>OZ008368.1:223103595-223703595 GCA_963931995.1 Phaonia tiefii | reverse complement strand
CACAATCTTCTCGAGTCGAGTGTTTCAACATGGTATGAACATAAACTATTTTGCAAATTGAGACCATTTTCGAAACAAATATTCAAAAAATAGTTATCAAAACTAACGCAATGCCACACTAACAGTGTATTTATGTACAATTGTCAATAGATAATTTCAAACACACTTCAAAACATTCATTGCATCAATGAAACAAACTCATTGTAGTAATGAAGGAAATTCATTGCAACAATGCCTCAAATTCATTGCTGTAATTAAACAAATTCATTGCAGCAATGAAAACAATTCATTGCAAGAACGATACTTATTCATTGAAATAATGAAACAAATTCACTGCAGCAATGAAACAAATTCATTGGAGCAACGAAACAAATTCGTTTCAATAATGAAGCATATTTATAGCAGTTTTCACCACAGTAACGAACAATCTGCAGTTGATTAACACGTTTTCATAGCGGGAATGAAACTGTACGTTAGCTTACTTTCGATGACAAAAGTTGTTGGGATGATGAACATTTTCATCTCTATTACGATGCTTTTCCGCTCAGTGAAAGCATTTACTCTATAACGGTGGAAGTGTTAAAATTTTGTATTTTCATTCCAAATCTTTAAGTATATTTACTTAAAGAAACAAATTTGGAAGGATATTTTTTGCACATTTCGTTTCGATAAATCAAAGGAAAATCTATTATTAAAAAAAATCCAATGAGTGTTCGAACTCACGGGCGATGTGTTAACACCTTTTTGCAACACGGTACCTGTTCGATTTCTATGAACACATTCGTAAATGTTACATTGGAAAATAAAAATCAGCGTTCAATCATATGATGACGTTACAGTTAAATAATATTATAATAAATAAATAAAAATTGTTAAGGGAATGCAAGGAGTGGGAGTGTGAGTGTTAATTGTCATGGAGGAGGGCATATAAGCTTCGGCGCGGCCGAATTTAACACCGTTTCTACTTGTTTTTGTATACACCGGGCAATGCTTAACATCAAATGACTCGCTTTGTTTGGCCATAGCAACAACAACGAAACAACACGCAACATCACACATACTTTGTCCGAAGTAGCTGGCGTATACGTGTGTCACATAACCACATGTTTGCCATAACAACAGCAAAGAAACAGCCAAACACACAACATCACACATACTTTGTACGAAGTAGCTGACGTATTAGTATGTCACTATAACGTCGGCTGCGCAAGCCCATGTGCTTGCAAATGAAATTTTGCGTGGCTATTCTTTATATCTCCGTTCAACAACAGCAACAGACACATGTACATACATACATTACTATGTTAATACATACGGTATAGACACAATTTCGTTTACCTCACTCCTGCCACACCACTCTTTCATTGCTCTCTTGCTCGCCCATTTTTGTTTAACACGTCATTATTCTCTTTCTGGTTTTAGCAGCAGCATAAAATCTGGTTTTAGCAGATTTTGACTTTGATAGATTTAGTCCGTATACGCCGCTATAGATGCTAACACATCAAAAGCATAGATTATTTTCTTTCATTCGGTACCCACATCAGCATTGCATTATAGAAATTAGAAAAATAAAGAATTCAAACTTGATTATCCTCTGAAAATTAGAAGTTCTTTAGAAAGGAAACATAAACTGAACGAGGAAAAAGGGAGTATGTGGTTTTACTAGATATAGTCCTTATTATCACTTGCATATCACAGTTTCGTTCATGAATCAAAAATGATGTCCTACGGTGTTATATATGGAATAAGTACAGGATACATTTATCGCTTTCCTTGATGTACCCTTATACTGTTGCTTCTCCGAATCCCAGTTCCGACTGTTTAATTTTTTCACTATTTTCAGAAAAACCTGATCTGTTAGCTCGTACGAAAACTAAAAATCTTCTAATAATTTAATGGTAGTATAATTTTCTGCAAATATTCTGAAACGCAATCTGGAGAAGTGAAGATTTTCACCTTGAGTAGAAAATTCGGTCCAGATAGTTTTCTTCCACAAAACATTTTCAACACTTTGTTTTTGGTTTATTGTATAACTAAAATATTCTCGTCATGTCAAAAATGTTAGTTGAAGGATATTTTTCTTGATCAAATTGATATTTTAATGTACTTATAGTGCTGTAACTGTCGAAGTAAGTTTTTTTTGTAATAAAGTTTGTAAAATTGCTGACATATTATTGCCGAGTTTAGCTTCGGTTGTCGTTAAAGGATACATAATTATTTGGTCTGAAACCTTGTCATAACTTCTGAATTATGACGAAAAATTCAGTCAAAATGAAAAACACAACAAACCCTTAAATACTCGTACTGCCGCTTAAATCAATATAAACAAGTATGTATTTGTAAATTTTCTGCCGATTGTGTGAAAAGGAATGATGGATATTATCGAATTTTATACATCACAAAAACTTTAGTGTTTAGTAGGATGACAATTAATCAAAGCGGATATAGACCATCGTTTTTATACCCTCACACATAAGAATGGGGGTTTTAATACCGAAATAATGTAACGCAAAGAGGAGCCACATTAGACTCTTAGTATTTTTGAACGAAATTCGTTTTAGGACTTTGTATGACGTTTGATCCATATCCGTCTGTCTGACTGGCTAGCTGTCTGGTCAATACGATAATTGCCGTAAATCTTTACCGATCCTAATGAAATTTTGAAAATGACTATTAGTTGTCCAAAATTACTTTGGGATTGAAAATATGCGTTCTAACCACGTCCCTTCAAAATCGATACATTTAGTACAAAATTATGCGTCTAAAACTTTGTTTTGGTATGTGTGATTGTCTTCAACTCAGAAACATGTTAATAATCTGTAAACATCTACTTAACTAGAGAAGCTTAATTCTGGTACCTCTCATACAAAAGTCTGCTGGTCGTCCGGGTTGTCTATATGATAAAACGAGTGAAACACTTCCGAACTTAATTGGAGCGTAGCTCCTTATAATACGACTTGATATGTGAAATGTTCGTAACAGCATCACGGGTTGACCATATGTGCGATTAAAAAATTTTTTTTTGCAATAAATTCTTATTGATACAAAGGTGGTTATAGCGCAAAAAAAATAAACCGTAGAAGCACTCCTTACCCTATAAAATTCATTATAACTTCACAAACTTCATCATCATGAAAATGTAATCATCATTATGAGTATAAAAACAAAAACCACAACAACAACTAAACCTGTCGATGCACAATGATTTATAAAGACTTCTTTTCCATTGGAAAAGAGGGGTTGGTGGGGGGTGGAGGGGGGGGAGCAAGAGAAACCACTCATCCCTCTTGGGCACATTGTGCGCTGCACAAACGCAAGATCATATTTTATGTGTATGCTTTGAGTAACAACATTTTCCCGTTGTTTCTCGAGTTCATACATGTTTGAGTGTGGTGTTTGATTTGAAATTTACGCTTCACACTCTATCTATTTTTTCAGTTTTATGTTTTGACTACTCGAAATGGGAATTTTGTCATTCTCTCTGTCGTATTGTTTTCGCTACAATTTTTTTTGTTTTCCATTTCATAATATGTGTTTGATTTCAAAGTAAGCGTCTGTGCTGTGTTAAAAAAATTGGTAGATGAAAGTTGGAAAAGTTGGTTAACTCGTTAATTGGAATTGGAAACCGCGGTTTTACTGTAAGTGGGTTTTTAATAAAAGTTTTTTAAATTCTTTATATTAACTTGTAGTGTCTGGCTGCATTCTGCATGTCTGTCTGCACAAAAACTTTGGTTCAATTTTTAACCCTTTCCCCGTGATCCAATCGAGCTGAAACTTAACAGCCAGACTCGTGGCGACGATAACAATTTTAAAATAAAACACTTTTAAAATTGTATGTCGTATATAAAGAATGTATAGTCAAAAACATTGTTTTAAAATTGAAATATGTTATCTTGTTCGTAACAGTAAGACGATGCCTCAACAAAGGCTGCCAAGACTTGGAAGGCGGGCTGCCACTAATATCAGACACCGGGCATATGTTGAACGTTTTACATCAGAAGAAATTCACACTGAAAGAATTAATGCTGCTGAAAGAATGAGAAGACTGAGAGCTCAAAATAATGACAATGATAACATGCATTTAACAGAATTTTATAATTCTTTAACTGGTTTTTCGTATAAAGAATGTATACAATGCAGTTCATCATTTTTAGAGAACACGTCATTTGGAAACTCATGTTAGGTTTGACAGAAAAGCGACTAGAATTGCAACGTCTCGAAGCTCTCATTTAATTATGTATATCATATCATTCGCATATAACAATTGTTAATCTATTTTTTTACAAAATAAACATAATTTACTTTACAAAAATTTTAAACCTTAAATGTATGTTTTCATACCTCGCTCCAGTTTATGATGTAAGCATAGGTTTACCTGTGCGACTACATCGACCTATTAATATTTCGAAAAAATATAATACCCAGAAAGCCCTCTGATCCCATGCCCTAGTGATATTACAAATTAGGCGTTATGTCCCTCCCATACAAAAGTTTTTCGGCCGGATTGCTGTTCGGAAAGATAACTCCCATAAAATCGAACCAATCTTTATGAAATTTGGTACTAGATAAAAAAATATGGTTTTGCGACACCAATTCTGGTACCTTCCGTACAAAAATTGGGGAAGTACGGTTGATCGACACTAAACCTCCTGTAAACCACCTCGAAAACGGTGCCTCCAATCGCAAACATTATACATTTTGACCTTTATTCTCGAGCTTGATTAAATAAAACCAGCTTGAATAAACAAACAAAAACCATCCCTGATGAGAATTTGCCTATAACTGGAAAATGGTGCATCCAATTGCAAAAACTGTAAATCTTTGACCGCTAATAGAGACTCTCCCAGTGAATGCTGGCAGTAAGGACAATATAAAAAATTCAATGAGCGTCCAAACTCACGGTACCTGTTCGAGTTCTATGAACACATTAGTAAATGCTACATTGGAAAATACAAAAAAAATAATAGTTTTTGTGTTGAATGCTCTTCTGCTATTGCACTTACTTTTTTCTTACATCAGCTTTAACGTTAGATAAATAAATAATAAATAATATAAATAATAAAGCAATATTTAACTCACTGAATTAATTGTTTTGTTTTGTCATGAACAGAGCGACGACGACCTGCTTGTTTGAACGCAGGAATACAACTGAATAAAAAACAATATTTAGCTCACTGAAATAATTGTTTTTGGTTTGTCATAAACAGAGCGACGGCAACAAGTATTGAATAGCATAGAGAACTTATTGCACTCTTTTGTCGCGCTCATGTAGGGAGTCTGAGTAACAGGGCATAAATGAGTCATATTCTCTTCATAGAATATTTCAACATAAATGGTCCATTTCGATACTGGTACTACATAAAACAATAGAAAAGGCATAAATGTGTGAAAATACATTAATGTTTTAAATTAAAATTATGAATGGACCAAGTTATGACAAAAAGTGAGTAATACGTTTTGAATCATTCGCCAGATGTCGCCAGTGCTTTTGGGTCATACAAATCGTTCCATAAGTTCACTTTTCTATTCAATATTATTTGGCAACGACGAATATTGTTCGCTGCCGCTACATAAATACCATCATCCTTATTTACAGACAGAGACTATTGTTATACAACAACCACGTATGTGATGCTAACGCTGTGTGGTGTTTGCATGTGTTCACTTTGATGTATTGCTCTACCCGTGCCTATAGATGTTAAAATCAAAAAATCGCTAAAGACTTATATTTATTTTAGCGAGGCAATTTTTGACAAAATGACAAAAATTTGTTCCAACCGAATTTGACCAATCTATTAAAACCCCATTGAAACCCTCAAAAACCGGTTATTTTTTCGATTTCGCGATCCGTTTCCGAGACACAGACAAATGTACGATTTACCACTTTTTTGTTTGAGAGTTTTAGTTTTAGTTAGCGATTTTTGATGCCATATGATAGACATACACAAATGTGTATTATTTTTGACATTGGACGTACCGCTTTGCCATATATTTATTTTAGCGAATTTGTAATTTTGACGATTTTTTTGCTCCCCAATGGGGAATGTATTAGCCATCACCATGTGTAATTTGTAAAGGCCGCTTACCCATACCCTGGGGGATTTGGGTTATCCTGATGGGTAATTTTCCATCGTCGTAGGTACTACTTAAAATTTCCCCCAGTCCTTGCGGGTAATGGGTAACCGTGATGGATAATTACCCATCGTCGTGGGTAGCTACCATTGTATTACCTTGTGATTAAAGTGTAATCGATCGTTTCCCCAGTGTCAGGGTAACACATTCATGAAATGCGAAACTTGATTTAGTATTAATAATATATCTTAAAATTGACAAATTCAGACAATTTACAAGAAAACGATTGTGAATAATCTATTGTGTAAACCCGGTTTGTCAGTTGTGGCTTTGGAAACTCGAAATGCAAGACTACGGGTCATTTATTCCCCAATCTATGAGAATAGTGTTGAGATAATATTTTTTAAAAATAAATAATATAAAGTTTAGATATTGATGAAATAGAGTACCACGATAAAAAAAATATGGCATTAGAATCAATTCTTTGCATATATTGGATTACTACACCATCAATAGAATCAAGTAATAAACCCCGATGACGGAATATGGGAACATGCAAAGACTTTAAAAAATATATCTCCGATTTGTATTTCTACCACATATTTGATGAACATGTAGACCAGCGACCATTTACAAGAAAATTTATAAATTTTTAATCACTGCAGCTATACTATAATGGATTGTTATTACAAGTATATCTTCAACAAGCAAATGAAAAAATCTATTTTCAGTGTTGTGGCCGTCGCTGTGACAATGGCTAGTATGCGCGGCTCTTGTGCATGAGAACGTGGGTACGATCCCCCTTGTGACCAACTGCAATTTCCTTCGACGATGGTGACTTCACTTCGTAATTCCGACACAATCGAGTACTTAGCCATGAAGAAGCTTCTCGAAATACCATTCGGAACCGCTGTTAAATAGTAGGTCCCAATCAGTGAGTGAAAAATTAGAAAGCACACAGCTCACTGGTAGTGATTTATATTCAGTGTTATGAGATTTTCATAGTAATGTTTCAGGGTTTGAAAAGTTAAAAAAGTTGTTTGGTTAATTAACAGAGGTTAACCCTTCTACGTGTTTTAAGAAAGGAAACATATGTTTGTTAGAGTATGAGGTCGCAAGTTAAACTATTTATTATTGAATATAATAAACTCACCAAAAACCACTTATGTTCTCTGAAATCCATCGGATGCTTATAGCTTGCCCCTTGTAAATGAACTTAGCCAGTATTTAATAAATTTTAGCTTACGATTGTATTACTTAATTTCCTCTTTCCATAAACCGCTTTAAAGGCTAATATCTCATCTGTGAATGTGTGGTTTTTTGTATATAATGGTACTGTAGTGCCTGTTACTCCTTCTTTACATTTAATATAATCTATGCGAGATTTTTATTCAGAGCAAACAAAACAAATTGAAAATATACAACGACATATACAGCTTGGATTGTTTGCTGAAACAGTTATACAAAACACAAGAGACTTAAACAAATTCAAAGCGACCCGACTTCACCCTTCCACCATCAAGCCATTTACCCATTTTTTATTTTAATTTCCATAATCCTCCTTCTGACTTTTGGCATAAATTTCTTTGTACAACTTTATTTGAATTTAATAAAAGGTGTACGGATAATTTCTCTTTAGGGAATAATATATACTCTGTTAAGGGTATTCTACCCTTTGATTCAAAATTAGGCTAATCGCTTTGTCTGTTCGAATGGGAGATCAGAGTATGTCCTTTGTATTTAACTTGCAAATGTCAACGATGGCAGCCTTCGGTGGTGTGCCAGATAAATACTTGAATATGTTGGGTGAATAAATTAAATTTTGATCAAGATTGGCCAATTTGCAGATTATAATTAATACAATTTGTTTGATAAAGTGGTGTGTTTCAGGGTAGGACTATAAATGATAGAAGGAATTGTTCAACATAATATATTTTTGTGTATATATAGTTAAAAAAAGGGATGTCTCATCCAATTTGGAAATAGTAAATTCAGTTGGTATATTTTATTTTCCACTTCACACTTTTGTTAAGGATCTAAAAGTTTAGTATAACCTCAGCAAGGGTCAGTGTAACTGCTAGGCTATACCAACCGACTCAGTGTTGCAATCTGAATCGAGTTAGCTATGCTACACGTCTGTTTCATGTTTATACCAGCGTGGCCCAAAATTAACGAAGGGGTTCGAATTGCTTATAACTTTTTTATTATAATTTTTTTTTCTTGTCTTTTCAGTATTTCGTAAAGAAGACTTGGGGAATTTAAAATTGGAGCAGTACTCAATTGAGCAACGTGCCCAAATTGTTGAGCTTTATTTTTGAGATCAACTATCCGTTGTTTTGACTCAGCGTGCATATCGTCGTTATTTTAATGTGCGGGTTGGACCCTTAGAGTCAACAATAAACCGTCTGGTTGAAAATTTTTGCCAACAAGGGGCAGTAAGGAACCTTCCTGGTGCTGGCAGACGACGAACGGTACACACGGATGACAATATTGAACTGGTACAGAGGAGTATTCGGGAAGATGGAGAAACATCAACCAGGAGAAGTTCGACACAACTTGACCTCTCGCGAGCGTCGCTGCAGAGAATTTTGCATACAATAGGAATGATTATGCAGTTTTTTACCGGCAAAAAGCAGAAGCAAATCATAATTTTGTTCATAATTTAATTATGAGCGACGAAGCCCATTTCCAATTAAGTGGGTTCGTTAATAAGCAAAACTGCAGGATATGGGCTACGGAAAATCCGAGAGTAGTTCAACAGCGAGAATTGCACCCACCTAAGTGTACGGTTTGGTGCGGTGTTTCATCGGAAAGGATAATTAGTCCTTATTTTTTTGAAAATGAACACGGGGTCGCCGTTTCCGTCAATGGTGTCAGATATCGGACAATGTTGGACAATTTTTTAAGACCAGCCGTGGAAAACCATCCGCAAGTATGGTTCCAACAAGATGGAGCCACAGCCCACACTGCAAGGGACACAATGGCTCTTTTACGGGACATCTTTGATAAACGAATTATTTCACGTCCAAGTGATTATAATTGGCCTCCGCGATCAACGGATCTAACCGCTCCAGACTGTTTTCTTTGGGGTTATTTGAAAGGAAATCCAGCAATTAAAAAGCAATATACGCGACGAAATAAACAACATAACACCTGAAGTTTTGCGAAAAGTGATGGAAAATGTGTTGGAAAGAGCACGAATATGCGAACCAGAAAATGGCCATCATTTGCGAGATATTATTTTTCATAATTAAACTAAAAATATTCCCCATTTATATACTGTATTAAAAAAAAATTAATAAATATGTCTTAAATAAGAAGTTATAACGAATTCAAACCCCTTCGTTCATTTTGGGCCACCCTATACGTATATTGCTTTCGAAAATCTTTGAAAAAGGAGAACCGATTACCACTAAATTTGGTTTGTTTCCTGAGTTGACACCCCTGAAAAAAATTCGTACATTTATTTTTGGAACGAAGTTCCTTATCGCATGTTTCGGGATGGGGGCTAAAGAAAAAATTTTAAACAACTTTCTTTTATAGCTTATTCACATTTACCGCGTTTCAGCTGAAACGCCGGCGTTTCGCTCTCTTGAAATCATTTGAAACCATGGTGTTCACATTATGCTTTTTTAAACTACTGTGATTTCATGTGACATTTCTCATTTCTGTTTTGTGTTTTCTGTATTGACTGTAAACAACACAAACACACATTTGTGAATAAAGAAATATAAAATAACATTGATACATACATAATGTAAACAAACAGATTTGTTTTCCCTCATTTTTCTGACATTTGCTTTGAACCAGCAATGGAAATTTTTTCATTTTACTCCTTTTTTTAACTACTATTGGAGTACAACACTGTGCTCTCTCTCATTTTTACTGTGATTTCAAACAAACTACAGTAAAAAGAGCATAATGTTTGCGTTTTTTTTGTATGGAAATAAGTGCCAATTAAAGTGTGTTTCGCTGAAATCATCGAAAGAGAGCGAAACGCCGGCGTTTTAGCTGAAACGCGGTAAATGTGAAAAGGGTATTAACCGTATTATGTTATAACCTTGTATATAACACAGTACTATTTTGCATACTTTTAGGATTTAGGATTTGTACAGTCAGGGATGTATATATACATATATTCTTCAATGTTGGCTTTGTGATTGTCATGACCATGTGAAGTGTGCTGGCTTCAATGGAAGGCATTATGATATAATTATGGCTAAGGAAAGCGGGCTTCGCTGGAGCTAAGCTATTTATTTAAGCTATTTAGGATTTCAAACTTTAAATACTGATGTTGTCTCTATTAGTTTGAAAAATCGTTGTTCCTTCATCCACTGAAGTCAGGGAGTCAGGATTATGAGTTTAATTATGAAAATGATTTATTAATGATTATATTATGAGTTTTAAAGACTTTTTTCAATGGCAATGATTAATTTAAGTAATCTGTATTACAAAAATCAGATGTGTTAGTTTTATTTGTTTGCATTTTTTAGTACCGTATAGCCTCGAAAACGGTTGGACTGATCTTTCTGAAATTTTCACAGAATGTAGCTGTGTGGTCGATGGTGAAAATAAGGTACTTGCATTTTTAATATATCAAGTGGGCGTGGCCCCGCCCATTGAACCCTATTTTTGAAAACTCAATATCTGGAGGACTGTTCCACCAATCGCCTTGAAAATTTGTGTGGATGCATTTGGTAGCAAAATTCGGGATCCTACAAAAAATGGGCGGGATCGCAATAGTTGGCGTTGCATACATATTGCAACTTTGTACGGCTGTACCTTATGAACTATCACAGGTGTCAATATGATATTGTATGTACAAGTTGTACGTATAGTACGAATTAGTTTCAGGTTGTCAGTGGGCGGTGCCACGCCCCCTTTTAAAAAATCGCTCTGGTGGCTTTTCTAATAGGCCGATTGTTATGACAATTTCACAATAAGGTACCGACGACCTGCTGATAGTCCTTGGCTATACTTGGATAAAGGGGCGTGGCACCGCCCATACAACTTCATATTTAAAATAATTATATATCATGAACTATCCGAGGTATGAAGATGAGATTTGGTATATAAGTTGTTCGTACACTTCGAATTACAGCTAGGGTGAAAGTGGGGTATGCCACACCCTCTTTTAAATAATCGCTCTGGCGACTTTTCTAATAGACCGATAAAATTTACAATGTGGTACTGATGACCTACTGATAGTCCTTAGTTTTACTTGGTAGTGAATGGATAAAGTGGCATCGCCACACAACTTGAAATTTAAAATGGCTATATCTCATGAGCTATCAGAGGTATGAAGATACAGTTTGGTATATATGTTGCTGTGAAGTACGAATTGTAGCCAGGGTGGAAGTGGGATGTGCCACGCCCCTTTTAAACGAAACCGCCTCATCAGTCATAATAATAGTTTGATCAATATGTTACAATTGGCCTACAGATACGAACAGGCAATTTGGAAGAAAGTTGCCACAAAAGGACGTGGCGCCGCCCACACACGTCAATATTTGACTATTATATAAAGTATATCAAACAATTGCCCGTACACGTGGCACTTGAGAACATATTTCAATGTATCGGAAAAAATATATGGCCGATTTAAAAAAAATAAATATTTGAATCAAATCGGCCATATGTCTTTTAAGATACATTACAATCTGTTCACAACTGCCTGGTGTACGGACACTTGTTTGATACAGTGTAGGAATATGAGGTTCGGTACATATACTACTGATATGATGCAAATTGATTGTTGGGGAAAACCAATGAAAATATGGCTATTAAAAACGTAAGACTAGAAATCTAAAAAAGTGACCACAGGTTCGAATAAATATGAATATCATTGAGGTCAGTTTCGAGAGCATCCTAAACATCTTTATCCCAAAAATGCATTTTTTAAAAAAATGCACAATAATCTTATAGAGGCTACTATAATCACTGGAAATTATAATGGAACCGATGCCCGGATTCCACGCATTCCCATGATACCTACAGACATGCCCATCAATTTCAAAAGATTTCAGTTTCCGATTCGGTATCCAATTGCGATGACCACTAAGAAAGCGCAAGGGCAGTCGCTTCAAGTCTGTGGCTTAAATTTAACAAATCCGTGTTTTTCCGGACAATATATATTGCATGTTCTCGTGTGAGTAAACCTTCAGACTTATATATACTTGCACCAGATGACAAAACTAGAGCACTTGAATAAATAGGAAAAAAATAACAAAATTGTGTTTCATTAAAATTACTCAACAGCTTCGCTACTTCGCTACTCAACGGGAACAGCTATTATAGTATAATTAGAAGCTTTTTAGACAAATCAGCACACGATCGAAATCTAATCAAATTCTTCTAACAAACAGTTATTTTACATTCTTCTTTGTAATATTCCAGACAACTTGTTCACACTTTGGTATTACAAAAACTTTGAAGGCAAAACGAAGTTTGCCGGGTAATTTAGAATATTGTGTTCATTGTGTCTTTTTACCCATTAAAAAGTAAATTTAGAAAAGCCAAAGTGAAAGAAGTTTAACCTTTATGTGCTCGGGATTGTAAACTTACGTTGGCGGTCGGAAGTCTACATTTGTAGCAGATATGTATTTGTATGGAAAACTATGTTACCATATGAAAAAAATACTAGTTCGCAGAGTGTTATACATAAATGCATATTTTTTAAGAAACTAGCTGGAGATGGCAAACTTCGTTTTGCCTTGAAAGTTTTTGTAATGCTAAAGGCTGAACAAAATCTTTTGTTCCATTATGTTTCAAACTATAGTTATGGCTGTTATAACGGTTTCTTTCCCCCCTGGCTGTAATTCATTCTATACCAGCAACATATATACTAAATCTCATCTTCATATCTCTGATAGATCATGAGATGTACATATATATTCAAAGTTTCACGTTGTATAGCACAACCAAGTATAGCCAAGAACTACCGAGTGCCATTTCAATAGCGGTATGGTATAATACCCTTGGATTTTCAGAGCGCTGTTCAATTGCTGACATGAGGAGCTGTTTTGCAAGGCTTCGGAGGAACTCTCGATATTGGTCTGTTGGTGGATGTGGTCGTTGTTTTCCGAACATATAATGCATGCGGCTAGAGCCCTTATATCTATCATGTTAAAAAACATTTCCAAAGACCAGCGCCAACCTATTTTGGTTGCATTGTCGACAAGGATATATTGTGGCTAGGTTTTCTTCTCAATTATAATTGCATTTGTCCAAGGCGTACTGGAAAGTAGTACAACTGCTTTTCCCTTTTTTTGGCACATAGAACACTAAAGCAAACTTTGATTCGAGAAAACCAAAAACTGTAGACTATTCTTTTCGTTTGGGGTGTGCTTTCATTTCATTTGGCACAAAAGTTTTGTTTCGACGAACAGCACCAAGAAGAGCGAGATCAAATGCGTACCCAGATTCACTGAAGTGAAAAAATTGTCACAGATTATGGTTCTTCCGGTGTTTTCCAAGGGGTATACCAGCCTTTGCACGACACTGGCTCCTGCATTGGTTCCAAGACCTGCATTTGAGCTATTTCCTATATAAATCTCGCTGTTGAAAGGATACAGTGACTTTGCAACGCATGTAAACCATTATCAAGCCGAATGAACAGCAAAATTTCGTGGAACCGAGATTTCGGCATTACTACACGGTAATAAAAAACTGCTCCCGTACTCCACAATACATCTGTATCTTCAATCGGCCTGTATCAATCAGAACTTGTTCGAGCATCGATGGGGTGAAAATCAAATCAAATACGGCTGACTCAATGAGCCCTTTCGAAGCACGAGATGAGCCAACAGCAGTGCCACGAAACACATTATGAGAACACTTTCAAATTGCTTGCTTAGGCAGATTGGAAAGCCAGGTAATATTGTCGAAACGCTGTTCAAAAACTGTATCATTTCGTTTTCAGCATCAGATTCTTCGGGATTTATACCAACTTGTAGCTTACTTACCACTTGCAGCAGCACCAGAAGGATCACTTGAACAAGAACTTGTATGGTGGTCAGGTGGAATGGAATCATCAGTCGAATCATCAAAACCTAGACTCTACTCTGCTTCTACATAAACCGTAGCTGCTCACTATGAAGTCAAAATGCAAGCACACACATGCATACACAAACGTGCACAGGAAAGCAAAGAGTAAAAAAATACTAAATGACATGTTCGACATGCCGCAATCGAAAAAATTTGACTTGAGTAACAGCGTGATGTGAAATTCCATACATTTTATATGGTGTCTACATTTGTAGACTACCGGCCAGGAGATGGTCATTTTGAAAGGTAGGGTATGTAAGGTGCTGTAAATTATTTTTCTAACGTATTAGTGGCCAAAACTGCTTAGAATTAATTTTTAGGAAGCTACTGAAAATTTCGAACCCTGTTGTTGTGGAAAGTTTTTTTTATTCAACTTTTTCTGCAAAAATGCTACAAATGTAGACTACCGAGCACATAAAGGTTAAAAAAGAACATTTTCTTAAATAAGTGTATTTTCTTAAAAAAAAAAATTTCCTCAAAAAAAAAACAAAGTAACTTATCTTAAAGAAGTAAAAAAGTAAATTTTTTTACAAAAGGTACCTTTTCTTAAAAAAAATATTTTTTTTTAAAGTTAGTACCTTTTTGTAAAAAGGTAAATTTTCTTACAACAAAGCCTTTACTTATAAAACTACCTTTTCCTTAAAGAGTACCTTTTTGTGAAACAAAAAACTTTTCTTGAGATAAGTATCTACCTCAAAAAATTACCTATTCTCGAGAAAAGGACCAACTCTAAAAAAATTCCCATTTCATAAAAAAACTACATTCTCTTATAAGAAATTCATACTCATAGCTTTTTCTTACAAAAAGTATCTTTTCTTAAAAAATCATTAGCTTTTAATAAAAGAAGTACCTCTCTTTAAAAAAGGACCTCTTCTGGAAAATATAATACATATTCTAACAAACAGGACCTACAAATATTTTTCTTAAAAACAGTTTATCATTTCACAAAAAGTGTGTTTTCTTAAAGATCCATTTAAATTATCGTATTATTCGACGAGCGCCTTAGGCGTGTTGGAACTAACTACTACATAATATAAATATAGCGAAGTAACTTCGTTCCAACCGGGTGTCCCCTAACACCTCATGTAATTTTCTTATTGATTGGTTATTCTATAAATTACATTTCACCTTATAATTTAAATTCTAACTCCATCTCGTTGTTTTATGGCAACTAAATTCTAGGAAGAACTGAATACTGGGTTTTCAACTAAAACCATTCATATAAGTATCAACTCTCAAAGTCATACCCCTGATAGTCCGTGAGTAATTATCATTTTACATTTCGAGTTCTGTGGGAGGTTCCACATCCCTGTGTCCATAAAGCGAGTTAATACTGAAATATTTCATTGTCATCAAGTTCGGACCTATGTTCAAAATTGCAAGGCTCTACCTTATCTGGAAGATAGTTCAAAATAGAGTATTCAAAACCGAAACCAGTTAATTGAATTCCGGCCTGTTAACCGTGTTTTAAAAATTGCTGTTGTGGAAGAAGCCATTTCACCGGTTATTTTATGTAGACTAACCGGTTATTTCGGTTTTTACACAACTGATATAAATGCGGACTTACAAACGTAATGCCTTTTTCATAGCTCACTATGGTTTGCTGTACCATCAGATATACAGAAAAGACTTTACCAACAAATTATAACGTAGGTAATTTACTGAAGTAATTAGTCCAAGACAAATGAAGTCATATCTGCCAATTCAGATTTAAATTAAAGTTCCGGAAGTAGTGACAACAACAACAACAGCAGAACTGCACACAACAATAAACAGTGTACAAAACGTCCATAGGAAGGTCGAATAAAATCAATAAATAAATATAGGGTGTTCCATGTTAAATTTGGAATTTAAACCACCCATTATTTCAAAGCAGATATTGACATTTGTTAGTTAAAGATTATTAGTTAACAATTAGACGTTTACGAAATGAGTCGCTTTTCGCTTGCAGAAAATTGGGAACGATTAGACGTGTGGATTGCTGTCTGACCAATAATGCATATTTTGCTTAGTGACGAAAGGGTCCGCCAAATAACTTTTTTTTTTTTGAAAATGCTATAAAAAAAAAGTGCTGAATATTTTCTCAAATTTCTTTTTTTATTTGAAAGCACAATCCGTCCGGTTAATAATAAAAAAATAATTTCTTTCAAATGGGTGCCTCAGCTGGCCATGCAGTAGCCTACACGATCGTTCCAATTTTTAAGCACATTATCGATTGTGTGCAGCTGTATTGCTCCACGAATAATGTCCTTTAAAGCGTCAATTGTCTCTGGCTTGTCAGCGTAACACTTATCTTTGACGGCACCGCACAAATAATAGTCCAACGGTGTCAAATCGCAGCTCCGAGGTGGCCAAACGACATCAGCTCTGCGGCTGATAATGCGATCTTTAAAAACAGGGCGCAAAACATCGAGTTTAGCTTCGGCTGTGTGGCACGTAGCGCCGTCCTGTTGAAACCAAATGTTGCCAATATCCTCCTCTTAAATTGTTGTGAACAAAAATGCGTTCAACATGGCCCGATAACGACCACCATTGACTGTAACGGCCACTCCTTGCTCATTTTCAAAGAAAAATGGCCCAATTATGCCTCTGGACCAAAATCGGCACCAAACAGTGACTCGTTTTGGGTGCATCGGCTTTTCAATGTATGCGTGCGTGTCTTCTGGGCCCCAAATGCGACAATTTTGCATGTTTACATACCCGCCAAGATCAAAATGAGCTTCATCTGAAAAGATGATTTTTTTGGCAAAATCGGCATTTTCTGTAAGTCGATCGCAGGCCCATTTTTCCCATATTTCCCAGCGTTGTTCAAGCGTATACACAACCATATTCGTTCAGCTGAAGGAAAAAAATAATTACCTGTCAAATCAGACATGAGCTAAGTGTTACCATTCACGAAATAAGCACTAGTTGAAAAAAAAAAAACGTTAGATGGCGGACCCGTTATATTGCGCAATGTGGTCGAAACCCCCATTTGGCCGCCTCGCAGCTGCTGAAAGAAAATAGTTACCCAAACAATCCCAATTCCATTGTGGCCTTAAAACACGATATGGAGACTCAAACATGTACTGTAATGCAAGTCATGGAAGCCATTTGAACGATGTTGTGTTTCATTCAAAAATATCAATGATGAACGTTACAAATACAATCATAATCAAGAAAAAATGTGAAATATTTTTTTTTTTTAATCGAAACTAAATTCCAAAGTTTACATGACACACGCTTTAGTTCCCCATTAAATCCCTTGAAGGCTTACAGACTCCGATTAAGACCTGCAGTTTTACACTGGTTCCGAATGGTATTTTGACAAGCTTTTTCATGGCAATATACTCCATTGTCGATCTCAAAATTCAAAAAGATTGAACTAAAAATAAACGATGTTTGTATTACGTATAGTTTTCGATTATGTCATAAAAGCCGAAACCGGTTATAAACCGGTTTCGACACGTCGTTTTATCCGAAAATCGGTTTCTCCATAATCAGTATATTCGATGAAACTGAAAACCGAAATTTTTGAAAAACCGATTTTTTAATACAATAGTTTTGTCCCAGCCAAGTTGTACATCCGATTGCCATGAATTCTGATTGAAAGGCACTACAATAGTCTGGTAGCCTTTGTTCTAGGTGTAGACGATGCTCTTCAGCATAGATTCCAACCCCTATTTTGTCATCTACTGTTAAAGCCATCAGTATAGGAGTCTAAACTACTTCAAATCCTGCTAGTCCAGGACACGATTTAATAAGTTTCTTTCAAAGGTAAAAATGGGTCTCATGTAATCGACTTACATTGTGGATTGACGTAGGTGCTCCAGATTCAGCTGTTACGGATACAATTGGCACATACTTTCCTATGAACTTCCGAGTCGGATTGTAGAAAACAATCAAGCCATTGCCCAGCTCGCAACGGCCCTCCTAAGTTGATAGAGATTCCCAATCGACAACCCGAAAAAAAATATGAAGCCTGTGTTAGATAATACGGGCGCATAGGTCAGACGTAGAATACGTTAGTCATTTTGCAATTAAAATATATAAATTAAATATAACTTTTGATAAATGATTTAAATCTATCAAATTTATCTTTAATTTTTATGTTAAAAATATCAATTCGATGCACTTTTGAAAACAAGTGTAAATACTGCATGTGGCAACACTGGTTCTGTAATGTTCACATAACACATGCATTGTCATTATACTTCTTCTCTTTCTCACACTGGTTCTGTGATGAACACACAGATAATCGTACTGCTCTTACACATGATGTTATAATACAAAAAATACAAAGCATATGAAAATTAATACAAAATTTGAAGGAGTTAAATTTTGATTTACTTAGAGAATCAAAAAAATTATATGTAGCAATACGATTATTGAAATACAAATCAAAAGAAGACATATTAAATATGTTACGACCATACTTGAATTTCCTTCAATGCATGCATAAAGTATTAAAAACTTATAATGAAAGTGACAAACATTTTCTCAAAATTTTGTGCTCCAGATCAACACCCCCACCTTACCGTAAAACGTATTCTACGTTTAAAAAGTTTATTAGTATGTATCCATCCTGCTGAAAGAAACATATGTATCTCAAAATATTGCAAACATAGTAATAAGAAAAGGTTTGTTTCACAGCCCAATATATTTAATTTAGAACACAAATATAAATTTCTTGGTTTGGTATTTAACACTTTGGTTAATATTTAAGTTCGCTGCTTCTGACATACTTCTATAAATCACATTTTAATAATATGAACTTTGTTGGCACGGAAACAATTACGTTGGCGATCCCATTTGTATTATACCTTTGTGTATATTAGTGTATCTTATAAGTAAAATCCCTACACAAATATATGTTTTAGTAACCTTAACCTTATCCCTTTTTGAGACTTATGTTAAGGTTTTACTTACCTAAGGTCTCAATTTGGCAATAATTTGCCAAAATATATCGTCTACCCGTCCTAAATATCACACAAACTAACAAACTGTGTATAAGCAAATACATGTGAACACATGTACGCATTTATTAAACAGTTTATCATATAGCCAATTATCTTTAAAGTAGTATCGCTTTTAACGTTAGAGAGGTTAGGTCCATGAGAAATATTAATGTCTGCAGCCATCAGAAGTTTGAAAAATTATTCCTATATGAAAAGTTTGCTGGCAGATTGTTTAAGTATCACAAAACTGGCTATGAAAGCACATAGCATTTAAAAAATAAAATATAGTTGTAAAATCTTAATGCAATTGAACATTGAAATTGCTCCAAGTTTTACAATAAACAGTATTTCACTTCTAATTAAAGACATTTGGAAAATAATGTTTAACTATCATTAATATGAAATATTTTAGTAGCTAATACTTGCGTATCTTTTCTAGGTGTCGTTATAATTTTTTTATGCTGTCATTATCCATTCTTATGAGTAGACAGTTAGACGGAAATGGTTTGTGGTACAGCTAGATTTTTTTTCCCAATTTATGAACGTTGTCATTTTATAGAAGTATTTGTGGGACAAACTCGCATTTACCCTTGAGAATTTTAATATTCTATACCATCAGCATAGTTGTGGTACCATATGGTATTGGCTTAACTGTGGATTTACTACACTGAACATCAATATTATTCATAAATTTCCTTAAGGTTATAAAACTCATTTATCATATCTGTCTGTAATAGTAATATACAAATATACACATGCTGACCACACTTACAGTATCCTGCTAAAATAGTGTAATGGGATTGGTATTTCATTCCATTTAATTTTCTTATTATAGTCTATGGAAATGATAATTAAATACTAGCATATTGAATTAAAAATAAAATTTTATACAAACACATTAGACAATAATTTATTATTATTAAATTTTGGTAAACTGAGATTAATAAGGGTTTTCCAATTTGAGTGATTTGATTTCTAAGTGACGTTTCGGCCATTG
Organism: Phaonia tiefii; assembly: GCA_963931995.1. Lineage (NCBI taxonomy): Eukaryota > Metazoa > Arthropoda > Insecta > Diptera > Muscidae > Phaonia > Phaonia tiefii. Next base: position 223,683,543 of record OZ008368.1, on the reverse strand, counting down.
GTAGTATGTCTTGATCAGTCTATTTTGTCAATGTCTTAAGTAATATTTAGAATTTCATCATGGAAAGATATACGCAAGAACAACGTTTACAAATTATTCAATTTGTTTTTATCAAAATAATCGTTTTCCAATTGCAGCTGTTCGTCCGATTTTGACATTTTATGGTCGCAATAATCGTCCACCTGTGCAAATTGTTGCAAATTACGAGCGGACGTTTTCTTTCCATAATGTTCAAGTGCAAATAAGTCAAAAAACCGGTCGAAGTAATGGCAAGTATTGCTGAAGACTCCAATTTATCGATTCTAAGACGTTGTCAACAATTGGGACTATTCCAAACCACAACCTGGCGGATTTTGAGAAAGGATTTGGGCTTGCATCCATATGAAATTCTTATCACCGAAGAACTGAAGCCATTGGATTACCGTAAACGTCATGAATTTGCTGATTTTTTCTTTAATCGACTTGAAATTGTGGAGATTCGATTATTTCAAGAAATTGTGACATTGAATGGCCTCAAAGAAGTTGTGATTTAACACCATTATACTATGTCTTCTGGGGTTTTTTAAGTCGTGGTACTAAAACAAACTCCCTTCAAGCTTTACAAGTGAATATTGAACGACTTTATTTAGTGGAAAAAGTGCTTGAGTTCATCTATTACATTCCTGCAAAAGAAGAAGTGGAGGCCATTTGAAAGACATTTTATTTCCAACTTAATTTTATCGATTGTATTTCACACTAAATAAAAATAATAATAGTAATAATAATAATAATAATAATAATAATAATAATAATAAAGACTATAAATTATATTGGGATCGCAGCATATCAACGGACCGCACAATCAACGCGAATAGGCCTGATATAATATGGATTGATAAAAGCAGAAGGCAAGGCTACATTATAGACATCGCTATACCGCTTACGGATAATGTCAACCGAACAATTGGTGAAAAGTTGTCAAAATATGCCGATCTGGCTTTTGAAATAAAGCAAAGAGAGCATTTGAAGAAATTGGAAATCGTACCAATCGTGATTTCTAGTACAGGGGTTGTGCTGGAAATTGTGTCGCAGCATTTACGTGATTTGAAGTTGACTCGGAAAGTGCATAGTATGTGTAAGGCCGTTGTTCTGGACACTTGCAGAATAATGCGTAACTTTTTACATTGAGATTCTTGAATATAATCAAGTAGCGTATGAGAAAAAAAAAAAAAAAAAAAAAATATATATATTTAGTGCTGAAGTGACTTGTGGCCGTGCCCACCGTCATGTTTAGCTATAAATGGACCCCAGCTCGCGCGGTATCTGGGGGGGACAGAGGCGTGGGATAATAATAATAATAATAATAATAATAATAATAATAATAACCCCCTCGAAGGATTGCCAGCTGGATACGGTGAGGGGGCCGAGTATGTGCAAAGAGTCTATGGGTTATATCAGTATGGAACATCTATACTGGTAATGCCCGAGATGAGCACAGAAACCAAGAGCAATCCAGAACATAGAAGGAAAACTATAAACCAGCCTAATAATGGAGAGAATATTAAGAAATAGAACAATACGAATGTCGCCATCCGGAGGCGTCCGGGCGAACTCTGGAGCTACCGCCGGAGGGAGCAGCATACGAACCGGTAGTGGTGATGCAGTTGAGCAGACGCTGCACGCTGGGATAACCCGAACAAACCATAGTCTGCAATATCAAGATGACATACCGCCATCTGAACCACAACCCGCTCGGACTGTTTCGAGGAATTCACTTTCCCTGACCACAAGAGCAGGCCTACCTAGGCAGCGCATAAGATGGACAAACGAAATGAATAAGGATATTATGCGGTGTCACTACAAAGCCACTAAGTGTGGCACTGATACACTAGGATATAGAAACAGACAATATTTGTACTTTAGTACACTTTACCCACATTTGGAAAGTCGTCTCAATGAACAAAACGTAGCCTCCAGGGTAAGAGCAATCTTAACGAATCATATGGTATCTCAGGTTGAGCTGACCGAAATTTCATTGGCAATACAGGACGAACTACGACCATCCCACCGAATAAGCTTGATAAGATCTTCTTTGAACAATGAAAATGTAATGCCGACGAGCCAAATGGAAACTGTGACGGCAGAGATTAGCGATGACCATGTCACCGAATTTAGAGATTCTTTAGAACCACAGGATGGACTTCTTTTTCAATCAGTTCTTAACACATTCGAAGAAGCGATTTTGCAATATGGTGCCCTAGATCCGACATGCAGACCAAGAATTCCAAAGATTTACCTAAATGCCAAATCTAAGAAAACCTTGGCATATTTAAATACTATTGTGGGAAATCTTCTTGTGGAACAGCATACTATCGAATACGTTCATAGTGTAATATTTTGTGCAGCCATCACAGTTTGCAAAATCTGCGGCCTAAAGATCGGAATGGAAGCCAATGGCAGCCCAAGAAGAGACAATAAACCACCTTGGCAAAGACGAATGGAGAGAAAGAAAAGCAGGTTACGAGCTGAAATTGGAAGGCTTACCCAGTACAAAGCGGGAATCCGATCTCGGTACCTACTTAAAAAGATCAGATCTATAATAGGATACGAAACCATGCAGACATTAACACCCAACATCCTTGATGACTCCATAGACCGTCGTACTCAAATGCTGCAAGCGGTTAGTAGCAGATTAAGGAGATATCTGACAAGTAAGAGGAGAAAGGCGGACAACAAACTATTTGCTTTCAATCAAAGAAAATTCTATAGGCAGCTTGAGGAAAGTAACTCGTCACAAAATTTGGATCCTCAAATTCCAACACAGCCGGAAATTGAGTTGTTCTGGGCAGGATTATGGGAATCCACTACGACACATAATGCTAACCCAATTTGGAACGATACATCGCCAATTCGTCCAATGCAACCTATAGGGATAACTCAAGATGATCTGAAGGCGGTTCTGCGTAAGGCGAAAAACTGGAAGGCACCCGGTGTGGATGGAGTTCAAAATTTTTGGTTTAAAAAACTACCTAGTACACATCCAAATTTAGCAGCGAGCTTTAATAAAATCTTAAATGGGGAAGAAAATATGCCAACATTTCTTACAATGGGAGAAAGCTTCCTTTTGTTTAAAAGCGGAGACTCTAGGAAACCCGAAAACTATCGCCCGATAACATGTCTACCGACACTTTACAAAGTGCTTACGGCAATTTTATCGGAGAAGATATACAATCATTGCGTTGAAAATGATTTATTACCCTTAGAACAAAGGGGGTGCTCCAAAAATTCACGAGGTTGCAAGGAGCTGATAACAATAGACGCTATTATAACTAGGAACTCAATCTGCCACAACAGAAACTTAAGCGTGGCCTACATCGATTATAGGAAAGTATTTGATAGTGTACCACACTCCTACCTCTTACAAACGCTTACGGAAAATGGTGTTGATGAAAAGATAATAGCTTTCTTTGAGAGAATAATGCCATTATGGAGAACACATTTACATCTTGGGGAAATTTGTACTAGGGAAATTCACATAAGAAGAGGAATATTCCAAGGAGACACATTTAGCCCCTTATGGTTTTGTTTGAGTCTTACTCCTCTTAGCAGGGCCTTGAATAATTCACCTAATGGATATCGTGTCAAATATCAGCAGCGGCAAACCATCATCACCCGTCTCCTATACATGGATGACTTAAAATTGTTCGCCAGGTCAAGATATCATCTAGCAAACCTACTTAATACTGTCGAAAGATTCAGTACCGACATATGTATGCAGTTTGGATTCGATAAATGTAAATCTGCTGAAATGATACGAGGCCAAATGACACAGTCTGATGGGTTCTCACTAGATGACGGCGTGATACAAATGTTGGAGTCTGATCAAACATATAAATATCTGGGTGTAGGGGAAATGAGGGGCATATACCACACAACTATCAGGAATAAACTAAAGGAACGTTTCGAAATACGGATGGAAAAATTATGTAAAACAAAACTGAATGCGAAAAATTTGTTTCGAGCTTTAAACACCTTTGCTATTCCGATTCTAACGTATTCTTTTGGCTTGATCATGTGGTGCGACACGGAATTGGAATCTATACATAGAAAGATACGAACTACATTAACAAGACACGGAGAACATCATCCACAGGCTGCAGTTGAAAGGGTGATCTTACCCAGAACAATTGGCGGACAAGGACTGGTTAACGTACCTAATCAGCATTATAGCCAGATCCAGAAACTAAGAGATTTCTTTTATGCAACTGCATCGACAATTGATAAGTACTTCATCTTGGTGAACTTAGATCAGGGGCACACCCCATTGAAACTTGCATGTCCTGATTTAGTTCCTATGAGTCATATAAGTGGTGAAGCCACTATAATAGATCAATGGAAACATAAGGCCATTCATGGTAGATTCCCGCATCAACTACTAGCGGAAAATGTTGATAAATATGCATCCACTGTATGTTTTCGACATGGACAACTGTTTCCGGAAACAGAAGCATTTCTAATGGCAATACAAGATGGAATTATGCCTACTAGGAATTATCGCAGGATATTGATGGGTCATGCCGACGCTGTGGCCAAGGAGCTGAAACCACGGAACACATAATCAATGGATGTCCCACAATGGCCGCGTCAGCATACCTCAAACGACACAACAACGTCGCGAAAATAATACATCAGGTATTAGCAGTGAGAAGCGGATTCGTGGAGAACAACTTACCATATTACCAGTACCAACCCGCTGAGGTAATGCTTAATGGAGACTATAAATTATATTGGGATCGCAGCATATCAACGGACCGCACAATCAACGCGAATAGGCCTGATATAATATGGATTGATAAAAGCAGAAGGCAAGGCTACATTATAGACATCGCTATACCGCTTACGGATAATGTCAACCGAACAATTGGTGAAAAGTTGTCAAAATATGCCGATGTGGCTTTTGAAATAAAGCAAAGAGAGCATTTGAAGAAATTGGAAATCGTACCAATCGTGATTTCTAGTACATGGGTTGTGCTGGAAATTGTGTCGGAGCATTTACGTGATTCGAAGTTGACTCGGAAAGTGCATAGTATGTGTAAGGCCGTTGTTCTGGACACTTGCAGAATAATGCGTAACTTTTTACATTGAGATTATTGAACACAATCAAGTAACTTAGGGGAAAAAAAAAAAAAAAAATATCTAGTGCTGAAGTGACTTGTGGCCGTGCCCACCGTCATGTTTAGCTATAAATGGACCCCAGCTCGCGCGGTATTTGGGGGGACAGAGGCGTCGGATAATAATAATAATAATAATAATAAATAATAATTTGAATTTCCTTAACATTTAGTGTGTTTTTATTTAAGAAATCATATCACTCAAATTGGCAAATCCTGTATTACTACAAATGGAATTAAAATGCTTCGTAGCTCAAATAATACTGTGCAACTTTTTGAAAAAAAAAATTGGAAATAATATGCGGACTCAAGAGATTTACACTAATCCGGGCCGTATGTATAGAACTGCATCATTCGTTTTTTGGTCTATAATGATGGTTTCATATAGAATTTTTGGAACGAAGTTCCTTATCGCACGTTGCGGGATGGGGGCAAAATGAAAAAAAATAAACAATTATTTTAAAACTATAATGCTACAACCCAGTGTTATCAACTATATTGGGTCCTTTTGCTTTGGTTTGTGTCTAGACTAACCTATGCTGGGAAATTTTTTGTTTGATGGGAAGTTTTCTAGGTGGAGTAGTAAGTAAATTTTAGTTAAGCTAAAGTGAAAGAAGTTTAAAGAAATACAATTTTCTTAAGTACGTTCCTTTCTTAAAAAAATAAATTTTCTCCATAAAATACCTATTCATGTTCTTAAACAAAGTACCTTTTGTTTAAAAAAAAACCTTATCTTAAAGAAGTATCTTTATTACCTTTGTACATTTTCTTACAAAAAGTACCTTCTCTTAAAAAAAGTTATTTATTTTAAATAAGTACCTTTTCTTAATAAAGTACATTTTAGTTAAACAAGTTACCGTTCCTTAAAAACTACCTTTTCTATAAAGAGAACCTTTTTTGTAAAACAAAATAAATTTTCTTGAGATAAGTACCTAATCTTAAAAATGTACATATTCTTGAAATAGGACCAATTCTAAAAAAAAAATTCCAATTCTTAAAACACTTTTCTTCAAAGAATTACCTTCTCTTAAAAAAAACACCTTTCTTACAAAATTCCTTTTATTGATGGTATATTTTCTTAAAAATAAAATAATACCTTTTCTTTGCTTTTCTTGAGATAAGTAGCCTTTCTGAAAATAAGTAAATTTTCTTAAAAAATAACCTTTTCCTAAAAAGTGTACCACTTCTCTTAAAAGTACATGTTCTGAAAAAAGTACTTCTGTGTAAAAAAAATGCATACACTTATGGCGTTTTCTGCTAGGAATTACTTCTTCTTAAAAATATTATCTTTTCTTAAAAAAATACACTAGCTTTTAATAAAAATGTACCTCTCTTTTAAAAAGGCCCTTTAAGGGAAGACAACACATTCTTCGAAAAAGAACCTACAAATATCGTTTTCTTAAAATAAAATACCTTCTATAAAAAAATTGTTCTTAAAAAAAGTTTATCATTTTACAAAAAGTTTATTTTCTTAAAGATCCATTTAAATTATCGGATTTTTCATCTGGCATCTTAGGTGTGTTGGAACTAACTAGTACATAATGTGTAACGAAAGGAACTTCGTTCCAACTGGGTGTCCCCTAACATTTCATGTAACTAGTTTTAATTTCTTACTGAGAGGCTGTGATTTAGAGCTCATTTTTTGAGACAAGTTTATACATATATCACCATTACTCGAGAACGCTTCGTTCTATTTTATTTACACAAATTTAGAAAAATTATGAATTATAACCCTATTAAGTTACACCTAAACTATTTCCTAAGCTAGGCAACAGTTTCGCTGTTATAAATACATGTATGAAGAAAAAATATTAAAACATAATAAAGGCAAATCTATCAAAGTGAACACATGCAAACAACACACAGCGTTAGCATCACGTACACAGAAAAAAATCAATTTCAATTAAAAAATTTGTTTATTTGATTAATTTTTTAATTGATTTTGGTGTAATCACGAAAATAATAATATTAATTAAAGGTATTTGTAAGTTTGTCAATAAAAAATTCAATTAAAAAATTTGTAAATTTGATTAAAACATTTATTGAATTTTTTCAAAAATATTGATTAAGTATGTAGTCAAGTTAATTAAAAAATTATTGATCTTTTCGCGATTTTTGACTACATTTTGAATTGAATCAATTAAAACCGAAATTGGTTTTTTCAGCATGAAACCCCAGCGACGACGAAAAAAAAACTAAAATTTTATATTTTTAAAGCGATTTTATTCAAGGTTTCGCAGAAACACATGTACTTATATCTATACAAAATTAATTTTTTTAGAGTTTGGATTCATAATCGGAACTAATGTCAAGTTTTGTTAAACGAGAACAGTTATTGAGGGAATGCAATTCAACAATAAATTCCATTGCGTTGTCACAAATTATTTTTATTTTTGTTTTTATAACTGAAAGAGTGAAACTGCTCTGGTGGTTCTGGAAAAACATTGAATTTATCTGTTCCTTCCGCAGCAACAGCCACTCCATTATCGCATTCCATCTCTTCTGCATATTCACAGCTTTGTTCGAGAAATGTATTGCTTTTAGCCAATTTCATGTTTTACACGTTCAAAATGCTTTTTTATGTCGGATTTTTGAAAAAAAATTTCGTGTATACAGTTGTACCTATGTGACATCAGGCGGCAAATTGTCTCTTTTCAAGTGCATAAAAATGTTTGGGGACAGCTACATTTTCCATTGCAAACAAACTACTCAATGCAAGCACTCATTTCCAATAAAATTTATTCAAAAACACTTCCCAATTAAACACAATTACAAAAAAACTAAGTTTTAATCACGAAACTAGACAATTTAGCACTATTATTATTTAAGTTCACAAACTAAAATCTTTCAATCAACAATAAATGAATTACATATAACAACCGTGTTGTATATCAAAGACTAGAGCCGTACGAAAAGTGACGACAACGGCTGGTGACTCAGCCGCCACATATATTGCCTCCCAACGGCTCTGTAAAATTCAACTTTCTGTAAAATACTTTATCACAACAAAAATTGTTTATATTAAGGTTTATTAAGACAGTAACATGCATATTTATATTAATTTAGAAAGATTCACAGCAAAAATTCGATAATGCACTCAAAAATTAAACATTTTTAGCGTCGTAAATTTGCGCCTTGCCAACTCCAAGTTCTGTTGTAAACTCAAAAAATAAATTGTAAATATGATTAAAAATTTAATTGATTCAATTAATTTTTAATTGAAGTTTTTGAAAAAATTCAATTATATTTTTAATTGAAATTTACAAGCCAATATTTTATTCTGTATACGTGGTTATTGTACAACAATAGTCTCTACCAGAAAATAAGTATGATGGTATTGATGTAGCGGCAGCGATCAAACAAGCAGGTCTTCGTCCCAAAAGAGTATTGAATAGTATAGAGAACTCATGGAACGAATTGTAGGACTCACCACTGGCGACATGATTCGAAATGTATTACTCTCTTTTTGTCAGACCTTGGTCCATTCATAATTTAGATGTGAAACATTGACGGCTATTGAGACATTTATGCTTTTTGTATTATTTTATGTAATAACATTGTCGAAATGGTGCCTTTATATTGAAATATTCTATAAAGAGAATACACTTGGGAGCGGAAAAAGAGTGCAAAAAGTTCTCTATACTATTCAATACCTTTTGCCGTCGCTCACAACTAAAACAATTATTTCAGTGAGCTAAATATTGCTTTATTTATTTTAATTACATCTAATGCTAAACCAGATTTAAAAAAAAAGAGTGTGCATTAGCAAAACTGCCTTCAGCGCAAAAACTTTTCTTCTTTTTATTTTCCAATGTAACATTTACATTTGTTCATAGAAATCGAACAGTTACTGTGTAACAAAAAGGTGTTAACACATCGCTCGTGAGTTCGAACACTCATATAGTTCTGCGTACAAATTAAAATTGTGTATGAAAATTTTTTATAAAACCATCAATATTGGCAAAAACTAATGGTGCAATTCGATTCGTAGGAGCCGAATTAGTGTAAATCCGTTGAGTCCACTTCTCTCCGTTTTTTACTTGGACAGTGTAATAGGCTCATTCGAGGCGTAATTAGTTAAGTGCTATCCAATAATAAAAATGTTAAAATGAAGCCATATGCGAGCAGTTATGTTAACTGTGAGAGTAGGAATATTAAATCGGAAAATTAAAATGGTAGTCACTCAGAACAGTTAATAGAACCAAAATCAATACCATGCAGAAATACAGTGGAGACAATAACCCTTCAAGACTCCAAAATTTTCAAACAAATCGAAATACAACGACTTTCGTGTGAATGAATTGGATCAGTAAAATTTAAATTTATGTATCTCATTGCCTAGGTGCCAATTGGTTGGGCATAACCAAGTACAGAGTTGAATTCTTACCATATTTTAATGGTCTAGCTATAATATGTTAATTAGATTACCATTTTAGTATATAATCACCGCTCAAAATTATGAGACCATGTTTCTGTATATTTTTAAATCTTCCAGTACAGTCTAAAAAACAGTCTCTAGGATGAACAATTTTCGACAGAAATATTACAGAATTTAGTATTGGCAGCATAAACTTTTAGAAAGCATCACAATTGACTCATTGTGTACTGTGTCTACCGTATTTGCAATCATCACCTCCACTATCTACTTAGATCTTCCCCGTCGACTGTTAATGCCGATGATTGGCCTCCAGTGGGATACAGATACCCAATTAAATTGTAATCGTCCTCTATTCTTCTCACTCAAGTTGTAATAAATTTTCTACACAACTGACTGTACTTTACTTCACTCCTATACATACAAGTAAAGTGGTTTGGGGCGGTTTCATAAGTATAGTACCCTTACCACAGATGGTAAAAGAGATAAAGCATTGGCTGCAGGGTAGGTTCTGGCGACGAGTAATGCATCAACATACGTAGATCTGCAGGAGTTTGAATCATAATGCAATCTTTGACTATAGTGATACGTCATTGTGGTAAATGTGTCACCAACTGGCTGGCTGAAATGTGCATAATTAGTTCCCAGTTTCGCTTCTAGGCGCGTTGTGTATATTATAATGTTTAATATGTTGTATCCCTACACACGGAGGAGGTCGATTGCGGTTCTGTGGACTGCTAGAAAGAAACTCCCATGCAATTTAAAGCTTTATGTATTTTGAATTTAATAATCCTTGCGTTTGTTTATAATACGATTTTAAGTTGTTCTTAAATATTAAAAGTTTGTATTTTTAAATGACACATTTTGAAACAACTGCAACTCATGTTTAAAATAGCGACGAGATGATCATAGAGTTTAATACAATAAGTTGTGTGTAAGATATCAGCGGCTCTTTTATTTTATTTGAAAGGCCTATAAGTGACATTGCGTGCTGATCGGCGTCATAGTTCAAATGGCGCGTCTCCAAATCTGGTGTTTGTATCAGTTTGAGTTTGAGCGATGACACGAGTTATGTTGACTTTGAGAACATCGGTTGATTTTGGTTTATTGGCATAGAACTATGAAGACGTAAACCCGACAAGAAAATGTCTAACTGGTTTAATTGGTGTAATCTTGGTCGTGAATTCGTGTCGCCTCTACGTGAGATAAGCATGCTCACAGATCACTTATACAGATCGTTGAATGCGACTTCAGCTGCATGTCACATCACGCCGTCCTGTTGGAACCACATGTCGCTAACGGCCACACCATCTAGTGTTGTCATACTCAAATTGGTTATCGTCGATCGGTAGCACTCTCCGTTAACGGCGATATCTATGTGATCATCGTTTTCGAAGAAGTACGGATGAAAATACCACACCAAATAGAGACTTTCTGCATTAGAGAAATGTAAATATTTCTCTAAACGAAAATTACGGAATTTCGTAATCGCCATTAACAAAATATAAATCAGGTCATATCTTCTAGAAGTGCGACAATTCCTGATGACCATCTGAAAATATTACAAGAGAAATATTCCTTAACGGTGCGTCTAATCGGAATGCACAAATGCCGTGATCAATATTAACGAATCAATATTATTATTAAAGATAAAATTTTAAAGATCAATATTAAAGATCAAAATAGACGAAATTCCGTTGCAGAAATATTTAAATGGTCATATCTCCCAAATGACATGTTTACATATATAAATATTATTCGCACATACTTGTTAGATATAATCTCATTCATGTAACTATGACGCATATTCAAATAATGGGTTTCTCAGTAAGATTGCAGTTTTTACAATTGGTGTAATTTCTTTGACGTGTTAACATCCACAGGTACGGGTAGGGCAATCTATTAAAGTGAACAAATGCAAACAACAGACAGCGTTAGCGTCACATACGTGGTTGTTGTACAACAATAATCGCTGCCTGAAAATAAGTATGATGTTATTGATATAGCGGCAGCGAACAAACAAGCAGCTCGTCGTCGCCAAAGAGTATTGAATAGTAGAGAGAACTTATGGAACGAATTGTAAATATGACTCAAAAACACTGGCGACGTCTGGCGAATGATTCAAAACGTGTTACTCTCTTTTTGTAATAACTTGGTCCATTCATAATTTTGATGCGAAACATTGATGCCTTTTGAAACATTTATGCTTTTTGTATTGTTTTGTGTAATAACATTAGCGAAATGGTGCATTTATATTAAAATATTCTCTAGAGAGAAAAAGACTCGTTTATGCTCATACTATTCAACACCTTTTGTCGTCGCTCTGTTTATGACACAAGTGAAACAATTATTTTAGTGAGCTAAATATTGCTTTATTTATTTTAACAATATTATATCTAATGCTAAAGCAGATTTAAGAAAAAAGAAAGTGCAATAGAAAAAGAGCCTTCAGCACAAAAACTATTCTTTTTTTTATTTTCCGATGTAACATTTACTAATGTGTTCATAGAAATCGAACAGGTACCGTGTAACAAAAGGGTGTTAACACATCGCTCTTGAGTTCGAACACTCATTGATTTTTTGCTTAAAAAGTTAAAATTGTGTATGAAAAATTTTTTATAAAACCATCAATGTTGGGCAGAAAACTAATGGTGCAGTTCAATTCGTAGGACACGAATTAGTGAAAATCCGTTGAGTCCAATTCTCTTTTTTTTAGTTGCACAGTGTAATAGGCTAATTCGAGGCGTAATTAGTTAAGTGCTATCCAGTATTAAAAATGTCAAAACGACGCAATGTGCGAGCGTGAATATTTCACCGTCCGACAGTCCATATTACACTTGAACAGGATGATGTACGACTGAAACTATAGGCAAAATTTTGTTATTTGGCGTTTTCAGTTTTTCATTTTCTCATCCTGTTGCCCCATAAAAGGACTACAAATTTTCAAGGGACAACATTTTTCAAAAAATTTTTTAAATACTTATTCGCAACCTACGATACCTATATGGGTGTCAAATTAACGAAGAGGATTATGGCTATTTTTATTATTCTTTTATTTATACCGTTCCAGGGAAAAAAAGACTTAAAAATTAAATCCCGCGAATCCCGCTTTCTTTAGGGGTAATTATATAATAATGCCTTCCATTGAAGCCAGCACACTTCACATGGGCATGACTATCACAACGCCAACATTGAAGAAATCATCCCTCATATATGTCCCTGACTGTACAAATCCTAAATCCTAAAAGTATGCAAAATAATACTGGGTTGTACTCGTATACAGGGTGATAGCACAATACGCTTAAAAAAAGTTGTTTACATTTTTTTCATTTAGCCCCCATCCCGCAACGTGCGATAAGGAACTTCGTTCCAAACACAAGAAATACCGTTTTTCATTAAAATTAGTTAAAGTGCCTGTATTCAAGTGAACAAAAAAAAATAGCACATTTTTGCCTTTTTTTATAAATTGCTCAAAAAAGTTCTTTAGTTAAGAAACAACTATTGTCATGATTTGTTTTATATCTGAAGATGTCTAGTTTCCATTCCCATTTTAAAATTCTGCAATCGGTGACAAATTGCAAAAGATACAGGCTGCTGAATATGGAATTTTAAGTGTCTTTAAATAAGTGAACACTCCACTTCAATTCAAGTGATGTGTTTGTCATAAAACGTGATTGGCAACTACTTTCAGTAGCATCTTGCCTGCACGTTTAGAAAAAATAATATATATATTTTAATTTGCCCCTGCTTTGGTAAATTGAGGTAAACCCTCTTTCCATATTAATGTTTCTTTAGTTTAAAATATATTTTAACTATTTAATTTTTTTATTCCATTACCCAAAATGCATGATGCATACGCAAATTAATCGACCCGAATTCAATTTCAAGTATCCGGCCATGGCTAATGGAAAATTTTTCCTAAATTAGTGATTCCCGTTTTGCACATTTGGATTTGAGCAGAATGACAAATCTGATTTGATGCCACACGTCGATTCTATCGTCCTTAATTCATTTCCGCACACTCAAATTCGAATACTGAGAAATGTATCCTGTACCTCGTTTCAGTAGTTCTCGAATCGAAAACGTTTCTAGATTTGTGAGTAAAAAGTGTTTCTGTATATAAATACGAAAAGAAGCAATACTCTTGTCGTTTTTATGAATTTTTTTGTATTGTGTATTTTTGGTATTATGTATTGTATGCATGGCGCTTTACAATTTGTATTGGAATTTTACCCTCCAAATTGACTCTTGCAAATTCGAAATTAGTTGACACATATTCAACAATATCTTCTTTTCAGTTGTTTGATTTTTTTGTAAAATTTAGGAATATTCCAAATAGCAACTTTAATCGCATTTAATATTTCTGCTACACTGTGCCGTAACATCGTTATCACTTTAGTTCAATTTACTATCATCACTTTAGGCTTTACCAGTTCTTTTCTTGAATGTATAAGTGCACATCGAACTTATAGGTGATGTTACAAGTAAGAAGTTTCAGACTTCACTGAAATTTTACAGTTTATTCTCTAAAGATTTCCTTCATTGCAACAGAAACAGTGACAACAAAATCAGCAGTAGCAACCGTAGCAAAGCAATCAAGTGATGTGTGTGTCATAAAACGTGATTGGCAACTACTTAAGTTTTACTCGTAGGACTTGGAGGAACAGCTTTGCAAACAAAAGGCATATGTAACTGCACCATCATCATTCATTACATAAATAAAATTGTATGCATATACAGGCAACCATTGGATGTAGATTTTTACATATTTTTAAAAACTGCAGATTCTTTTAATTTTTGTAAGACAGTAGTTGCTTTCGAAAAATAAGACCTTAGAAACTTTTAAAAGTAATCGGAAAAATAATTTTGTAAAAATTATAATTTTTAAAACTTTTATTAAATACAATAAGTTAAATATATTTCCTCATTTTGCACGTTACCTGAACCAAACAGAGTGTCATTTATATTAACTGTAAAGATTTGGTAACAAATTTACAGAGTCCTACGAGTGTTACCATTCCATTTTATGATTATACGTGCTTTGGCTCTAACATAGAGGGTGGCCCAAAGACAAGTATATTTTCCAAAATTACATAAACTGAACTAAACAAAATTTATTTTGTTATTAAGGCTTTTCCACTTTGAGTGATATGATTTCTAAGTAACGTTTCGGTAATTTTTGGCATGTCATGATATGTAATTTTCTTTTTATTGTATTCAGTAATGTTTACTATTTCATTTTGGCGAAAAAAAAATTTAAATAAAAATTATTCAATTTATTGATGCGTGAACACATGCAAACAACACACAGCGTTAGCATCACATGCCTGATTGTTGTACAACAATAGTCTCTGCCTGCAATTAAGTATAATGATATTGATGTAGCGACAGTGAACAAACAAGCGGCTCGTCGTCGCCAAAGAGTATTGGATAATATAGAGAACTCATGGAATGAATTGTATGGCTCAAAAGCACTGGCGAATGGTTCAAAACGTATTACTCTCTTTTCATATTACTCCATTCATAATTTTAATGTGAAGCATTGATGCCTTTTGAAACATTTATGCTTTTTGTAGTGTTTATGCTCTTTTATTCAGGCTCTACATGAGAGCGGAAAAAGAGTGTAATAAGTTATCTATATATTCTATACTTTTTGATGTCGCCCGGTTTATATTACTTTATTTATTTTAACAAAACTCACCTCAAAGCACTGCAACAATACAAGAACGCATGAGGAAAAAGAAGAACATGGTAGACACATTCTGTCTGTTCTTGTTGTTGGAATTATAGGCCTTTCAGTGTAGGTTGATAGTTAGGGATCTTCGATCGATACTACAGGTTGGCGCCG
Organism: Phaonia tiefii; assembly: GCA_963931995.1. Classification (NCBI taxonomy): domain Eukaryota; kingdom Metazoa; phylum Arthropoda; class Insecta; order Diptera; family Muscidae; genus Phaonia; species Phaonia tiefii. Next base: position 223,668,170 of record OZ008368.1, on the reverse strand, counting down.
GTTGAGCTATATGGTTTGAATTCTTTATAACTTTTTTAATTATTATTTTTTAATTTTTTTTTTTCAGAAATTTGTAAAGAAGACTTGGGGAATTAATTATGAATCATTACACGATGGAGCAAAGTGCACAAATAATTGAATTGAAAAACGGAGGAAAATCCCGACTTTATTCACAATTTGGCAATAAGCGATGAAGCCCATTTCCTGTTAAATGGGTATGTCAACAAGCTATACTGCAGGATTTAGGCTACGGAAAATCCAAAAGCAGTCCATCAGCGAGAATTACACCCACTTAAGTGTACTGTTTGGTACGGTGTATCCTCCGAAAGGATAGTTGGCCCATATTTTTTTGAAAATGAAAGTGGTGTCTCAATCTCTATCAACCGTGTTGCATATCCGACGATGTTGGAAAATTTTATTAGGCCAGCTGTGGAAAACCATCCAAACTTGTGGTTTCAACAAGATGGAGCCACAGCACATACTGTACGTGCCTCAACGGCTTTGTTAAGGGACATATTCGGCGAACGCATTATTTCGCGCACAAGCGATTTTAACTGGCCTCCACGTTCACCAGATTTATCAGCTCCTGGCAGTTCTCTTTGGGCATATTTGAAAGAAAGAGTGTACGTTAACAAACCAAGAACCATTCTCCAACTAAAAACCAACATTCGAAATGAAATCATGGTCATTACACCCCAAATTCTGCGAAAAGTTATGGAAAATTTGCTAAAAAGAGCACGTACGTGTGCAGCAGAAAATGGACATCACTTACAGGATATCATTTTTCAAAGCTAATTGCAAAAAATTCGCCAATAATATACTGTATTTAAAAAAAAGAAAATATAATAATCGCATAAATAAAAAAGTTATAAACCATTTAAACCATATAGCTCATTCGGCGACACCCTGTAACTCGTACATGTGAATTGCTGAATTGAATTTGTATCTTATATACGATTGATGATCAACAGATGGTATCAATTCAGACACAGTAGTTAGGCATCTGATGATAAACTTCTCACGTAGTTCGAAACCAGTCATGCCAGTGAGTATGTGTTGAACTGAATTGTCTATTATTTCCAACAAAAACTAACCATTTTTCAATTAGAAAAATGTTCATGACTTGTAAGCTTGTAGTATGAATATCTCATACATTAAGCAACAACAATTTTAACAATATTACAAAGAAGATGTAAGAGAAAAGAAAGTGCAGTAGAAAAGAGCCTTCAGCACAAAAACATTTTTTTTTATTTCCAGTGTTTTGTTATTCTAATGTTTTCATAGAAATCGAACAGGTACCGTGTAACAAAAAGGTGTTAATACATCGCACGTGAGTTCGAACACTCATTAATTTTTTTATCAAAACTTTTTTGCCATTTTATGATCGTAATAATCGTCCACCTGTCCTCGCTATTTGCCCAATTGTTGCAAATTACTACCGTACATTTTTTTTACATGAAGAACCGCTTGAAGTAACAATTTTTAGATTTTGGGGTCCATGAAATATCCCCCCACGAAATAACTCCCCAAAACAAAAATGAAATAGGTCCCCATAATGAAACAAATCCCCGTTTTTTAAAATGAAATAAACCCCCAACGAAATGAAAAATATCCCTAAACAAATATGAAACAACCCCCCATTTTTTGGGGGCTTATTTCATAATGAAATAAGCCCCCATATTCAAAATGAAATAAGTCCACATATTCCAAATAAAATAAGTCTCCATTAATAAATTCAAAATCACACATAGTGGAAAGTAAAATAATAATTTTATTCATACATTATTTGTTTCAAAAAGTCATGTTTTGAATATAAATCTGCATGTAGTCTTCAACGGCATTGCGACAAAATGGGCACTTAGGGGGTTGTAAACCCCTAGAAGTGGCATCTGCCTATAGTCTGTTACAACAGTCATCACATATCTTAAGATGTTTGCACGGCAGAAGAACTATATTTGGAGCTTTGGCCTTACAAACTACGCATTCATTATCATTACTTGGCATTACTAAGTCTACTTCGTCATCAAATCAACACATATTTCGTTTTCTTTGTAAACCATGCCAGAAAGAAATGTATCTACGGTTATACTTCCTTTTTCCAACAATAGAGTTGCTTCAGCGATTTTTTTATTTCTTTGGATACTGCTTTTCTCCTTCCTTTTAGCAATTGATCCTCCACTTTCGCACATCGTCGCAAAATGTCGAGCCTTAAAAAATTCTTCGTCTCGAATATGACGCACGAATTTAAAGAAATGTCCATTTTTTTCTGCAAACCGCCCCAGCACACCATTATACGCCTCAGGAGCAGATGTTGTTCTTGTTTTCTGACTGTGTATTCGCGCGAATCTTTAATTTTCAAGCAATTTATTACACTGTTAAATTTAGATTTCCGCACAACAATTTTTCATTCATTGGCTCCACATTCTTGGAGTACAAAACGTTGTTTCGTTTTTTTGGTTTCAGTGTAGTAAATCGAAACAACTTCATTCAATCCAACAAAGTACTATTCGTATCCAACTGATTTACACTGAAAACATATTGTAGTACCAACCAGCATCCAACAGTTTTTACTCGTGGAAAAACGAAATTGATTGCTGCTCTCATGCCTTGTTCGTAGTCCGTAACAAACACATCTGGCTCCATATCAAAAATATTTCCTTTTATATATTCCAACAGGGCGTTATATATTTCATTTGTTTTTCTATCCATCAAAATGTAAAACATAGGAAAAATCTAAACGAAAAAATTTAGTTATTACTTTTCCAAAACAATAAATTATTTAACATTACTTACCTCTTCAAAGTATTCAATATATTTACATTACTAAAAATTGTGTGAAACACCCTCGTGGAACAATTTTAATAGTCGCATCCATTAAATACGTTCTTTGAGGTGGATGAATATTTTCCTTCACCATGTCAATTATTTTTAATGATGAAAACAAGCAAAACGAGTACTTCTCCTCTATTACGCAAGCAGTGAAAATATGCCTTGGGGTTTCGTCATCTTTACTTAAAGCAGACGTTGTCCAAACACTCTCCAAATTAAATGCCTCTATTACCGGAACTGCGCTTTTTGGCGATGTGACCAAGCTTTTGGTCACAATGTACTGCAATCCTCTTTGAATTTGTGGAAATGAAATATTTTTGGTGTCATCTTGATTGCTGAATAAAAATGTGTATCAAAGAATGTTCAGCGCATAATTGAAATGTTCCCAAATTATATGTTTCTTATCTTTCACAAGTCTTGCGAAATGATGCTCTTATGGAGCTCATCGCAGTCATATCTCCTCCTAGAGCTCCAGTGAGGTCTCGACAATCACGTTTTATCTGATTTAAAGCTTTCATTTCTTTATAGGCCGGTTCCTCATCGTTATGGTTGTGTTCAACATAATCTTTTGCTAAAACAAAATTTCGATTTGGAAGAACATTTATTCTTGCTGTACAAGTTTTATTTCTGCACTCGTATTTAATAACGTTGTTATAAACCGATTTTCTTTGGAACACAATTTTTTGATCAATTAAGTACAATATTTGACTACCTGTTCTTTTGCCGGTTATAATTTCAAATTCATTCTTCAATTGATGTTCACTGATCGAAGTAATCTCACAAACTGAACTAGTGAGTAAAGAATGAATGAGCTCGTAGTTAATGCAACGGGGTTTTTGAACATTTGTTTCAAGTAATACGAATTTAAAGAAAATGAAATAAGTCCCCAAAAATAAAAATTGGGGACCTGGTTCATTTTAGGTTTTTGGGGACTTATTTCATTGTGAAATTTCATTATGAAATAAGTCCCCAGTTAAAAAAAATTAAATAATACCCCAAAAAGTGAAATAACCCCCAAAAATACTCCAAAAAATAGTTGTTGTAGCTCTCTGACTTATTTAATTTTTGTTTTGGGGAGTTCCTTCGTGGGGGGTTATCTCATGGAGCCTAGATTTTGATAATGGATTTGGTCTTGCATCCGTTTAAAATTATTAGCACTTAAAAACTGAAGCTTTGGGCATTTGCCATTGGCAGCAACCGAATTATTGCAAGGAAAGTTTGGAGACTCGGTTATTTCAGGAAATTGTGACATTGAGTGGCCTCCAAAAATCGTAATTTAAAACCATTTTACTATTTATTGTGACGTTATTTGAAGTCAATGATCTTTAGCAATAAACCAGACTCTCTTCAAGCTTTACAAGACAATATTGAACGTGCTATTCATGACATACGACTAGAAAAAGTGCTCGAATATTGGGTTCATGGAAATCGGTCCTGCAAAAGAAGATGTAGAAGCCACATTTATTCAGAACTTAATTGTGTCGATTGTACTTCACATTAAATTAAGAGCATTTAGATTTCCTTAACTAGTGTGTTTTTTTAAGAAATTATATCACTCAAATGAAACCCCCTTTATTATGCCGGTATTGGAAACAAAAAATATTCCCAATATTTTTGGAACACGATTTTATTCATGTGGCTGCCGCGGCTGGCTTCACTGTAGGTCACTCTCACAGTTAAATTTTCCAAGACTTTGTTGTCGGTTTCTGTCGCACGAATGGCTCGGACGATATTACCCTTAAGGGTGTGGATCATTTTTGGATTAATCGCATAGCATCGGACTTTTGACAGCATCCCACAAGAAAAAGTCTGAACGGGTCAAATCGCAGCTCCAAGACGGTCATTTGACATTGACACGAGGGCTGATAAAACGATTACCGAACATTTTCGTAAGATATCGATTGGTTGATGAGATATATGACATGGTATGCCATCCTGCTGAAACTAGATATACTCCAAGTTCACCTCTTCCATGTGAGCCCAGCAGAAGTCCGTAACCTTGGCTCTGTAGCCCCCGGAATTGATTGAAATGGCGTTTCCATCAGAATTTTCGGAAAAAATGGATCAGCCCATAAAAGGTTCGTAATCACGTCTCTGTAGCGCTCGAAGTTGGCTGAAACGGTGGTTTCCGCAGCATTTTGAAACAATCTCAATCCCAGTCAAAAATCCATACCACTCTCGGTGAATATATCGGCTTATAGACAATGATGTACGGGTTTTCCGGTCCACAGATGTAGAAATTTTGTTAGTTGACATAGCCGTCGACGTGAAAACGCGGCTCTTCAGATAATATACCTTTTCGAACATTTGCGATGTCTGATTGGAGTTTCTGTAAGATCTTCAACTGCTGAAGCAATTGGACCTTGTAAGCAAATAACCCGAGATTTTTGTGCAAAATTCTCATCATGCTGGTTCGTGAATTTCCGAGTAGTTGAGATAGATGGCGCACCTTCACACTTTCGGCCACAGCAGTCACATTATAATCGGTACGCGCCATACGACGACGGGGACCCTGACGCATTTTGGTCCGCGGAGGTACTATAATAACTGATAGTCAATACTTCGAACAGCAAAAATCTATCTGTGTGTAAATAACACAAGTTTTAAAAATACAACAGTATTTGAACCACCCATTATAACTGATTTGTGTCCTAGAGTTCTCGTATATGCATGAATTTTGTTGCAAAGTTAGTCACGCTTTCATTCATTGTGAATTTGTTCCGATGGGCATTTCGTACTCCTAGCTTTGGATCGTTTGATGAGTGTTTCATCACAAACGCAGGGCATAAACTTTATTAGGCCATGACTATTGAACGTAAGTCAAATACCTTTGGGCAAATGTCAATTGAATTGATTTGAAGTCAAGCAACATGTCACATCTTTTCGGCCGATGGGAGTGGGAGGTGTTGGAATTTAATTTGCAAATCAAGCAAGATGTCTAAGTATCACTCATTTCTGCAGAATTTTGATATAATGATGAATGATAAGAGACAGAATTTGTGTCGATGCTTATGACAAGGCAGATCCTGAGCAGAATTTTTCAAATGGAGCAAGGAAATTTATGCTATTATTATGCAGAAAATGTCTGAATTCATTTAAACAATTTGTCAAAAAAAAGATGTATTATTGCTTACAATTTGCCTTAAACGAAGTATAAAAGCCATGTGTTTGTTGTCCAGTTGGATATTCTCATAACTTAAACAATATCGGAAAAAACAAAGCATTGTAGACTGTTTGCCAAAGTCGCTAGTGTCGCATTTTCCATTAGTCTTAATGGTTAAATCAGATTTAAGCCCTGAATGGGTTATGCTATGTGAAACAAGAATAAAAAATCAATACGGATACGACAAAATATATCTTTAATATAAACGTCAACTTTCTTTTTGGAATATATTTAAAAACGGTAACAGCATACATCGTGCTACTGGAACTACGCATATACCAAAACATTTAATAAAAATTATCGAAATGATAAAATATCCCTTGAATGAAGAAGCAATGGAGGCCCTCCAGAATATTACATATTTAATAATACGAGGATGAAATCCTAACGAAGTATAAAAGCTCATGCTGAACAATTATCAATTATTAATAATTATTATAATATCCTTTAGCATAAATTCAGGCCAGATGATAAGACATACAAACTAAACTGAAAGATAAACGCTTCGTCGCATGGATGAAACATTTTTGTTATTTGGATTTGGATGTCGGTGCAACGAAAAATTGCAATCAGGATTTCTTTGAAAAGTTTTCACTTCGTTGCTGCAACTAGTTTTTTTTCGTTGATGCATCAACTTGTTTTTTGTTCCAGCAACAATTTTATTTAATGAATTTTGTAGAAAAATAGTTAAAAATTGTAAAATACTAAGTGCATGAGATTTAAACTATGGTTTAACTCGAACTTTTTATAGTTTAGTTTTGCTATTTACTTATTTTGGAGGTTTTCCAACATTTGTAGTTGACGAAAAAATTTCGTTGCTGCAACGAACGAGTTGTTAATGGAACGAAATTAGTTTTTGTGAAGATCAAGGGAGAAATTGAGAGAACATGAGCGAATTTGAAAGACATCAGCAAGCCAACATGGTCATCATGAGTGGCGGGTCCTAAACCAGTTCTTTTGCAACAGCCGAAAGTGAAAGACGTATTTCTCCAACGGAATAATTTAAATAATTTTGTTAATTAATACTTATTTATGTGTTTATTTGTTTTCTGTGATCGTTGTGAAAATTTACTATCTATAAATCAAATCGATAAATTAACAGAATACAAGGAGCCAAAAAAATGTCGCATCTTTAGCAAACAAAAAACCCTGAATTATGTATCAGAACATATCCGTGTGCGTATGCGCGCGACGTTACAAATAGCAAAAAAATTTTGTGGTTTTTACAAATAGAAAAAATTGTGCCTTTGTGTTTTAATCATAAGTCGGACTGGCAGGTTTCATTGAATTGGTACTAGGATTTCATTTCTTTTATTTAAGTCTATGGAATTATATCCTTACAGACCAGCAAATATCTTACATAACTATTTAACAAGAATAACAAAATAAAATTTAACTAACTAATTAAATTACATAGCAGTTTTCTAAAATTATTTTGAGGCAGACAAAAGTCAATGTTATTACAAAATGAATTAAAAATATCATAGATCTATTAATAGGCTCATTGGAAGCATAATTTGTCGAATGCAATTCTATATTAAATGTATACATATGACGGAAAGAGCGAGATGGAGCATTAAAGCGTATAAGTGAAAGTAACATTGGACAATCAGTAGATCCTGAAACAATGGCATGGAGAAAATAATAGACGCTATTTTCCTTCTGGCATCTAAAGTTTTTAACGAAATAAGTGAACAGCGACTTTCATATGTTGGTAATGGTAAAGTAAAATTTAGTGATAATAAGGCAAACTTTAAGAAAACTTTCTGTACTTTTTCAATCCCCAAGGAGTGAATTGCTGCAACTGGATTCCAAATAATCGATGCATATTCGAGCTTGGATCGGACAAAAGCAGAAAACAAAGCATTTTTTGTGTAAGGATCAGGAAATTTAGAAATATATCTGCGAATAAAATAAAACATCGGGTATGCTTTAGAGATGATGAAATCTAGGTGACTTCTGAATGAAAATTTGAAATCAAAAACTACACCCAAATCAGAATACTCAAAAATTTCATCCAAGTTTTGACAATACGTGTGATATGACGAATTAATAGCAGCTCTACAATGATGAAATGTCATTTTAAAACATTTATTAGTATTGAATGGCAAATCATTAACTTTAGACCAAGTAGCAATTCTATCCAAATCATCCTGTAACAAAGCGACATCATTTAAGGTACGGATTGATTTAAAAATTTTTAAATCATCCACATACATAAGATGTTGCGAATTTTTTAAACACATGCCAATATCAGTTACAAAAATATTAAACAGTAATGGGCCTAGAATACTTCCTTGCGGAACACCAGAGGTAGGAAAATAAGATCTTGAATAATAACCATCAACAGATACGGTACATACCCGATAACACAAATACGAACTCAATCAATTTAAAACCTTAGAATGAAAACTAAACTTATAAAGGTTAAATAAAAGAATATCATGGCGAGTTCTATCAAAATTTGTCGAAAAATCCGTGTATATCGTGTCGACTTGAGCACAGCTTTCAAACTGATTTATACAAAAACTAGAAAAAACCGCTAAATTAGTGGTTGTAGAACGTCCAGAAACGAACCCATGCTGACTTGGGTTAATATGTCTCTTAATTGAAAAAAAGATTTTTTCATGCATAATATGTTCAAAAACTTTAGCAATATTAGGCAATTTTGAAATAGGCCTATAGTTAGTAACCAAGGTTTTATCTCCAGATTTAAGAACTGGAAAAACTGTCGAAGATTTCCACTTCTGAATAAAATATCCAGAAGAAAGTGATTTTTGAAACAAAATTTTTAGAGGAACCGGTCGTCGGTGGTGCAGTGGTTAGTGTGCGCGCCTCTTGTACAGGAGACCCTGGGTTCGATTCCTGCTCCGACCACCTTAAAATTTCTTTCGACGACGGTCACCTCGCTTAGTGACGGCGACACTATCGAGTACTTAGCCATGAAAAAGCTTCTCAAAATACCGTTCGGAACCGGTGTAAAACTGTAGGTCCCAATCAGTGAGTATAAAACTATAATGCGCACAGCTCACTGGTTGTGAGAACCTCTCTCCAATTCCTTCATGGGATGTAATGTGAAACCAATTTTTTTTTTTTTTTAAATGTTGTTTAGCATTTTTTTCAGAAGAAACGAAAAAATTCCATGTGAATCAGATTTCAAAGAATTTTTAAGCTTAGAGATCGCAGATAAAATATCCTCATCACAAATATCAAGCGACCCAATGTCAACGCAGGGCAAAATATTGTTGAAATTATCAAAATTGTTTAAACTATTGTCTTTCGAAAAGTTCGATTCGAAGAAAGTATTAAACAAATCAACCGCTTCTTGTGCCGAGTTTGAAACAATATTATTATACATTACACCCTTAGGAATAGAAGAATTATTATTTTTTGACTTTGTATAAGAAAAAACCGTTTTGAATTATTCTTTAAAGATTCATTATACAAAAATTTGAAAACAATTGAATTCACGCATATAATGCATATACCACATTTCATCTACGGGAGAATTAGAAATAACAAATTAATTATAAAATCTATTCCTTAAATTTTTTAAGTTTTCAAACCTCTGGTGTACCAAGGAAGTTTATAAACCTTTGGTTTGATCCGAGAAATATTCTGCTCAACTATAAAGTTTACTTCTTTTAGAAAAACGAAACACAAACATCTGTGCCTGCAGAACAATTTACCGTACAATTCACCCACTCACTTCTTTTATTGAAATTGATCCAATTGAAATTTTATAAAATACACTCCGGTTCACTTATTTAAAGGCACTAAAAATTCCATATTCAGCAGCCTGTATCTTTTGCAATTTGTAACCGATTGCAGAATTTTAAAATGGAAATGGAAGCTAGACATCTTGAGATATGAAGAAATCATGACAATAGTGGTTTCTTAACCAAAGAAGCTTTTTTTGAGCAATATATATAGAAAAAAGTTCAAAAATGTGCTATTATTTTTGATTCACTTGAATTACGGCACTTTATTATTTTTAAAGTAAGCTATAATTTTTTGTAGGAAGCGTTTGTGTATTACAAGTTGTTACATCTTAATCATTTTGCGAGTCAAAATGGCAACATAAAAAGTTTTAAATCTATCGTAAAGAAGTAAAATCGATGTTTACCATTCTGAAGGATATTCTAACCGCGCAATAGCTAAAACAATTGGACGGAGTTCAACAGTTGTCGCCAGTTACATCAAGGACTCCGAGGGGTACGGAAAAATTTAAAGGAAGGGTTTCATGTCTTTATCTACGTATCAGAAAAAAAAAATAACAAGCCTGTGTTAGATAACACGGGCGCATAGGTCAGACGTAGAATACGTTAGTCATTTTGCAATTAAAATATATGAATTAAATATAATTTTTGATAAATGATTTAAATCTGTCTAATATATACGCATACAGCTGATAGCTAGTTATTAGGTTTTTGTTACATAAGTGCACAATAGATTAGCTGCTTTCCAACTACTTCCTAATGTATTCACAGAAATGTGTTTAGGAAAAACGCCATTGATTAGTGAGCGTATACATCGCCAATCCTTTGTATTAATGTACATACACACACATTTACACGCTGCTCGCAGAAGTAAACAAACGACAGCAAAGATCTGTAAACTTTCAAGCACACACAAGTGTCCACGCTCCCTCCCTTCATTTTATGTTCCCCTCCAAACGAACTAATAACCGACCGATCCAACAAAACGAAATGTACACACACACACATTTACACGCTGCTCGATAAATAAACAAAGCACAGCAAAGCCAAAATCATTTGATTTCACAACAACAACAAAAACAACAGCGGCATTTACAAACCAACAACAACAGCGGCATGTACAAAAAAAGTCTAAAATATCATGCTCTTAAATATTTATTTCCTTAACTACATAAAACTTTTATATATAGACATATAATTTTTTTAATGTAATTCGAAACAAAACATATTACCAATACTGAGTAACATATAAAAATTGCTAAAATATGTTTTAATATTTAAGTAAAAGTGGGTGAAAGTTGACAAACATTTTCTCAAAATTTTGTGCTCCAGATCAACACCCCTACCTTACCGTATAACGTATTCTACGTTAAAATCATAAGAATTGCTTTTAATTCTGCCTTATCTTTGTCAAAAATAAGAGCTCAAGAGCCCCACATAAGCTCCTCGTAAGGAAAGCGGCTTCAATTCGCAGGAGACTACCTGGTATGGGATGTGCAGCCAAGAGGTCATGTAAATGACTGGAGAACCGCTGAATTTACGGATGAGAAGAAGTTTAATTTGGATGGGCCTGATGGCTACAACTATTATTTCCATGATCTGCGCAAAGGAAAGCGTTTTTTGAACCGACATCACAGCCGAGAGGGCGGCGTTTTGGTGTGGGGTGCTATTACGTACTATGGCACCATCGATCTTGAATTTCAAAGTGCAAAAATGACTAGTGCAAGCTATAAAACGCTATTGGAATCGGCTTTTCCGAAGTCCAGTGAACTATATGGTCCCATATCTTGGATATTGCAACAGGATAATGAAGTTCATTGCACTGCAAGCCAAAATGTTAATATTCTTGACTGGCCACCCTATTTTCCAGATCTAAACATTATCGAAAATGTCTGGGGTTGGTTATATCGTAAGGTCTATGACGGAGGTAGACAATTTGATGACAAGCAGTCACTAATTCGGGCCATTAAGAATGCTTGTAATCAATCAAATTCCCTTTATCTCTCAATGAAATCCCGTATATTTGAAGTTATTAAAAACAAACGGGGTTGTACATATTACTAATTGCTCTTAAAGAAAGTAAAATAAATTAAAAAACAAGAAAAACAGTTTTTCATTAACATTTGCTAAAGTGCCTTTATTCAAGTGAACCAAAAAATATCACATTTTTGGACTTTTCTTATAAATTGCTCAAAAAAAAGTTCTTTAGTTAAGAAACCACTATTGTCACGATTTTTTTACATCTCAAGATGTCTAGCTTCCATTTACATTTTAAAATTCTGCAATCGGTTACAAATTACAAAAGCTACAGGCTGCTGAATATGGAATTTTTAGTTCCTTTAAATAAGTGAACCGGAGTGTATAATAAATATAAGATGAGCAGCTGAAGAAAATTGCAGAGCTTAATATCGAGAGATTTGGCGTTACAATCGAAAGACAGTAGCGTCAATACAACAGCAACGAAAACAATGACTTCGTTCTAAAGGAAGTTTTGAACTGAGAAGAACTACTGTGATGAAACCTATGGGGGAGTAGAGTTTATGTTCGTGGCAAGTACACACAGACCTATATACATATGTGCATATCTTCTACACATGCTATTCAAATAGAAATCTTAATAAATTTATCATATTTTTTTTTTAATTTTAGGCCCTGAATACGACGGCCCCAATGACTCTGTGTTACAACATGGAATTGATGTGCTATATTAATGACGAAAAATTTGCAGTTACTGAACACATTTCCTAGCAGGGATGAAACTGTACGTTACCCCACTTTCGATGACAAAAATTGTTGAGGTGATGCACATTTTCATTCATGTGACGAAGCTTTTCCGTTCAGTCTAGTTAATACTCTAGGTGAATTTATTTTATGTTTTTATAGGCAGAATGTAATAAGACTACGAATAATTTTGTATGTTCTTTATTGTTAGAAATGCTATCACTGAAAAATGTGAAATTTGAGGATTTTTATAAGCATTTTGACGATATGTCACAGGTATAAACTGTAGATAAATTGTGTGATAATCAGGCGATATTGTTCTTCGGTAATGTGGTACATGGATGCCAAAACAGTAATAGTTAAAATAACTTAAGGGTGCAAAATTAAAGTTAGATTAAGAAATTGCAATGAGCAAAAATAAAATTGTTCGAACAAAGACACTGTATTGTTGGTTGCATATTTGACTGAAGCGCTCAAAGATAAAAAAGTATCATTCACGGCAATGTTTTGATTTTTAAACTAAAGTATGTAAAGTATAAGAACCCAATTTTTGGTGTTGTTTTATATATGAGCCCTTACCAGGGATGAAAAGATCCGAACAATAAGACTGGAATACCATTAACCACTGGTCGGCCATAATTTGGGTAAATATTCAAGTTAAAAAAAGAGTATATCCTAACATCGAGTTTACGTGCCACCAAAGAGAATTCGGTCACAAATATTAATCTTATCTAAATTTTGATGTATTTGTCAATGCTTCCATTTTTTGTTTTGTTTAGTTTGCTACCAGAAAACTCGCATAGTTCGTATACGTCACACTGAAAGAATATCGCTTTGTCGCATGGAAAAAACATTCTCGTTAATGTATTTTCGTTTGTGCAATAAAAAGTCTCGTATATCCGACAATTTGGTAGTCGATGCACCAACAAGTTTCATACATGATTTCGTTTACAATTTTTCATTTCGTTGCGGCAAGAACTTACTATTAGTTCCTGCAATAATTGTATTTAATTTGAATTTTGTAGAAAAATGGGTTAAAAGTTTAACTAAAATTAAGTACATGAGATTTAAAGTAATAATATTTGGTTTACCTGTTATTTTTTAGAGCTTATTTTTTATTATTTATTTATTTTGGAGGTTTGCCAATATTTATAGTTGACGAAACTATTTCGTTATTGCAACGAAGCTAAAAGCTAATTTTTTTAAGGTAAAGATTGAAAAGCAGTCAAAAAATTGAGTGAGCGTAAAAAAGAAGCCAGCAAGGCAAAATGGTGAGCGTGAGTGCTGGGTCACGTACACATCTTAAATCAGTCCCTTGCAGCAACCGAAAGCGATAAAAATATTTCTCCGCCGGAATAATTTAAATCATTTTTTTTACAAATTACTAATTAATTATAAATAAATAATAAATGAATGGTTTCCCATTACATCCCATGAAGGGATAGGGGAGAGCTCCTCACAATAACTGAGCTGTGCGCTTTCCAGTTTTCACTCACTGATTGGGACCTACAGCTTTACACCGACGCCGAACGGTAATTTAAGAAGCTTTTTCATGGCTAGATACTCTATAGTGTCGCCGTCACTATGCGAGGTGACCGCCGCCGAAAGAAATTTTTTTTTTTTTGAAGGTGGTCAGAGCCGGGTTCGAACCCAGCATCTCATGTACAAGAGCCGCGCGCACTAACCATTGCACCACCGACGGCCACACTAATTAATTATACTTAGTATAAATCATTTATTGTGAAAAATACATTGTGTGAATTTATGTGTTTGCTGTAATCGTTTGTGCAAATGGAGTATCTATAAATCGAACAGATAAATAAACAGCATGCAAAGAGGAACATGAGAGCAAAGAAAGTGACGCATCTACAGCAGAAAAACTACACCGAAATATGTAACTGAACCATAGAGTAATCTCAGACTAGAGAGAATATTTGGCTCATCTGACGTTTCCTTTCACACTCTTCGTGATGGGGTCGGTGTGATAGAGAGATGTTTGACGAAAAGTGATATACACCAGGTGGAATTACAATAACTTCTTGCTTTAATTTTTCATGCCATTTTGGTGAAAAACTATGAAATTTAAATGTGTTTTAAACTTTTTTATTGACTGTTATTGTTTGCATACATTTGTGTTGAATTTAATACCATAATTTTAACACACAAAACGAAATGCCGTTGTTGTTATTTTGTTAGTTGTTTTGAACCACTGCCTCTATCTGGTATTAGTAAAACAATTCTTTTCAACATCAAACGTAAATATCACACCAGGCCAAATGTCGTAAATTTGATTGGAGAACTAGCAGACCTACTACTCGTATAAGTATTAATCTATGAACTGAACATTTGTGTATGTGTGTGTATGCGCGCGACCGTACAAATTGCAATAAAATGTTCGTGTTTTTGTGTTTTAACCATAATTCAGTCGCGCTGCTTGCGCTGAATTGGTGATTGTATTCGAAGTCAATGAAAACGAAGAAGTCAAAGAACTAAAGTGTTTCAAGTAAGACGAACATAAAAAAAATTAAATGAGTGTTCGAACTCACGGGCGATGTGTTATAACACCTTTTTGTTACACGATACCTGTTCGATTTCTACGAATACATTAGTATATGTTACATTGGACAATAAAAAACAGCGTTCAATCATATGATGACGTTTCATTTAAATAATATTAGTACTTAAAATTATTTAAAGACCAGTGCAAGCACATAGGTCATTATTTTCTTGCTTAATACTTTTTATTTTATACACACAAAAAATAAAGAGAATGCAACTCAACACACACATGGACATACACACAAAAATTGTTATCTTCGCACATACGCTACACAAGTTCACACAATTTTTGTTGCTCTCTTGCTATCTCATATTTATACACGTATAATGACGTCATTATTCTCTTTGGTCTGAGAGTGCTGCGCACACACACAAGGCAACTATTCACTGCCGCTGCACCAGTGTGTGTTTTTGGAACGACGTTCCTTATCGCACGTACCGGGATGGGGGCTAAATGAAAAATTTTTAAACAACTTTTGTTTAACTACTTTATTACAACCCATTATTATCAACTATATTGGGTACTTTTGGTTTGGTTTGGTTCAACGGGAAGTTTTCTAGATGGAGCCTATGTATTACAAATTGTAGTTTTGAACCCAATAAAAAGTAAACTTAGGAAAGAGAAAGTGCCAGACTAACAAATCCATGAAACACAACCCTCAGCATGGAATTACATTTGGCAGCACTCTTACACTCGTACTTTTGGTTTGTGTCCAGACTAACATATTTCTTGTGTAATGGGAAATTTTCTAGGTGGAGCCGTTTTATTACATATTGTAATTTGAACCGAATAAAAAGTAAATTTAGTAAAGCCAAAGTGAAAGAAGTTTAAAAAAATAACTTCTTAACGAAGTACCTTTGCTTAAAAGAGTAAATTTTCTTACAAAAAGTACATTTTCTTAAAAAAAGTAACCTTTTAAATAAGTACCTTCTCTTAAAAAAGTACTTTATCTTACAACAAATTGGCTTTTCTTAAAAAACTAAATTTTCTTTAAAGAATACCTTTTTTGTAAAACAAAATAACTTTTCTTGAGATAAGTACCTACCCCTAAAATTGTATCTGTTCTTCCGTAAAAAAGCTTTTCTCCAAAAAAAAAATACCTTCTCTTACAAAAAATACCATTTCTTACAAAAATTACTTTTCTTAAAAGTACCATTTCTTAAAAATAAAGCACCACCTTCTCTTTTGTTTTCTTAAGATAAGTAGGCTTCCTGAAAATAAGTAAATTTTCTTAAAAAATTATCTTATCATCATTTCCCTTACGGGAATTTTTATTCGGTCTCTTTTCTAAAACTTACAAATTTATTCAAGCTCAAGACCTTTTTAAATAATATAAAGCTTATTATCTTTATATTACTTTCAAAAAAGTCGAGCATAAAAATGCTCCAATGATACCAAGGCTGTCTGTATAGCTATTTCGGATCTTGCCAAGATCTTCATCAGCAGACGTTTTTGGTATGTTTTTGGTGAATTCTTCAAAAATATATATCCAGAAACACTCATCATATTAAAGAGAATTCCTTTATATACTCGTTTGGAGAATACCAAGCACTACTATTGGAGCACCTTCACGCACAACTCCTTATATCATGCCGTAAAACCATCAACAATATTATTGTTTCAAGCTCGCGGTTGACGAAGAGCATAATATTGTTGATGGCAACGCTCTGTTTTGTTGTTTTTGTAATGACATAACAAAAACAAATCATGTCTGATTAAAACCAAT
This sequence comes from Phaonia tiefii, assembly GCA_963931995.1. Classification (NCBI taxonomy): domain Eukaryota; kingdom Metazoa; phylum Arthropoda; class Insecta; order Diptera; family Muscidae; genus Phaonia; species Phaonia tiefii. The sequence goes on along the minus strand of OZ008368.1, from coordinate 223,651,452 downwards.
GGTTTTACGGCATGATATAAGGAGTTGTGCATGAAGGTGTTCCAATGGTAGTGCTTGGTATTCTTCAAACGAGTAAAGGAATTCTCATTAATATGATGAGTGTTTCTGGATATATATTTTTGAAGAATTCACCAAAAACATACCAAAAACGTCTGCTGATGAAGATCTTGGCAAGATCCGAAATAGCTATACAGACAGCCTTCGTATCATTGGAGCATTTTTATGCTCGACTTTTTTGAAAGTAATATAAAGATAATAAGCTTTATATTATTTAAAAAGTTCTTGAGCTTGAATAAATTTGTAAAAATTATCTTATCCTAAAAAGAGTACCACTTCTTTAAAAACTACCTGTTCTTAAAAAAGTATTTTTTGTAAAGAAAATTCATACAGTTAGGCCTTTTCTTAGCTTAGTGACGGCGACACTATCGAGTATTGATCCATGAAAAAGCTTCTCAAGATACCGTTGGGAACCGGTGTAAAACTGTACGACCCAATCAGTGAGTGTAAAAGTAGAACGCGCGCAGCTCACTGGATTGTGAGTAGCTCTCCCTAATCCTTTCACAGAATGTAACGGGAAACCATTATTTTTATTTTAATAAAAGAAGTACCTCTCATCACAGGAACGACCTTTTCGGGAAAATATAAAAATATATTCAATAGATAAAAAATTTCTTAACAAAAGTTTATCATTTTACAAGATCCATTTAAATTACAGTATTTTTCAACAGGCGCTTCATGAAAAAGTGTGTTGGAACTAACTAGTACATAATATATAGCGAAAGGAACTTCGTTCCAACCGGGTGTCCCCTGACACCTACTGTAATTTTTTTCGCAAATCTGTATTCTGATAGGGGTGGGTCATCCTTATCATTTAGGGTATGAAGTATAGATTTTGGCCGATTCTGAGACCTACGCGATAAGCACACAAAATTTCAATACAAATCGGTCCAGCCGTTTCGGAGGAGTTTAACGGCAAACAATGTGTGATCGCGTTCGGACAATCTGTGTGGTCGTAGTCGGACAAACTGTGATTGGATGTATTCACTTTGTGAATTTACACCGTACCCGCGCATATAGATGTTAGCACATCAAAAATCAATGAGTGTTCGAACTCAGGGGCGATTTGTTAACACGATTTTCTTACACGGTACCTGTTCGATTTCTATGACCACATTAGTAAATGTTACATTGGAAAATAAAAAAAGAATAGTTTTTGTGCTAAAGGCTCTTTTGTAATGTAATAATGTTAAAATAAATAAAGCAATATTTAGCACAGAAATAATTGTTTTTGTTTTGTCATAAATATTTAAAATTTATTTTTGGAACGAAGTTCCTTATTGTAATGAATTATTTTTTTAATACGATAGCAGAGTTTTTAAATTCTGACTAAATTTTAAAAACAATAAAAAAATAATTAAACAAATAAACATTTAATTTTGTCACCATTTTTAATTTAAATGCAAGCGTCTTATTTGAGAGATCCCTAGAAAATTAATTAACTAAATAAATAAAATAAATGGTTTCCCATTACATCCCATGAAGGGACTGGGGAGAACTTCTCACAATCACTGAGCTGTGCGCTTTCCAGTTTTTACTCGCCGATTGGGACCTACAGTTTTACACCGATTCCGAACGGTAATTTGAGAAGCTTTTTCGTGGCTAGATACTCGATAGTGTCGCCGTCACTATGCGAGGTGACCGCCGCCGAAAGAAAATTTGAAGGTGGTCAGAGCCGGGTTCGAACCCAGGATCTCATGCACAAGAGCCGCGCACACTAACCATTGCACCACCGACGGCCACAATGAAACATGGTTTAAAGGTGATTTGTGTCAAATATACGATATAGCAAGTTACAAAGCTGCTCACTGTTGTAGAAGAGATAAATTGAAGCACGTGACCTCAACAACATTTTGTTCAAACTAGGGAGCGCTACTGGTCACACAGTCCATGGAGCCATGACAGTATCGTGGAACACTTTAGTACGCTTCAGTTCGGTGAACTGACGGTCTAGATCAGGGATGCTCGCGGCCTATAATCTTGGTGGTCATTTGTTTTTGTAAAAGCGCTCAGTATAGGCATTCTACCATGCACAAGTAGTTGTTCTTACGAAATATACAAACAATTTTGTCTACCCCAAGTTAAAAGCAACAACACTTTCATATGCACTGCAAATGAGTGTATGTACTCGTATAATATTCTTTGTTGGTACGCGTTGATTCAACGTTGATTTTGTTGCTATTTATTGAATGATTGCGTGGAGAGATAAACAATTAACAACATTAGATTGCGTTTTGAGTTTCAATTGGAAAGTTTATCAGAGAGGATGTACAGGTAGAGATTAGAAAAAGTGAGCAATTTGACAGCCCTCGCAAAAGACAACCAAGAAGTCGACGCGATTCACTCAAACGCATTTTTGTCTCGCGTCATAACTTGATTATTTCATACCTTTTACCTACTTTATGTAACGGAATTTCTGTAGTTATATACTATAACAACATCAAAAAACTGTTCGTGTCTCGAAATTGGCATTTTACTCCATGAGTAAATTTTCTTCTCTACTTAAAATTCCATACTCTTTTATGAATGAAGCGGAATATATGATTTGGTTTCAAACAATTCAAACGGACACCAAGTATAGTATTGAAATGCATTTTAATATATTTCATGGGTATTACATTGCTGATAATACAACAAAAGTTATTTTTTCAGTGTACATAATGAAATATATTTTTTCCTTTTTTGTGCTAATGAAGTGTATATCCATTGGTATTTGCTCTGCCATAAGAAGGTTTTAGATATCACATATCTATACTCAGGCCTTTGTAGCTACATAACATCCAAAGAAAATATAACTCGCATCATTCGCCAAATACCACTCGAAGTACTGCACACGTTACCGAAAAGCAAGTTACAAAGCTGCTCACTGTTGTAGAAGAGATAAATTGAAGCACGTGACCTCAACAACATTTTGTTCAAACTAGGGAGCGCTACTGGTCACACAGTCCATGGAGCCATGACAGTATCGTGGAACACTTTAGTACGCTTCAGTTCGGTGAACTGACGGTCTAGATCAGGGATGCTCGCGGCCTATACTCTTGGTGCTTATTTGTTTTTGTAAAAGCGCTCAGTATAGGCATTCTACTATGCAGAAATAGTTGTTCTTACGAAATATACAAACAATTTTGTCTACCCCAAGTTAAAAGCAACAACACTTTCATATGCACTGCAAATGAGTGTATGTACTCGTACAATATTCTTTGTTGGTACGCGTTGATTCAACGTTGATTTTGTTGCTATTTATTGAATGATTGCGTGGAGAGATAAACAATTAACAACATTAGATTGCGTTTTGAGTTTCAATTGGAAAGTTTATCAGAGAGGATGTACAGGTAGAGATTAGAAAAAGTGAGCAATTTGACAGCCCTCGCAAAAGACAACCAAGAAGTCGACGCGATTCACTCAAACGCATTTTTGTCTCGCGTCATAACTTGATTATTTCATACCTTTTACCTACTTTATGTAACGGAATTTCTGTAGTTATATACTATAACAACATCAAAAAACTGTTCGTGTCTCGAAATTGGCATTTTACTCCATGAGTAAATTTTCTTCTCTACTTAAAATTCCATACTCTTTTATGAATGAAGCGGAATATATGATTTGGTTTCAAACAATTCAAACGGACACCAAGTATAGTATTGAAATGCATTTTAATATATTTCATGGGTATTACATTGCTGATAATGCAACAAAAGTTATTTTTTCAGTGTACATAATGAAATATATTTTTTCCTTTTTTGTGCTAATGAAGTGTATATCCATTGGTATTTGCTCTGCCATAAGAAGGTTTTAGATATCACATATCTATACTCAGGCCTTTGTAGCTACATAACATCCAAAGAAAATATAACTCGCATCATTCGCCAAATACCACTCGAAGTACTGCACACGTTACCGAAAATTGGATCCTCAAAATTTAGTATTTATCCACAGTTACGACCAACATATGAAATAAATAATACTTAAAAACTAAGTGAATAGAATGATTGTTTTGTATGATGAAATTGAATTATTTTTCTTTTTAAAAAAGTACAAATAACCTCAATGTATAATTTTGTATGTTGAATTTATTTTTTGAATTGTTTTTCTTTGCTTTATGTATATGTTCAGAATTCACAATTTATGCATAAATATATATTTAATTTAGTTACTGCATATTTTACGATTTCTGATGCATATTACATATAAGATTTAAAACAAGATTTTTGCTGAATATTATTCCGAAACTTGTGATTACCATTCTAGTAATTTTTAATCCATTTTTAATTTAATCCGTTTTTACGTCAAAAAATATATTTAAGTTGATGCAAGTATATTAAGTGTACGATATGAAAATGTATTTCATTCCTACAATACCAGAACTACATAAATACATATACATATTCTAATCGTTTGTTCGAATTAAAGTAAAATTTTTTTTTACAAATGCCACTTGGAATTGCTTAGTTCTGTTCATCTCGTATTATTTTCCACAAATAATGTCTATCGTGATTGCTGTCCTTTTTTGCTCTTTAACTTCTTTAGATATATATTTGCATTATTTATGAGTTTGTGAAAATTTGTCTTCTACTTATGGCATTTTAACATTTTTATCTTGCAAAGAAGACTGCTGAACTGACAACGCATCCGACAGTTGTCAACATTTGTGGTTTGGTTGGCTGATGTTACTGAATATCATCAGTTTGGCACGAGACAACAAATGTAATGGAAATTTTGGCAGACGGCACATGAATTTGCATTGCAAAGTAAGTAGTAAACTTCTTTAGAGTTGTCGTGCTTTTTGTTAAATATGTATTTTTAAGATGTTGATGGCGATACTGGGAGAAGTAAGCAGGTTTTGGGAATATATACAAATTTTACTCAATTGCGTGCACAAGATCCACTCCAGCGTAATGTGCGGAGGACAAATCTAAGTTGTTTCAAATTTGAGTTAACTTACGACAGTGGCTTTATAACTCATTTAATCGTTACGCAAATCTTAAAAACCACTAAACCCAAGTGTACATGTTATATATATATATATATTGTACATATTACATATTAGTACATATTATTATAAAGAAGTCTATTACATTAGCAGCCTCCATCAAAATTAATCACTGAATTCAAGTAGTAGCTTAAAATAGTAGTAGTAGCTCAAGTAGAACCTTAAAATATAAAATTCATTATGTTGGAATTCCAGCTAGCTATTAAATTTTAAATCATGCCATGAAACAGAATTTATACTTCAAACAATTTATTATAATTTATTTCCGGTCAAAGCAATTTTTAGAACGAATGCACTATTTTCTGAGTATTTTGTTAAATATTTAATTTTTTTATTTTATTAGTCAAGCTCAAGATCATCTACATCTCAATAAATGGAGACATAGTTTTTTAAAAACTAAGATGTTTTGCTAATTCATCCTCATGATTCCTATATATTTAAGTTCAATAACTTTATATTACAAAAAATAATAATAAATAATGCAAATTTTTAATAGAATAGGAACACATATTCGCTGGTACGGATAATTCAATATTTTGTTTCGGGTAACTCACTGCGGTTGCTGCTATCTGACTGTGGCGTCTGTCCAATATTGAATGAATTCGAGTCAAAATCCATCAATTTTAAAATTCACATCTCTGCTCTAACTCCGACACCAGCATTTTGAAAATGCACGGCTCCATTCCGACATCAGTATTAAATTAAAATATTTTTTAAGGTAAAATTTTTAAACAGCATATATCATAATATAATATCACAGCTGGCTGCACAACACACAACTATTTATTTTGTTTTCAAATAAAAATCATTTTAAATTAAAAGACTGGTCTTTCCTATGCAAAATAATATCAAACAAATACACTTTTCAAAATAAATTTCCATATATTTTCGATTTGAAATAAATTTTAAGTTAGATTTTTATTTTTATATTGTTGTCAATGTGAAGCTCATCGATTGCCCCCTCCTAACCAAGACGAGGTCAGAACAGCTATTGCCCGGCTTAAGAACAATAAAGCCGCAGGAGCCGATGGATTTCCGGCGGAGGTGTTTAAGACTGGTGGAGATGACTTCATAAGGTGCTCATTAGCAAAATTTGGTTAGATGAATTCAAGCCCAGCGATTGGAGTCTCAGTGTACTATGTTCAATAGTTAAATAAGGTAACCCGAGTCTCTGTCAAGTATAATGTGCGAAAGACTAAAACCAGTTATCGCTGACCTGATTGGACCATACCAGTGTGGCTTTAGGCCTGGAAAATCGACAACCGATCAGATTTCCACGCTACGCCAAATCCTGGAGAAAACCCACGAAAAACAAATCGACGCCTATCATCTATTTATCGACTATAAAGCGGCCTTCGATAGTCCGATACGGGAGAAACTCTATGAAGCAATGTCTGAGCTTGGTATTCCTGCAAAGCTCATACGCGTTTGCAGGATTACCTTGACGAACACCAAATCCGCAGTGAAACTTGGTAAGGATCTTACCGAACCTTTCGAAACTAAGTGAGGCCTCAAACAAGGTGACACCCTATCGTGCGATCTCTTTAACACCTTAATAGAGATTATTCTGAGAAAAGCTGCTGTCAACATGAACAAAACCATCAGCAGCAACAGTCACATGCTGCTCGCGAATGCTGATTATATCGATATCATTGGACGCACAGTTAGAGAAGTTACTGCGGTGTTTTCGAGAATTGACAGGGAGTCAGGAAAAGTTGGTCTGGCGGTAAATGAGGACAAGACAAAATTAATGGTGTCAACGAGCAGGGCCAAAGCGTGAACGTTGATAACCGATATAATTTCGAGGTGGTAGACGAATTCATATATCTCGGATCTGCCGTAAACAAAAATAACAAAGTCAGCCTAGAGATCAAGCGGAGAATTGTGCTTGCGAATAGATGTTATTGTGGGCTAAGCCAGCACTTTAGTGATAAAGCCCTCTCTCGAGTAACAAAAGTCCAACTATACCAGACTCTCATACAACCTTTCTTGCTTTACGGCGCAGAATCCTGGGTCTTATCGCAAGCAGACGAAACATCTGTAATAGTCTTCGAGAGAAAAGTACTCCAAAATATGTATGGCCCTATAGTGCACAACGGCGAGTATCGGCGACGCATGAACCATGAGCTGTATGAGCTATATCCCTACATTGACATAGTTAAGCGGATCAAAATAACGCGATGGCGCTGGCTAGGCCATGTCAGTAGAATGGATGAAGACGAACCAGCACGAAGGGTTTTCGAAACCGAACTCGAAGGAAGACGAAAAATAGGAAGACCAAGACTCCGCTGGAGATCAGGTTGACGAATCCCTGCGTAGACTTGGTATTGCCAACTGGAGAAATAAAGCAAAAGATCGAACTGGTTGGCGAAATATGTTATCTTAGTTTTGTAAGGTCCCTGACGCCCCAGGGTTGTTGGTGACCGGATAAATAAGTAAATGTGAAGCTCTGCCGTGGTATATTTATAAGTATAATTAAGATGTTATTTGGAATATTTTTAACGATAACAAGAATTTAGCAATATATCGGCTTTCTGGTGACATATGACGGTCATAAGCATATCATTCTTCGATGGTTTTACGAATCACTAAACTTGGAGTGGGGAACGTTCAACTTTTTACGACTAGAACTCCGAATGCGAGAACATCATCAACTCTAGCTCCAAGACTCCGACTCCACAACACTGGCTTCTGTAGTCCGACATTCCCGATTTCTTGAAACATTGATACATATAATTATCATTATCTGTTCAGCTAATACTTCAGATGGTAATGCGAGACATTCCAAGTAACCCTCGTATCGATACTTACGGATATAACCCTCGTAGTTAGCTCTCCTTTGCTCACAATGTCGTCAGTTGCTGCAGTTGGCCAGCGCCAGTGTTGCCAATTTCGATTTTTTCCCTCTAGATTTAGCTTTATTTTAACGTTCTTAGCGGGAGAAAATGGAATTTAGCTTTAAGCTTTTTTTCTGGCTTTTTTCAATGATTTTCAGATTTTTTTAGCTCTTAATACTTTGGCACTTATTACAACAAATATTACATCAATAACGACGAAGAAATGCAATTTCTTAAGAAAAAGGTACTGGACGATGCTAATATTGAGACTTTGAAGCCTATATTTATTTCGTTTAATTGCTATCTTGACTCTGAATTCGAAACTTTCGCCAACAAATTGAAAGAGTCAGGCAAACTAAGTTCCTGTAGTGAACAACAAATTAGAAATAAATACTCTGACTTTATTGTTGGATTAATGAAACAATTGAAACAAAAGCATGAGTTTGATTTCATATGAATATATTATATTCTAAAATGCTTAAATGCTTCATTAATTTTAGATTACCTGGCTATATAATAAAAATCAATGAGTGTTCGAACTCACGGATGATGTGTTAACACCTTTTTGCTACACTGTACCTGTTCGATTTCTATGAACACATTAGTAAATGTTACATTGGAAAATAAAAAATAATAGTATTTTTGTATACACCGGGCAATGCTGAACATCAAATGACTCGCTTTGTTTGGCCTAGCAACAACAACGAAACAACCAAACACGCAACATCCCACATACTTTGTCCGAAGTAGCTGACGTATACGTGTCACGTAACCAACTGTTTGCCATATCAACTGCAACGAAACAGCCAAACACACAACATCACACATACTTTGTACGAAGTAGCTGACGTATTAGTGTGTCACCATAACGTTGACTGCGCAATCTTGCAAATTAAATTTTGTGTGGCTATGCTTTATATCTCCGTTCAACAACAGCAACAGACACATGTTCATACATACATTATTATGTTAATACGTACGCTATAGACACAATCTCGTTTGCCTCACCCCTGCCACACCACTCTTTCATTGCTCTCTTGCTCGCTCAATTTTATTTAACACGTCATTATTCTCTTTCGCGGTCGCAGAAAATCTGGTTTTAGCAGCAGCATAAAATCTGGTTTTAGCAGCACCATAAAATCTGACTTTGATAGATTTAGTCCCAATACGCCGCTATAGATGTTAACACATCAACAACTATTAAACATTGACCTGTTTTCTGTTAAAAACATTTTAAGTACCGATAAAGAAGGTATAAGTTTAATTTTAAAGTTTAAATTAAATTAAAATTAAAGAGTAAACTATTGGTAGAATAAAAGACCAGTACTTTAATATCCAATTTATAAAATGAAAGAGCATGACTAATACTACAAAGTGTTGGGCTGAAGTATTTGAATATAGAGGTGCCGCTGGACACCAAAAATGTGAAGAAATATCCGACCTGTTTCTTAAGCTGTTATGCCTTCCTTAGTCCAATGCAGATGTAGAACGAGTTTTTAGTAACATTAATCTTGTGAGGATAAATGTACCTAATCGAATATAACTTCGGACTATAAACTCTATATTGGCAATTATGTAACTTTTCGTTATATCTGTGCCCACAAGGAATAACAACTAAACTCGATTTCGGTCAGTGTTCAACAGAGAATTTAAAAAAAATTAAATCGTTGTCTAAAATCAGGGAACTTTAATTAAACTAATATTTATAAGTTCTATGATAGCAATTTTATAATATGATGAATAAAATTTATGATGCAGAAACAATTAACTTGAGACAACTAAACAAAACAAAGTCAACTTTGTCTTAACTCGACTTTAGCTGTCATTGCTTGTGGGCACAGAATATCTGGCCCTAACTATAATTTTACATAGGAACTTACATTACCATTTAATTTGTATTATGTATGATTTGAAAAGAAGCGAAAAATACTGTTTTCAGTACCAAGTTCCAAGAAGATTTCTTAAAATGATTGGATCAAACGAAAATTATGACGAATGCATCAAAGACTATGAATATGATGGTGATTGGAATTTTGGAAATTTTCGCATAAATGCGCTTAGTAAAAAAAAAGCACTCGTCAAATATTAACTGGTAACGACTAAAAATCTCATTTACCAGCTTCTGATACTTATAGTATGAAATAGAAATTAATTATTTTTACCTTTTGTTACAAAACTACACTGTTCCTTAATGAAAATTCAGCTTTTTGAAAAATGTTTTTTTCGTGTTTTTTAGCGGATTTCCTCATCAAATCGAGCTTTTTTCAAAAAACATTCTGACAACGATGGGCAGGCCTCTTGTCCCACCGTAGCATCGACACACAGCTGAAGGTGGTGTTGTTGTTGTGGGGAGAAACAAAACGATGTGCCGGCAGAGATTGAACAGAAACGATCACTTTTTATATTTCCTTAAACGTAATGTTGGCTTTTCAACGGAATTTATTTTTTATACTTTAAAGATTATATTTCAACCACTTCTACACTACTTTGTGCCAAATAAAAAGAAAAGTTTAAAATCGCTTGCTTTATTGACTCATTCACAGCTCGTTCGTTTGGTGACTGTCTAAAACCAATTCGCTATTTTACGCAGGCAAACCAACAACGAATTGGAATGCAGCCGATATAGTAAAATAACCAAGTAGCAGTAGACGTTATTGTTGCTGTAGGCAGCAACAACAGGCATTTTGTTTTTGTTTTAATCGCTTCATTTGTCAATCTATACACGTAAGTATACCAACACCACAGGAAACAAAATGGTACACAAACAAAGCACATATGAAACATTTGAAAACATCTGTTCTAACAAGTTTACCTTCCATATTTTATCATGGCAGCCGTGAAAAAAAATAATTATAAATTTAAGTTATAATACTGCATCGGTAAGAATTTAGATTATACATGAATAAAAAACGTAAATAAATATGTCAATAATGGCATCAATTCTAGTAACATTGTCGAAATGGCGCATTTATATTGAAATCTCTATCTCTATATATTTATATAAAAGAGACGTGTTTGTACGATACCGCCAAACTCAAAAACTACTGCATCGATTTGGAAACAAAATTATACACATATTTATTCTCTGGACCGTGAGTTGTGTTTCTGTGTAGTTTCGCGTTTGTCCGAAAAAATTACGCGATTTTTAAATTTTTTTTTTATTCGTTTTATCAGGTTTGTTTTGAAAAGCCATTAAATACGTTCAAACCAATATTATTAAGCTTGTCAATGCAAGACCCACTAACGATAGTACATTTGGCTGTTCATATAGAAAATTACAATTACAAAATTTACAACACAAAATGATATAGATCAGGCAGGGCAACCTCCAGCAACAACATTAACTGAAATAATAATGCTGAGTGCTATTATTAGCGTTTGATATTGATTAACGTACGTGGCCCGATATCATTTCAAAATTTACGAAAAATAAATAATGTATTATGCGAATCATATGCCTGCCAACAATTTAATGTACTTTAGAACGATGAATATTGGGATAATTCACTGGACTATGCATCCTGCTTCTCCATATCAAATCAGTACATTATTCGCAATTATAATATCAATATGGTTTCCATCACATCCATTAGAATTTTGGGAAAAGTATTAAGACGCCATGACCGAGGATATTTTACATATATTATATGCAAATATTTAATGCAAATGAAGATATTGAATTACAATATTCTCCCGATATGTATACCCAAGCATTCAGTTACATTGAGGATGTTTGTTTAATGAAGGTAAATACAGTTTTAAATTCATTGGAAACGCGATCACCTTATAGACCCATTACAGACTAACGTGAAATATAACGTGAACAAATTACGATATCAATGCATTAAATACTTTTGTTCAACAGAATATACCAAACATGAATCCACAGTGAAAACACGTTTACGACAATATTATGCAATCTGTTAATGCAGGAACTGCTGGAATTTATTTCTTAGATGCTCCCGGAGGTACTGGGAAAACATATTAAATTTAAGTTATTTTATCAACAATACGATCAAATGGTAATATAGCGTTGGCACTGGCCTCTTCTGGAATTGCAGCTCCTTTATTAGATGATAGCAAAATTACAATTAAATATGCAACTAACGGAAACACCAACCGACAATATTTCGAAAAAATCTGCAATGGGAAAGGTACTTAAACTGTGAAGATTATATGAGATGAATGCACAATGCAACGCTAGAGGGATTGGATTGAACATTGCTAGATTTACGAAATAACCAGCAACCATTTGGATGTTCTCTTATAGTATTGGCAGGTGATTTTAGACAAAGTTTACCAGATATTACATGATCATCTAACTTGTGGCATTTTGTTCAAAAACTATCACTTACAATAAACATGCGCGTACTTTTACAAAATGCCGAAACAGCATATTTGTTTTCTAACCAATTATTGGACGTTGGAAATGGAAATATTCCTATATACAATACAACAGATTACTAACATTGCCTGCAAATTTTTGTGTTACTACTGAATCCAAAGAGGATTTAATTTCAAGTGTGTACCCCAATATCATACACAATTATAAGAATCATCAATGGTTAAGCGACCGCGCTATTTTGGCAGCCAGTAAACAACGATGTCAGTGACATTAATATTGATACTAAAATAAAATAAATTAACGGCCAAACAAAAACCTACAAATCAATTGATTGGATTATGGATCCAGATGAAACTGTGAATTACCCAACAGAATTTTTAAATTCACTTGATTTGCCTGGAACACCACACACTTTGGTGTGTGGCGGTTCCTTGGAGTATTATCACATTATTCAGTTGTGATTAGCAACAATTGTGTTCAGTATCACCAAATGTTGTGCATATCAATTGATTTGTAATTCAGTTTGGGTTGCAAGAATTGAAATATTTAGTTGAAGTTTTAGTTCCAACAATCAAATTAGCCTGTAGTGGTGAATATTCTATTAGTTGGATGAATGAAAAAGTAAAAACTAATTCGGTTGTACCAAATAATATATTGGTATGCTCAACTAATTATGTATTTGAATTTGATGGCTGTCACAACCATTTGATGATGATTTAACCCCTCTTGAATTTTATAGAAAAAAAAGTAAAAAAATATAATTTCTTATTAAAATTGTGTATTTTATATTTAAATATGAACAAAAATATTATTGCTTATAACCAGGGTTTGTATTTCGTTCCCCTTTTTTATTGAAAATATGAAAAAATATTTCTAGATCTCGAAAACGGAGCGTCCAATCGAAACACAAATATAGACATTCTTTCTAAATTTTTCATATTTTCGATCAAAAACCCATCCCAACCTGGGTATCATATGTATGTTTAAGTTAATTTGTGTCATCCACAATAATAGTTCCTCCAATCAAGTGTCCACAATTGTTTGCATGTGCAAAGTTTCACTTCACCTACGTTTATGATATGTATTCTTAGCAGGCTGATATCAATACACTTTATTGTTTTTTCACAACTTTGTTTATCACTTTCTGTTTAAAATAATAGTTTTTCTGTAAAGTCCTCGTGTAACATTCCAATATATGTAGTTTCTCTTTAACAGCAAAGCCTCTTGTGAAAATCGAATACATAACTTTGTAACAAGTATTTTTGTAACAGAAACTAAATTATGATTACAGTGACTAATATTTGAACACGAATTCAAATATTGTACTTTTTATTAATTGTAAATACCATTTCAGATGAATGAGGCTTTTGAAATACTCAAATTGGTTAATACAACCAAAATTCGGTAGTAGCAACTTGTATTTAGTAAGACCTATTTTTAATCTATCAATAACATCGACAAATAATTCTGATGTTTGACAATTATGGATTCTAATCAAAATATAGACTTTATCATCGAATTTCAAATGCCTGAATTTATTTCCAACTAATCTCTTCCGTGTGTGCACCTCGCATTCTACAATTCAAAATTGGTATGCCAATAATTCTTTTACGCAATTTAAATCAACCACCGCTTTGTAATTGAACCAGAATGGCTGTTAACAAATTATTGGACAATATCATTGAAGCAACTGTTATTAACTGGAAAATACAAAGATGGAAATTTATTAATTCCACGTATACCAATCATTCTATCAGATATGCCATTTGACTTTAAACGTATTCAATTTCCAGTACGTCTACCATTTGTTATGACAATTAATAAATGTCAAGGTCAATTGTTGCAACTATGTGGATTATATTTTGAAACACCATATTTCTCACATGGACAATTATACATTGGAAGCTCAAGTGTTGGGAAACCATCATCATTATTCATATTCGCAAATGAAGGCAAAACAAAAACTGTTGTTTATCAAAGAGCATTGCAATAAAACGTTATTAATTAATTCCATGTATACTATGTATATATCGTAATATACATAATTTTTTTTACTAATAAAAAACATTGTACAATAAAACTTTTATAAAATTTACAATCTTTAGTAGGGGTCAGCAAAGCAGACCGGGTTCATTATAGTAGAATTAAAAGCTTTTTAGACAAATCAGCACACGATCGAAATCTAACCAAATGCTTCTAACCAATAGATATTTTACATTCTTTTTCATAATATACCACTCAACTACAGGTTTATTTGCCCATTGTCAAGTAAACGTGGCATTATCCCGTGTCTGATCGCCAGACTATCTATTCATTTACTGCAAACATGATGGAAAAACATAAATTTGTTCACCTTTGGCATTACAAAAACTTTGAAGGCAAAACGAAGTTTGACGGGTCCAGCTAGTATTCTATAAAGAGAATATGTATTTGTCAAAGTATGACAAATAAGCATTTATTTATTTATTTGATTTTTAAGGGGAACACTTTTCGTCGGTTTTGCAGTTTAAAATTTGAGGGCTTTTGTTTAGATAGCATTTTTTTATAGAGCAAGACGTAATCTTATTAATTTGAAACGAATTTTATTCTAAAACATTTTGGAACATTTAGTAACACTGTTAGACAAAATTAGATTTTTTTTCAAAACGATAGGGTTCTGTCAACGGATTCTGATCTTAAAAAAAATATACGTGTATCGGCGTTTTGCCAGATCTGATCAGAATTTTTTTAGGGCAGGTCTAAGTTTCCGCCTCTCGAAACTTTCCTGCAACATATCGGCATGCAAAATTGTGTGTTCCTTACTTCTGAGGTACAAAATATGTTCAGAAGTTTTATAGAAAAGGTTTACATAATCATTTGGGTGTATGAAAAATGGCCCAAAGAAAAATGGCCCACAAAAAAAAAATGAAAAAAACACCCAACATTTTTTCATACATTTTTGGGCCATATTTCATAAGAAATATCGCCCACAAAAATGGGTTATAATATCAACATTTTTGGGCTATTTTTCATTTTTGTTTTTTTGGGCCAATTTTCATTATGAAAAATTACCCCAAACCCAAAATGAAAAATGACCCCAATATTTTGTACTACCTACAACAACACAAGTTTGGGCCTTTTACTTACGTGTTGTTGTGGGTAGTACAAAATATTGGGGTCAATTTTGATTTTGGGCTTGGGGTAATTTTTCACTTGGGCCACATTTCATGGAGCCTACGACAATTTTTGGGCGATTTTTCATTTTTTTTTTGGATGATTTTTCGTTATTTTTTTGGCGAAGTTTCGTTTTTATTTCTGGGTCATTTTTCATTTTTTGGCCCATTTATTTTTTTGGGCGATTTTTCATTTATTTTTGTGAGCCATTTTTCTTTGGGCCATTTTTCATGCCGCCAATCATTTTTGTGGAACAAATTAACCCTCTAACTGTCATGTATAACCATAATTTTTTTGAAAACTCGCAAAAAACTGCTCCAAAATAACCGAGGCCGTGGTCAAAATGTTCTACAAAAATGATCGCCATAAAATTTCACAATATAGGTGTCCGAACACTCCAAAACACAAATCTTAGCCCAAGCGCTAGATAAAAGATGAAATATGACAAAATTCATTATATTATGTGGAGTATTTTTAATGGAAACAGCAAAATGACAAAATTAATTATTAACCCTTAGAAGGCAGTTAGTTTTTGCTTATTATCTACCACTTGGGCTAAGATTTGTCATTTTGGAGGAGTTTTTTGCGAGTTTTCAAAAAAAAGTAAAAATTATGGTTATACGTGACAGTTAGAGGGTTAATTTGTTCCACAAAAATAAAAATGTTTATCTGAATCTTATCTATACAACTTCTGAACATATTTTGTACCTCAAAAGTAAGGAACACACAATTTTGCATGCCGATATATTGCAGGAAAGTTCCGTGATCATATCTGAAAATTCTGATCATATCTGGCAAACCGCCATATTTGTTTAGACCTTTCTACCAGAAACCGTTGATAGAACCCCATAATTTTTTTTGGTGTCGCACAGTGTAATTAGACCTCAAACTAGCATACGTCTTTAAGACGTATGGCTATCTTTTATATATAAAAAATTAGGGTACATTTCAAAGGTTAATTACTCACCCAATGGGTTAATAAAAACATGTGTGTTTGGAGTTTAGAAATGCCTTTGTAATGTTATCCATTTCAACCAAATCGGATAACAAATGGCGAACTTATGCCTGATTATACATTCAATCTTTGGAGCCCTATCTTTCGAAAAGTATGGACAAGTGCCCAAATTTTGTTTTTGTTCTTGTTTTCATCAGCGTTTAATGCAAAAATAAAAACAAGAAAAATAGGCCGTTTGCTCCTAATTTAAATATGTTTCAAATATTTTATACTAGTTGCTAATGTAAAATGTTTGATAGATTGCAATATTTGGGGAGAAAAAAGCGATAGTCTACCCGTTATGTATGATTTAGATAAAATTCCTTTCCTATTAACTTCCCTAACAATAGTTATATTCCAGTGTCCATATTTATGAACCTGAATATTCACTTGACGTTCCAAATAGTTTCATTCGGCATATATATACTCCTACAACCCATCGGCAGCAACACCAAATTGCCAATTTATTGTATCAACAAAATTATTTGCTAAAAATTTCAATTAAAATGCAATTTTAATTAGAATTGAATTGGTGTTATAACACGCTAAATTTAGAGTGAAATACGTGATACAGGATAAATGCATGAATAACGAAGAACGTAACTCAATACCGTTTGCGTGTTATCTTAGATTTATCACTCAAATATTCATACATACAAAACCATACCAACCAAGAACACATGAACACAATCCCATGGCCCACCCAATCCTTAAATGTTGAATGCAAACACACACACACTCATAGGAGTGTGTTTGTAACTATACGTTTATGTCAAAGTAACAACTGTAAGGAAATTTTCATTACCTGACTCTAAATAAAACATCCATATCCAAATGGTGGCTGAAGGTAGTAGGAAATACTAAACAGGATAACACAATCTAATAAAACTAACGTTGTTACATGCGAATGTTTCAATCGGTTGCTAATGGCATTGCAACGATTGAAAAATGTAACAGGTGGAAGACGAAGAAAATACATTTTATAGTTTGTACTTTACTCCCTCGTACAAACAGTAGGTTGAAGCGGATAACCAATTGAATAAATAACAACTTAAGCCAATTTGTTCCAAAGTTAACGGAGCAGTTCCTTTGCTCAAAGTGTAGGTGTGTCACAGTGGAATTGGATAATGTCAATATTATTACTTTGGGGGCTAAAAAATGTGTTATGAGCTAACTGAACAAAAATAAATCCTCTAAATGATAGTATTTCTAAAGTTAATTTGTTTCCAAAAATGCGCTAGAATTGCTAAAACTGGATGCAAATTCTGCACTCACAGAACTATTAATTCTGAACTAAGTTATCGACGATACTATTTCCGAACAAAATGAAATATTTGCCTATAAATGCACTTAATATAAATAATGATGTCTTAAAATAAAATCTGGTTTTTCACATTTATATATTACATATGTGAATATTTCTCAGCTCTAAATTTTCGTGTAAAAAAAGACGTAAAACTACAAACCAATACTCACTAAATTGAACGCTTTACAAATTGTAGTCATTTGATGCATGGCGTTGCACATCGTGCTGTCGCATGAATCCTGAAACATGTTGCGTGTGCTGCTTTCCTTGAATGTTTTCATAGAAGTGGACAGACGCTTCCAGACAATTATTTTCAGAATTAAACAGAATTAAGCCATTATAAAGTATATAAGCTTTTCACATAACACTGGCATTGCATACCAAATACATAGTCAGTTGGAAGTCGTAGCTGCAACATTTCTGTTGCATTCTAATACAAAAATAAGAAAATTATTTTAAAACACTAAAGTACACTGAACGGAAAAGCATCGTCACAGGCATGAAAATGTTCATCACCCCAACAACTTTTGTCATCTAAAGTGAGCGAACGTACAGTGTCATTCCCGCTACGAAAATGCATTCATCAACCGCAAATTGTTCATCACTGTGATGAAAGTATGTTTTTGCTGCAATGAATTTGATTCATTATTGCAACGAATTTGTTTCGTTACTGCAATGAATTTGTTTTATTACTGCAGTGAATTGGTTTCGTTGTTGCAACGAATAAGTATCGTTCTTGCAATGAAATTACTTCATTACTGCAATGAATTTGTTTCATTGCGCCACATCTCCAGTCATTAAGGCAATGATCGCTCTGTAAGCATTTCCTTCAACTGATCTCATATTTACTTTAAACGAACTTGTTAAACTTTCAAATTTATTTGTCTGAGATCCTCGCTATGTTTAAAGTTGTAATTTCCTTTAAGGCTATAAGAGATCATGTTTTCTCCGGTTAGTGAAAAAAATGTAAATGCCGCATGTGAGAATCGAACTCACATTCGCTGGACGATCGTTTCGATGTTCGTGAAGCATCATCTTCAGCAGCGTCTAGCCCGTAAGCCACTGCGGTGTGTATTTACACAAGTCACTAACAGAAAACATTTATCGATTGTGCAGAGTGAACGGTTGTCGCTACTTACACATTGCTTTCCTACTTACACGCACTGATGAAGAAGTTTTGAAAGTTATATTTATAGAACAAACTATTCTAATTGTAGTTGTCTCCTTCTGTTTTGGTTTGGCCCTACCATATGTTTCAAATTTAGTTGTCTTAGATCCTCGTTATGTTTAAAGTTGTAATTTCCTTTAAGGCTATAAGAGATCATGTTTCTCCGGTTAGTGAAAAAAATGTAAATTCCGCGGGTGGGATTCGAACTCACATTCACTGGACGATCGTTTCGATGTTTGTGAAGCATCATCTTCAGCAGCATCTAGCCCGTTAAGCCACTGCGGTGTGTATTTACACAAGTCACTAACCTTTCGTTGGGATTCATTTCATTTTACGTTAAATTGTTATTTTTTATGTTCGTCTTATTTTAAACTTTTTGCTTCTTTGACTTCTTCGTTTTCATTGACTTCGATTCCAAATGCCAGTGCAACGAAATAAGCGCGACCGAATTATGGTTAAAACACAAAAGCACCAACATTTTGTTTCGACTTGTACCGTCACGCTCGCATACACACACAAATCTTCAGCAACATATTTCGGGGTATCACCGTTTTATCTTGCTGGCCTCTTTTCAACGCTCACTCAATTTTTTGAATGCTTTTCTCTCTTTATCTTCAAAAAAATTAGTTTTGTCGCAGTACCGAAATTGTTTCGTCAATTATAATTGTTGGCAAATACTATATAAATAATAAAAACAAACTTTTAAAAGTAAGAGATAAACACAATATCAATAGTTTTAACCTCATGCACCTCCTTTTCGCGTAGAATACGTCTTACCTTACGGTATAGGGAGTCATGTCAGATTGTTATTGTTGTAATCTTTATTTCATAGATTATGAGGAAACAGCTTTTTTTTTGATAACTTTTTTTAAAATTTTTTTTTGTAGGTAAATGAAGATGTTATCTTTCGTTTGATATCCATTTCATATTGGTTGATATCTTCCTAATATTTAAATTTCTCAAATGAAAATTGTTTAAACACATACACTCAAGCATATGTGTGGTGTTTGGTTGAGTGCTTGAGTTTGTAGCGTGAACACAAACTATGCTGCTGTTTTGGTATGGACACAAATCTTCGGCTGTTGTTTTGATTGATGAAATATTGAAATTTCGAATATTTACTTATGTATTTAAGTGAAACAAAATGTTAAATGTGAATTTGAATTTAACATGGATATATAATTATAAAAAATATATGAAAAAATTAATTCATACATTTTTATGTTAAATGAAAGTGCTGCCAAGTAAGCAAAATAACAATGCTGTTTGATAGCAGCTGACAGTTGACGTTTAGTAAATTAAAATAAAAACTACTAATCAAAATGGCACCTACACGAAATACAAGAAAGCAACGAGTGGTTTTTATGTTATCATTTATTGTTATATATGTTTTCTGTCTTATCGGATGGCGTATTCTCCGTTAAACTTAATGGCCGTGTCTCTGACATAGTCTGCAGGGACATTCCGTGGCCGAAGGCCTCGGACAACTGTCTGCTGCAATTTTTTTTAATTTTACTTACTTCTTAAAATTTCAAATTGTATAAAATTGTTGCGGAAATAAAATGTAAGTTCTTGCAGCGTCGAAATAAAATTTTGTCAAAGAAATCGTAGCGACTACCAAATTGTCGGATATATGGCAGCGACTACCAAATTGTCAGATATACGAGTCTTTTATTTGTAGCATCAAAAACACATTAACGAAAATTTTTCATCTATGCGGCGAATCGTTATACTATTTGTGGGTATGAAGATATTACACGAAAATGTTCCAAAACCGACGCATTGTCTTATGCATTTTTCTGTCTGAAATTTAAAATTAAAATATAGTATTTGTCGCGGAACAAATTACTCGTAAAAAAAGAATTCAAGTAGAGAATTTAATCAGGATAGATAGGATAAATAAAGGAATATATATTTATACGACATTTTGTCACAAAAACAAGATATAAAACGATTACTTTAATTTAATGTGTGAGAAGTTTATACTACAAATTTACACAGTCAGGGACATTTTTCAGATTGATTACATTTTACCGGGTATTATATCTTTACACTGATTTTTAAGACTTGTTCTTCCAAATATTGGCCGAGACTGGGGCTATCATGACCGTTCTAAAGTTATAATTTTCGGTGATGCCTTCGAGCATCACGGGTGGTATTTGTCGCGTGTAGTGTTGGTGCCGGGTCCTCATTTGTAACCGGAATATCGATGTTGAGTTTAGACAATACCTGGGCTGTGGAGTACAATTTCGAGGCAGGAGACAATTTCATTTAGCCGTACACAAAGCGAATAACGCCAGCCCAAAACTCAAACGAATAATTGTGTTTGCAACCAGGTGTTATTTCGGGTTAAGCAAGAACTTCGCAGAAAAATCCCTCTACCGATAATCACAGATCCAACTGTCACTGGGCATTTTCGAGAGATTAGCCCCGTATTCAGTTCTTGCGAAATTTTCGTAAGAAATTATGTCATTTATCTCTAAACGGAAAATTTTGTTGCGGAGAGCTACCACTTTGATTTTACCCCTACGGTGTTACTTGTTGTTGTTAAAACTATCGAAATGTTAAAATTCCGGTCCCAAACAATTATCAAACTATGGATTTCGTACGAAACAACTTGGTCTATCAACCCTGTAATTGATTTTACATATGAAATTTTCACGTAGAGCTGAGTATCCAGCAAGTGAAAGGTGATCGAAATTTTCGGTTCATGAAATTTTCGTTATTTTTTATACACATACTTCTTATGGCAACGAAAATTTCATATAAACTGACTACCGGTCTATAAATGCTGTGAAATTATAGAAATAGGCGCGAATCGATGTCGCAAGCACTGTATAAACTGTAGGAACTGAGCTGTGTACCTTTAATTATATTCCCGAATATAAACTAACGATTTCAATGTTTCAAAACAGATTAAATATTTTCTTTATTCCATCAAATATTTATATTGACAAAAATCAAAGGTATCTATAAAAAACATATCTTCCTTTGATGAAAAAACATTAGAAATTGTATTTAAATGTTTTTATAACAAGTAAAGGTTGTTTAGATTACAAATGTAGGAAACATTACTATTAATTTCTTAAAGCAAAGGCGTCTATGTTAAATATACTTAATAATATGAAAAGTTAAATTGTTAACTGTCTTGGGGAAGGTAGTCCCTACAAAACTGTATCACAATATCGATGTAGTTATGCCAATAAAAATAGCACCATAGGCCATGTAAGAATAATGGATCGGTGTGCGCCAGTGCAAAAGGTATTCGAAGGCGTACCCAAATAACAAATAAGGCGACCAAGACTTATCTTGACAGGCAACGTGGAAGAATGCCTGCGAGACCTTAGAGTCACCAATTTCAATTTCAGAGAAATGCTAAATATTTTCGTTCTCTACGTTATAAGTATGTAAGGGGTGAGGAATTTTCCTGGCATTATGAAAATCACGGTGCCAACTCCGTGCCAAAACTGTGAATGCCAAAACTGTGAATGCCAGTGCCAAAACTGTGAATCTTAGTCCGAATCCAGATATGAGTGAATCCGACCGAATACCTGAGCTAAGGATTGAGCGAAATTGTGTGACTTTAATGTCAACTAGAGACGCCTGTCAGAATGGGACCTTGGGACACATGCCAAATGGGACTTGCTGCTACACGGATGGCTCAAATCTAGGGAAAATAACGGGTCTTGGATTTTTCATAGAAAATCTGGCATCCTGGAATATAATGCGAGCTTTCAAGCGGAAGTTCGGGCAATTACGGTGTGTATCAAATAGCTCGGAGATAATACAAACCCAGCCGAGGCAAATATCTTCACGGATAGCCAAATGGAAATCAAGGCAATATCATCGGAAATTGTTAAATGATAAGGTGATAAACGATTATTCTATGCACACAGACCCAACATCATCTGGGTACCAAAACACAGTGGAATATTTTGCAACAAACAAGCTAACATCCTAACTACGAGTGCCTGGAAACTCCAAACGGCGAGCCTAGATGGCGCGAAACCTTTTTACGAAGGTTGAGTTGGGTAAATGGGCTTGCATGAACTAGATTTGTATATAAATATATTGTGTGTGTACCAATTCATAGCGATAACCAAGGCATAGTTGAAAAGTTCTAAAACAAAAACGAGAGAGACAACAACGAAAGGAGAAGCAAAGAAGGAAAGAGAAAGGAGAAGCAGCAGATTCTCATTGCATAAAAAAGTAATGCATTCAGCAAATAAATGTAAAAAAACTTAATTTTAAATATTTTAATTTGTTGGAATAATTATTTATTTTAATTACAATAAATAAAGAAAAAGTGATTCGTTTCTAAATATCAATATACTTGAGGGAGAATACGCATATGTTTCCACTTAAGTTATGGAGGTTTTGGGGAAACACGCGAATGCTTCCTCGTATGTATATGGATGTTTGAGATGAAGCACGCATATGTTTCTACGTAAAAGCATACATAATATTTGTCAGTAAACATGCTAATGTTTAGATTTAAATACACCTGAGTTTGCGACTTGCAATCATATAAATGCTTGAAGTGTGTTCGAAATATATACATAGTTCCTGCAGAATATGTTTGGGATAATATGTTACAGAGGCCGTTTGCCATTACATCCACTCAAATCCACTGTGTGGTGCGGAATTCACGCGAGAGGAGCGATCGGGCCGTAGTTTTTCATGGCGGCATAGGCAATACGGTCACTGTTACTGGCGAACGCTACAGGGCCATAGTAAAGGACTTATTACTGCCGGAATTGGATGAGCGGGGTTTGGTGAACATGTGGTTTCAACAAGAAACACAGCACGAGCACCAATGCATATTGTGATATATGTTCCTGCTCGCGTAATCTCCCTCAGACAATCGCCAAACTTAGGGAGAATCTTCGATAGAAATGCAAACAGCTATCACCGGAAATCTTGCGGAAAGTCATTGAAAATGAGACCATATGGGCACAAATGTGTATCGACACTGGCGGCAGCCACATGACGGATGAACCCAATTTTCGAGCACATTTTCCAATAAATGAAGTCGGTTGGCATAAATAGAACGTTCAGCATTGGCTTGTAATGCTTGAAGAGAGTCTGGTTTATTGCTAAAGACCAGTGACTTCAAATAACCCCACAAGAAATAGTCTAATGGTGTTAAATCACAACTTCATGGAGGCCATTTAATGTCAGAATTTTTTTAAATAATCGGACCTCCAAACTTTTCTCGCAATAATTCGGTTATTGCAAGTGCTGTGTGGCATGTCGCCCCATCTTGTTGGAACCAGATGTTGTCACGATAAACTTCTTCCAATTTTGGCCATAAAAAGTTCGTTATCATCGATCTACACCGCTCTCCATTGACAGTAACGGTGTTGCCAGCTACTTTTCGGAAAAACTACGAACCGATGATTCCACCAGACCAAAAACCACACCGAACTGTCAATTTAGATGAATGCAAGGATCTATCATGAAGAATTTGTGGATTTTCTTCGCACCAGAATCGATAGTTTTGTTTATTTACCGCACCACTAAGGTGGAAGTGAATCTCATCGGAGTAGATGATCTTCTTAAAAAAATTATTATCGTTTTCAAATTGTTCCAAGACAAAATCGGCAAATGCATTACGTTTACGGTTGTGCAATTTCTTCAGTTCTAGAGTGGTAACAATCTCATACAGATGCAAGCCCAAAGTTGTGGTTTGAGGCAGTCACAATTGTTGACCACGTCTTGAAATCCATGAATTGTGGTCTTCAGCAACACTTGCCTGAACTGCAGCAATATTTTCATTACTTCGGGCGGTTCTTTGTCTTATTGGCACTGGAACATTATGCAAAGAAAATGTACGCTCGTAATTTACAACAATTCGACGAATAGCAAGCACAGGTGGACGATTATTACGACCACAAAATGGCAAAAGCCCACGAAAAGTTGCAACAGGAGGACGATTATTTTGGCAAAAAAAATTTAATATTTTGTAAATGTTGTTCTTGCATATATCATGTAAACATTAGTGAATGCAATAAAAACAAAATGGCAAACCATGACATACCACAAATAGCCGAAACGTCATATATAAAACCTGCCATATATAAAACCTGCCGTGGAACAACCACTATATTCAACATAAGTTTGCATTTTTTTTTCCGAAATCTTAATTTTCACTTAGAAAAATGTTCGTGATGCCGTAAGCTTGTAGCATGAACATCTCATACATTTACTAGAAAATAATTGTTGCTGCTCTTATAATATTCTTTTCATTTGATATTATTCCCTCTATTCGAATTAATAGTCGTGATTTTGTTTAGGTTTAGAGTGCAATTTTTATACTCCAGACTTCTTCAGTGATGCCCTTATAATCAGACTCTAAAGTTACATGTTAGCAATGCTGTGGACAATTAATTGTACTTTGAATACAGAGAGAACAATAAAGTTATGGAAACACAAAAAAGAGTATTTCTTCAGGAATAAGCGGTGACATATTTGTTTAAAGGATCTCCAGGTAGTACTAGTAAATAGTTGTTTTTTAAAAGAAAGAGTAGTTTTCCAGTACTGTATTTTACTGCATATTTGGCTATCTATCTGATTTCCCCATTTTTTTATTGCCTTACTTGACAAACGTCTGAATTTCATTTGTTTTCAAAAAATAACAAACGTACCACAAGCTAGAACAAACATTTACCAATAACGCATATCCAAACCCCAAAACGCTACAACAGGTATTATCTGAATTGGGGCGACAAAACAACACACCAACAGTATATCCGAGTTTAGAGAAAAAATTGCTGAGCTTTCAGACCAGCTAAGCTCTTTTGAGATTTCAAGCCTTAATAATCCTTCAAAAGAGGCAAGAGATGTCGTTTATAAGGTTAGCGATGGCATAGCTCTGAACACATTTGTGAGAGGAGTCAATAATGACTATAAACAAATTTTACTGAGCAACGTGCCCAAGTCATTTAATGAAGCGGTGGAAAGATGCGTCACGGCAGAAAAGAGCTTTTGCCCAGAGGATAAGCAAGTCTACCAAATGAACAAAAAGAACAACCGAAACTACAACAGGAATAATAACAACTACAGGGGTAACAGCTACAACAGAAATAATGATGAATACACAGGTAACAATTATAACAAATATGACAAAAACGACAACAATCAGAGGAGTGGTTATAGAAACTATAACAACAATAAATACAGAAACGATAACAGGAATGTGAGTTACAACAACGGTAACTACAATCCAAATTACAGACGGGAAAATAATCGAAGTAACGGTTTTGGTGGCCGTCGGTGGTGCAATGGTTAGTGTGCGCGGCTCTTGTACATGAGATCCTGGGTTCGAACCCGGCTCTGACCACCTTAAAATTTCTTTCGGCGGCGGTCACCTCGCATAGTGACGGCGACACTATCGAGTATCTAGCCATGAAAAAGCTTCTCAAATTACCGTTCGGAATCGGTGTAAAACTGTAGGTCCCAATCAGTGAGTGAAAACTGGAAAGCGCACAGCTCAGTGATTGTGAGAAGTTCGACCCAGTCCCTTCATGGGATGTAATGGGAAACCATTTATTTATTTTTTTAACGGTTTTGGTGAAGATAATGCCCCAAATAACTACAATGGAAATAAAACATACAACAATAACAACAATATGCGGAACAATAATAACAGAGGAAAACCACCATACCAGACTTATCATGTTGAAGGTGACGATGACCCAGAAAACGAATCACATAACTTTGATAGAGAACATGATCCGGAAAACTACCATGGCCGGGTGACAGAGGAAATCACCCAGAGCGCACAAAACTAAGAATTTTCAGTATTTCAAAAAACAATAACGCATTCGTAACTTCAAAATTAAAAACGTAAATTAAAATTTTTTTTTCTAATAGATAATGGGGCAGACATCTCGGTATGCAAAGTGAAAACTCGGAATAACATTCACAACCGGGAAACGGCAACTTTAACCGGAATAACAAAGGAAGCAATACAGTGCTTAGGAACCAAAAATTTGAGCCTCGACATATCAGACGAAATAATCGATCACACTTTCCATATTGTCAAAAATGATTTCCCAATATATGCAGATGGAATAATAGGACGTGATATGCTGGCAAAATACATGTGCAAAAGAGATTTTGGGACTTTCACCATATTATTTAATGCGCAAGGACGAGACATCATAATACTATTGAACTCGAGACCTGTCTATCAGACAAATATAATGGTACCTGCAAGATCAGAATTCATTGCTCCTAAAAATCTGAATATTTAAACAGGGAAGTAAAACAAGGAGTATATATGGGAAATTCCATAATACCCGCAAAGGGCATAGCTGACGTAAAATTACTCAACACAAGCGACAATGAGATAACTCTGAACCACTTGGATTGTGAAATACAACCATTGAGAAACTATAATATATACAAAACAAAAAAAAACTGATACGAAGGAAAGAGACAGACTACGCGTTTTGTTGAAAACACTGGACATTGATAGCGAAGATAAAAAAACCGAAAAATCACTGATTGAAATTTTTACAAAATATGAAGATGTTTTTCATTTACCAGGAGAGGAATTGAGCGTAAACAATTTCTATATGCAAGAAATACAGACAACTGATTCTACACCTGTTTACATAAACAACTACAGACTACCACAAACACAGGTAGATGAAATAAACAAACAAGTCGACCAACTACTCGCAGATAACATAATTGAACACTCTGTAAGCCCGTACAATGCACCATTACTAGTAGTGCCTAAAAAAGCCACAAACGGCGAAAAGAAATGGAGACTCGTGGTAGATTACCGCAAACTCAATGATAAAATAGTCAACGATAAATTTCCACTGACGAGAATAGAAGACGTTTTAGATAAACTAGGAAGAGCGAGATATTTTTCCACGTTGGATAGGACAAGCTCATTCCATCAGATAGCACTGAATGAAAACTCTAGACCGTTAACATCATTTTCCACAGGAAACGGCCACTACCAGTTTAAGCGACTACCATTTGGGCTAAAAATATCATCCAACAGTTTCCAATCGCGTTAATTGGCCTAGACGCCGAAGCCTTCCTATACGTCGACCACATCATTGTATTTGGGTGCAGTTTGAAGCACCACAATGATAATCTAATTAAAGTTTTTGAAAGATTAAGAAATTGTAATCTATAATTAAATGCAAGCAAATGTAGTTTCTTGAAAGCCGAAGTCGTATACCTCGGTCACTTGATCACGGATAAAGGCATAAAAACAGACCCAGCAAAGAACGATGCTATAAGGAAATATCCATTACCAACAACAGCAGATGAGGTAAGACGATTTTTCCCTAAATTTGCTGATATAGCCAAAAATTTAAATTCACTTTTAAAAAAGAATACACAATTTGAATGGAATGAGAAATGCCAACATTCATTCAATACATTAAAAGAAAAATTAATTAAACCACTAATTTTACAATACCCGAATTTCGAAAAAACATTCGTACTAACGACAGATGCTTCGAATTATGCCCTTGGAGCAGTTTTATCACAAGGGGAAATTGGTTCAGACTTACCTATTTCATATGCGAGTAAATCACTAGCGAAACACGATCTTAACAAACCAATAATAGAGAAGGAGCTCTTGGCCATTCACTGGGGAATAAATTTTTACAGACCCTACTTATACGGAAGAAAATTTATCGTAATTACCGACCACAGACCATTAGTCTCTTTATTTTCTCACAAAAATCCATCATCAAAAATGACCCGCATCCGACTGGACTTATGCGACTATGATTTCGAAATAATATACAAAAGAGGAAAAATTAACACTAATGCTGATGCTCTATCGAGCTGAATAGCGACATATTGAATGCGATGATACCAACAAGAGAGGATGTATATGAGCAAATATTGGCGATAACACGAAGTGTGAATAAAAATTTTGACAAAAACCATGAAAAAGAATAATACACTGAAAGAACCCATGAAAAACTTTTTATATGGGAAGGTACCTCACTATCTGATGTAACAGTTCTACGCTAGCATTCGTTTCTGTCGGACGCAACCAATCGTGTTACAAGAAAAAGTACAGAGTAAACATTTCTCCTTATTGTCACTTCGATTGTATATATTTTTCTGTTTGAACTATAATCCGTGTGATAAATCCTACATTGGAAAACAAATTACACAAAATCAATATGGCCCGCGGGCCCAAGGAATCCGCTCGCCCCAAGAGCAGAACAAATGTATTTAGACACCTCAAACCTTCGCTAGTACTCGGAGGAAGCAGCAGTTTTAATCGACCATCAACTTCAAACCAGAACAGGTACAGCATTTTATCCGATCCAGATGACATGGATACGGCACAGGAGTCGAATATTGTGGAAGAGGAGAGACAACCTAAGCCACCACCAATTGTCGCTGACACTACCATCCCACTCAGAGAGATACAACTTTTGTTGGGGAATGATTGTATCTATAAACGCACCTCAATTGGAACCAAGGTTTTTCCAGTAGACTTTGATAAGTACGAGTTTTGCAAGAAAGCTCTGAAAGACAACAAAATCGAATTTCATTCGTATAATTCAAAACAAAATCGGCTTTTTACAACGTTTCTTCATGGACTACCAAAAATGAATTCCCAAGAAATTATTGATGATCTAATCAGCTACAATATCAATCCAACTTCGGTAACTGAGGTAAATACAAGGTTCAGCTCTGCGAATGATGCTGTTTATAAAGTACAATTTCTACGCAAAAACTTTAGTCCATCTTATTTACAAAATGTAAAAACCATAAAGAACGTCATGATCTCATGGAAAAAACAAAAACCAAAAAAGAACAACAAACCAACCCAATGTTGGAACTGTCTAATGTACGGACACGGTGGCGAGCACTGCAACAGACAACCGGCATGCATGATTTGCGCACTTCGACACCACACTAATGACTGTCCATTTAATAAAAATGATAAAAAACCCGCAGCCTTTTCTTGTTTCAACTGTAAGAAATTTGGCAAAGAAAGAACCGATCATTCTGCCAATGATATAAATTGCCCTCTTCGGACACACTATCTTGAAATAAGAGAGAAAGCCACAACCAATAAAAATAAGAGAGCCCCACACGTTCGTGGGAGCTCTTACATTGCACACGAACCAGAACAACACATCACCAGTAGGAATATCACCGCCAACGCTCAACACCACTACGATGATCGACACTCTTACGCTGCACAAGTAAGGAACAATAGTAGTAATGAACTCTTTAACGTCGATGAATTATTTAATATTTTCACCTCTGCTCTAGATGAGCTCAGTAAATGCACATCAAAAGTACAACAAATGTATGTTGTCATGTCTTTGGTTAAGAGAGCTTATGCTATCAAATAACCTCACACAGTTTAGACTGCTTCACTGGAATTCGAATGGAGTTTCAAACTATTCAGCCCTCAGACAATTAGAGCATTTACTGGAGGTACAAAATATACATATTTGTCATTGAATGAAACATTCTTCAACGAGAATCACAAACCCTACTTCAACAATTACATTTTTTTACCGAAACGATAGAACTGGAACAAGAGGTGGAGGAGTGGCTCTCTTGATCCACAAATCTCTCAAGCACACTCTACTCCCATTAACTAGAACAGCAACTATAGAAAATGTACCCGCTGAAGTATCGATAAACCAAAGGCGGGTTATTATAACCACTGCGTATTCTCCTAGATATACGTCAAACTTTTGCGAGGATATTATTAAATTAACTCCAAACAATAAGGAATTTATTCTCCTTGGTGATCTTAATGCCAAGCATTCTTTATGGAATTGTTCCACAAATAATACCGCTGGCAATGCTTTGAATATGTTGCAACAGTCTAATAACTTTTTTGTCTACAATCCTGATAGCCCTACCTTGTTCCCGCATCAGAGAAATAGGTACTCATCTACAATAGACTTAGTATTGAGCAACTCACCACTAAGCATGCAAATAAAGACTCTGGGCTACGATCTTCCGTCAGATCACAGACCAGTTTTGTGTACTGTAAATTGTTCAACGTTTAGCACAAAAGACCTTGGTAAATATGTATACAAACGCTGCGATTGGAATTTGTATAAAAGCGAAATAAATCGAAAAATCAGAGTATCTTTTGAAACATACAACTCAAAACCTGCGATCGATAAAGAAATCGAAGCCTTTGCGAAACTTATCCTAACGGCAGGAGACGTTGCCACTCCCAAGATAAACCAAACCAAAGACAACTCTTTGCCGAAAAATGTTGTAAAACTTATAGGTGAAAGAAATAAGCTTAAAAGAAAACAACAACGTGCAGCAGACAATCAAAGTTTAATTTTCTATGAACAATGCACCAAGTTTGTCAATAGGATAATAGATAAAAAAATAAATAATGAAAGAAACAGTAAATGGTCAAATTTGTTGAACAACATTATTCCAGGAGACAAACGATTTTGGCAAATAAGCAGAAGCCTGAGAGGAAAACGAAAAATCCAAATTCCGCATCTCACAGATGGACCCAACAAATTGATTTCAGATGTAGAAAAGGCTGAAAAATTAGCAAACACTTTTGCGCAATCACATTATCTGACGATAAACTATGTCCATCCATCCGAAGCAAAAATTAACCTGACAGTTAGAGACTTCGGACTTGAAGCTCCGAATTTGGACGGAGTTGAATTTATTTCTGTAATTGAGCTCACAAATCTTCTAAATTCACTAAAGACATCGAAATCTCCTGGTTTAGATAATATACCGAATATCTTACTAAAGAATCTACCTGAAAGGGCTGTAAACGTACTACTAATAATATTTAACAGTTGCATTAAATTAAATTATTTCCCAAACGCTTTCAAAAAAGCCAAAGTTGTTGCAATTCATAAACTTCATAAGCCCAGGAACAGCCCGATTAGTTACAGACCTATAAGCCTTCTAAGCAATTTAGGTAAACTTTTCGAAAAACTACTATATCATAGAATCAATGACTTTGTTTCTACACACGACATAATAGCAAAAGAGCAATTTGGTTTCAAGAAAGATCATAGCACAACACATCAAATCAGTAGAATTAAAAATAAAATTCTTTCAAACAAACGCATCAAAAAATCGACGGGTGTTATACTACTGGACATCGAAAAGGCATTTGACACAGTTTGGCATAACGGACTAATTTTTAAATTAATTTCCGCAAATCTACCGAAATACCTCTGTAAAATCGTAAAAGATTATCTCGACAGCAGATCCTTTTCTGTGTCTGTAAATAATGTTCTGTCATCTACCAAACATATCCCAGCGGGTTTACCACAAGGCTCAATACTGTCTCCACTACTGTACGCAGTATATACATCGGACTTCAAGGCTCCAAAACTGATGGATGTAGCCTATTACGCAGATGATACAGCCCTGATCTCAACATGTAAACTTACAAGTGCTCTTTTGAAGAAAATGGAAGAAAGTCTTGAAGCATGCAGTAAATATTTGACGAAATGGAAAATCAAGATAAATCACGATAAAACTCAAGCCATAATCTTTCCATACAATAAATCACCGAAAAGATCACCAACCCGACGACTTTATTTCAATGCCAACTATATAGATATTCAAAACCAAGTCAAATATCTTGGAGTCATATTTGATCGAAAACTTCTATTTCACCAACATATTGAAGCAGTTTGCGGAAAAGCAATTAAATCGTTCCGATCACTATGGCCTCTCTTACATCGCCGTTCAACACTAAACTTTAGAAATAAAAATTTATTATTTAAGTGTGTCATAAGACCAATCCTAAGCTATGCGTCCCCGGTGTGGTACAAAGCTGCTAAATGTCACTTAAAGAAAATGCAAATTGTTCAAAATAAATGTTTAAAAATGATAAATAACAAGCACTGGCGATATCCCATACAAGCGTTACACAATGAAACTGGATACGAAATGTTTCAAGAGTTTGTTCGTAGACAAAATTTTAATTATTTTAATAAAATTATAAACTCTTCTTATGATATAATAAGAGATTGCTTAGAATTAACATAATCGTACATATGTATCTCCGAAATTCAACCAAACTGAAAATGCCTGTATTTATTTGATTATTTTCTAAAAATAATCTATATTTATATATTACAGGAATATTTTTCAAATAGTGTTTGACTTCTCTCTATCCCTAATTCAAATGAAGGTTTTATCCCACTTTTGCCTTTAAACAAAATCTATTACTGTTAAGTACTCAGTTGTTAATTTAATTAGACATAAGTATTACCTGATGCAATATCGTACCGATAAAACCCGGAAAATGTTTATATATATAATTATGTTATATAATTAAGAAATGATGGAAGAATAAAAATGAATGAAAAAAATGAATGAATGAAACTATCTGATGTAAAGAATATGAGAAAACTAAAATTTGTTATAGACAAGAAGGTCAAGAAGTTGACTATTGAAACAAAAGGATATGAAATTATTACAAGGTGCAGTGATAATCCTATAAACACAATGCTGATTTTGGAGAAGCTGACATCAAAAATGCGAGAAATTAACACATTAGAAGTAGCATTAAACATAAACGATGAAATATTCAAAATAATACCCGTAGAGGAGTTCAAAACTATATTTAACAAATTACAAAAAGGAAGAAATACAAATTTTAAAATAATCCTCTATGATGAACCGAGACACATCATGTGCAAAGACACGCAGCTAAAACTTATAGCTGAATATCATAACTCGCTACACGGAGGACACTTAGGCGTCAGGAAAACAACACTAAAGTTGAAACAAAGATATATTTGGAAAAACATGGGCAAAATTATAAAGCTTTTTGAATTAAATTGTAAACAGAGCAGGCTAAATAAGCAAACCAAAAGTACTAAAGAGGAGTTAACTTTGACTGAAACACCGAGAACGAGTTTTGAAGTAGTATCTATAGATACAGTCGGGCCAATAAGGTTGTCGAATTATCACCGATATATCTTGACAATTCAATGTGAATTAACAAAATACGTCATAGCATGTCCAATGGAGACAAAAGATGCCAAAACCGTGGCAAAAACACTAGCTGAGCAGGTCATATTAAAATATGGTCATTTTAAGATACTTAAATCGGATAAAGGTACAGAATTTACCAATCTGTTTATGTCCGAAGTATGTCAATTATTGGATATAAAACAAATATTTAGCACCCCATACCATCACGAAACCTTGGGTTCTATAGAGCGAAACCATAGAGTACTCAATGAATTTTTATTAAATTACTGTAAAGATGATCACTGGGACATATGGATCCCATATTTCACGATTGCATACAATACTACACCACATGCTGACACGGGTTACACACCATATGAACTAGTTTTACCTAATGATATAAAATCAAACAAAAATAAATTTTACAATGTAGATGATTATATTTTTGAATTACGCGAAAAATTAAAATTCTCTTTGCAAAAGGCAAAATATTACCTAGAAAAATCGAAAAATAATAGAATTCGGAAAAACACATATACAAACCCACTTGAAGTAAAAATAGGAGATTTAGTTATTATAAAATCCATGAACAGAGGGAAATACCACGCACCTTATCATGGTCCCTATAAAATAATAGCAAGAGAGGGAGTAAATTCAGTTGTAGACTTAGGAAATATAACTAAAAAGTATCACAATAACATGCTGAAAAAATGGAAAACTATTGAATGTTAATTACAATTAATCTGATAATTATAAGACTATACTATATGAACTATATCATAAAATATGCATAAAAAAATATTGTTAAAAAAAATATTTTTCTTGATAACTTTTTCTTAAGGGTGAGGGTGTACTGTTTGTACTATTTTGGTACACACCCACAACATTAATCTAATTATTATATTGTACTAATTGTAACATTACCACTTCTTGGTACTATTTATGATACGATAATATTTTACCATCTCTGATAAAAAGTGCTCAGAAATATAAGTAGGCAACTGTATGCAAAACATAATAAATCACAAAAACAACATAAACAGAAAATGTACATGCATAATGCAACAACAAGATTCACAAACAATAGTGGTCTTCATGAAAGCTCGAAAGAACCTCGTAAACTCGAAAACAGCAAACGTCAAAACAAACAAATTTCCCATACAAAGCGACTTGCTCAAAAGTGGAAAGTTTTCGAGGCAAATTTGCTGCGCAAACGTGGGATGGAGAAACTTGTAAACTTTTGACATATCGTTGTCATCTGACTGGGATGGATAAATAAGGTGATAGCACTAGAACAGTAGAAAAAGAACACATACATAATACATGCAATTGCTAGTGCTACCACCTTATGTATCCATCATGGTCAGCTGATATGGTTTTGAGCACAACTACGCTGAGCAACTTTACCTGGTGCCTCATGCAACGGTGCGAGGGAAACTTGCGCTGAGCAAAAGTTCTCGGCTTTCACGTTTGCATGAATGCCGCTAATGTAAACATAATTAGAGCAAAGGAGATACAAATAAATGTAATATTGCAATAAGTAATTCTAAGTAGGATAACAATAGATTTAAGATAGATTTAAGAAGTACCTTTAAGTAGGTATTTAATGAAAAAAATTTGAAAATAAATTATCATTAAACAGATCAAACTCAGCCGAGTCTTTTGGCTTTTCCTTCATCGAAAAAACTACCTGGCGCTCTTGAAGCTCTTGAAGTGGCTTTCTTAACAGCCGGCTACTCTTTTAGGTCCTAAAAATAATATATATATCTGAGCTACAAAAGAGGCACAGCAAAAACGAATCTGCAAACAGATCATCACAATGTTGCTTTTCTATTAATAACACGTCCTTCTCCAAACAATCAGTGAAGGCATATTCTCACTGGAGCCGTACAACGAAGAGGCACGATATGATACAAAAAAAATTATATATACATATCGTACCCTAACTAGAAAACAGCCATAACTGAAAATTTCCAAATTTTCAGTGGAGGCAAAATACTGTTTTTGAAAAGATAAAAAATCAATGAATATTTTCAGTAATAGGCATATTTCTACGGAAGGGTTTATTGAAAAGGGAAAGAATATAACGGCCAATTGTCACAGTGGGTAGTTCAATTTGTTCACTATTTTTAAACAAAAAATTAAAATCCGAAAAAATTGGGTTATAATGCTTTTGAAGTTAGAGTGTGTAATCTGGTGTTTTTATGGTGTCGGTGTTATGGTGTCTGTGTTGTATGTGAAAAATTTAGATCATTAAAATTATTAATTCAAAGCTGAATACAAATCACAAAATATTATCACATTCGCACAATACAAAACAATAGGAAATTAAGATCACACCACACACTGATGTTAGGGAATAATCATGTAAATTTGTATATCTATTGATAAGGACACAACTAAATCATAGAGATAGATGAAAACTTGTAAAAGCAATAAAAATAAAAAACCTAATTCTGTAGGAAATAATGAAGTAATTTCTAGATATATACACCCCTGGAGTCACGTACTATAAACTCACTACTGCGAAAAGTATATTATTCCTTGGTATGATAGTTTAAGGCTGTTTATTAATTGACTCGTTTTTAATGATGCCAAACCAATTATAACCCACAGCTGTCTTTGCAACTACTCTCTCTCCAATAACTTCATTTGCATTTCCAATATAATCGTGGCTACAGAATTTCGCGTTTATTACAAATTGTTTCAGTGCCGCAGGTGTAATGAAACATTAATATATCACGGTGCAATTTAGATGATTTTATTAAATTTGCGAGTTACTTAAATTTTTAAGCCGACAATTTCTACAAAATCCAAGACAGAGAGTGAATTACAGAGTATACAATTTTTTAAATGAATGGAATGAAGAAGATGCTGTATTTGCAGAAATGTGTACATTATTAAAGATATGAATATCATGGTGACAATGCATATAACAAGGGCAGCCCATTGAATTTGACAACAAGCGGGGATACCGTCGTCGAAACAAATGTATGGTGGTCACAAAAGTAACTGAATCCAAGTTCTGAAGTGCTAAAGCCACATACACTAACAGATGCACCACAAATGACTGTTGTAGTATCCATGCGCCGAAAAATGGTTGATCTATTTAACACTGAAAGCGCAATCCAGATGAAAAGTCTAATTTAAAACACAAGTTAAGTAATTTCTTTCGGTGTAATTTACAAAGTTGTTTATATAGAAATTAGTATTTGTGTTTTCTCTATCATAAGTCAGATATTGGGCACAAAATTCAATAAAGGGGTTTATACCCAGTAGTTAATTTGGTACTTAATCTATTTTAAAACGTTATCACAGGCATTATTGTCGGCACTTTTGCCGAGCTGTTTTTTTATCAGCTATATAATGTCATTAGCAAAAAGCCGAGGAATAAGTTCTGTTGATCAATATTACACACATTTTAGTCCCTCTTGGTTAGTCGTGTATTTTAAAATCTCGTCAACAATATGCAATATATCAACAGTAACCGATCATAACTTTTTCCGATTTTTTTTTGTCCGATGAGGTAAATGAGATAAAAAAATTTACTGCCTACGCATCCACATACTTTCCCCATGCAAAAGTGTGCACGCTCAATTTACCAATCGTTATTATAATTTCGTTTTGCTATGTTATCTGCCTACTTCTCCGTAAACTTTCTGTGTACATCGTTTATTGAAATTTTAGCATAGCCGAGTTTGTCTACCGTCTTTGCTTAGTGTGTTTTTTAGTTGTGAAAAATTTGCCAACATAGGTAATATAAAAAGTAAGTAAAAAGGCGCAATATAATTCAAATAATAAAAAAATATTAATTATAAAAATTAAAGACTTTTTCTTATTATGCACAAACTGTAAATATAACGGAATCAAATCAATGTTGCATGCATTCCTACACATATTGTTCATAGGCCAGTGTACTAGAATGTTAACTTCCCCCCAAACCTTGTGGCTAAAGAGGGTATATGAGATACGAAAATAACTTACAAAGATGTTCCATATAATTTCCCTATAGTATACAATGTGTTCGATGTGTCCGATATGAGGGTTGTATCGAATATAGAGACCGTATTAATCGGGTCCACTTTGTGAATGGGAGAAAACGCATTTTGTGTAGTACACAGGTTCTACTGGGATACTGAGCTACAACTTGGCTGATGGAGGTGGTTGTAACTTGTCGACCAAATGACGGCGGACAGCTATTTGATCCCAGGGAAATACTACACCACAAATTGGAAATTAAATTAGGTATAAGAACATATTATATTCAAAACAATATAATATGTTCTTAAAAAAATTTTGTGGTTTTTATTTGTTTTTCTGCCTAATTTATTTTATATTATATTGTGGCTTATTTTCATTATGAAATTAGACACTAAATGTTTGTGCGAAAATAAACCCCATTTAATTCTTAGGGTTTATTTATATATAATTTGTGGGGCTTATTTCACATTTGGGGGTGTAATTCTTTTTGGGGCTTAATTTCGTACAGGCTCATTTGTACCCCAATTCAAGGAATGTCTTTTTTTTTGTTGACCAACATTTGGGTCACTTTTTATAACAAGTTATTTTTAAACAATCGTTTAGTGTTTAGGTATAAATCCGACATTGTATTATAATGTACTTGTGCTACGAGCAGGCGAAAATGTTGTCCCAAATAATAGCTCGTTTTTTTTTTTGCAAAAAATTTCATTGTATTTGGTTACAAACGATGGATTCAAAAAAATAGTTTTTTATTTACTTACGTCCACTTTCACAAAAAAAAGTCAATGGCAACTGACAGTTAAAAATTATAAATTTCATACAAACTGGCAGCTAAAACTATTCGATAGCTCTAACTGTAGGATAATTAGACATAGTGAAAGCGGTGTTAGTGTTCTAATGCTATATGTAACTGAAGCGCCACAGGCTAAAATTTTGCGAAAAAATTTACATCTGCTAACAATTTGAGCTTGATTATATCCAGCTACAAGGTGGTGGAAAAGTAATAACTCTATTGCAAAACAATATAGCTTTTGCAAATGGCGCCAACTGTCAATTCGATATTGATATTTGTGAATTAAACAAGCGCAGAATACAAATCGGCAATCCATGGGTCGGTTTACTCCGCAAGAAGCGGAATAATTTTTTATATTTTTTGGGAAACAATTCGTCGGTTGTCTTGGCGCAGTGGGCAAACACTGCGGCGTTTGTTCACTCGCCTTGAAGAGGCTGGGGCAACACGAGATCTTCCAAAGGTTGGCCGGCCCCGGAGCAGCCATCCTGCGGATAATATCGCTGCTTTTGCCTAAAATATCCAACAGAAGCCCGCAACATCGGCCAGACGACGTACCATGTAAATTTTCCTTACAAAGTACAGACAGTGTATCAGCTGTTAGATGTTGACCGCCAAACGCGTGTAACCTACGCTCAAACCATCCTGAACCTCAAGGAAGAGGTGGACGACTTTTCAACGAAAATTAACATGAGTGATGAGGTTCATTTCCATCTTAGTGGTTACGTGAATAAGCAAAATAATCATTTTCTTGGCACTGAAAATCCGTGTATCACCCACGCATGGGTGCTAGAAGAGTCATTTATGCTAGAGGAGTCATTGGACCATTTTTTTTAGATCGCCCTGGGCCAAACGACGACTGTAGATGGCGAGCGCTACAGAGTTATAATTACCGAATTTTTTCTTACTCAATTGGATGAATTGGGACTGGAGAACATGTGGTTCCAACAGGACAGTGCAAGGGCGCACACTTCTCGAGTCGTTAATCTCTCCTTTTGGTGATTTTCACTGGCAGGCAAGATCACACGATTTAACCGTTCCAGACTTATTTCAATGGGCTAGTTTGAAGTTGCGGGTTTACGTCAACAAGCCTCAGACTCTTGAAGCCCTTAAGGAGAATATTCACCAAGAATGCGAGAACCTGTCGCCGAAGTTCAGGCGCGAGTGATTGAAAATTCCATAAAGCTAGCCCGTACGATCATCAACTCTGTCGGCGGCCACTTGACCGATATCATTTTCTCAAGTTGATGGAATAAATTCTAATGCTTTAAATAAACAAATTTCACAAGCAGCACAAATGTTTTTCATTCAAAAAAAAATTACAGCAAAAGAACATTGTGATTAATTTTGCCTCACCTTGTATATATTTCACATTAACCGAATTGCATTCGAGTGTTGTCCATATTACTTAAGAAATCAACACATTTAAGTCAACATTAGCAAGAACTATTCCATCTTTCCTCGCGCTCCTATCCAATGCAAATTTGGGGCCTATTTTCATTTTCAATTCAAGGTCGTAATTTCCTGCCGCTCCATACATACGCCATTAACGTATATAGTTCCTCAAGGTTCCACCGATTTTCCTAGTTCTGATATGTATTTTTTTGTGCCCATGAGAGCGTTGTTAAAGTTTCTAAGACTTATTTTACATAATATCATTTTCACACTAGGTCACATCTCACATCCTCAGTCAGTTTTCCTAAGATTTTAACATTTCCCCATACAATTTTGACATTTTGGGAACTCCAAACTTTTCAAAATCTTTGAAAAATATTTTTATCTCACTTTGTTTGCTTCACCCAACATTATTCGACAATTTTAAGTCCATCACTAGCAAAATGTGTCACTCAATAGAAAAACATAAAAAATATAGACACAAAAAAAAGCAGTTAGTATTGCTACAAAAGCTGACATCATTTTGTTTATATCATTCCACACTTGACTTTCAAATTCATATGCATTTTGATTTTGTAAATTTTTGTATTAATTGTATTGTTGGTAAACATTTGAGTTGAATTTGAAACCATGTTGAATATGAAATGAAAGCAAACTAAAATTTAATGGCTGTTTTGGTCTTGTCGTCGTAATAAAACTACCTGGTAAAATACATGTTGGCAAAACAAATGTGGACGAGGGAAAGAAATCAAATATAATAAAAACGAAATCCAATAAAAAAATATCTTTGACGAAAGCCATTCTGCACTTCGTCGATCTCTTGGACCCCAAAAGCTAATAATAAATTTGCATTATTGTCTCTTTTAAATCTCTTTAATTAATTTTTTATTCCACAAAACTTTCACCACGATGTGGCTTATCAGTTCGTGAAATAGAAAAAAATACGATGTAAGGTGATTCAGTTTTTCAAAATTTTAATGTACACGAGTGTGAATAGGCTATAAGCTCGGTAGTTTTACCGGTAAATTAAGGTGAGATTGGGATATACATATTAAGGGAAATAGAAAGCATATTGATACGGTAAGCTAAAACTGTACGCGATATTTTACTACCATATGCATGTTATATAGCACTGGTTGGGTTGAGGCCCTAAGTTATTTCCTTTCGTTACTGAATAATGAATTGTTCAACTGCCTTTTTTGCTTAAAAAAAGTGCACAAAAACAGTAGTTATGCGACAAATTTATTATAATTCTTTCCGGCGCACCGTAGTGTATGAAGTTTTCACGCAAATACACATGTGCATGTAATTTATTATATATGAATGGATTTTTGTTAATTACAAACAATTTGTTTGCTTACATGTATTTGAAACAAAGCATACACGAATTTACAAAATTATAATATTTAATTTTTACACTTTAACATTTACACAGGGTTCTGTACACTTTATACAGGGTTCTGTAATGGAAAGTAAAATTATTTAAAATGAGCTAAGCATCCATGGGTTGCGGCCCATACCCAACAAAGAAGCTGTATTTACAAACCAGCTGACCTCTATATGAGGCATTTTTACAATCAATATCAAATTCAAATATATAATGCCTTAGCCTTTCCATCATTCAGGAGTTCGGCAAACCAACCGTCAAGAATCTATGCAAAAATCTGGTCCAAAAATCTTTGTCCAATCCCATAATAGGGTATAATGTCAAAGTTATGTTTCGTTATTGTCGCATTTGTCAGGCGGATAACTTAGGTGATTAGGAAAGTTATCGGTTAGTGAAGGGACAAATGTTGAAAATAATGCAAAAATTTTCCTTTTTTTCAACATAATCTCTTTTTAACTCGATACACTTTTCAGCGACATTCAATAGCGTCGTTACCCTTTTTAAAGCAAGACCTATCAAACTCCTTAGAATAGTCATCAACGGCAAACTCAACCTCTTCATTATTGGAAAATCTTTTACCGCCGAGCCATTTTTGGAAGTTTGGAAATAACAAATAGTTCAGGGGAGCTAAATCTGGCGGATAAGGTGCGTGATGAAGCAATTCGAACTTTAATTCATTAATTTTGGCCATCGCAATATTCGCCGCTGATGGATTTTCCTTTCTGAAGATAATCTCATGCACATCCAACAAAACAGACGCCATGGCCTTGCCTGCAGATGGAACCGTCTCCGCTTTCTTTGGACACGATTCTCCCATTCCTGCCCACTGCTTTAACTATTACTTTATCTCAGGTGTAAAGTTGTGTACCTACACATGGTTATAAATCGACACAAAAATTCGGTTTTATTGCGGTGAAACATCGCCAAACATTCTACTGAAACTTCT
Source organism: Phaonia tiefii (assembly GCA_963931995.1). Classification (NCBI taxonomy): domain Eukaryota; kingdom Metazoa; phylum Arthropoda; class Insecta; order Diptera; family Muscidae; genus Phaonia; species Phaonia tiefii. The sequence goes on along the minus strand of OZ008368.1, from coordinate 223,609,157 downwards.
TCACGACGCTATTTTTGCTCTATTTAAAGCAAGCGCTGGACGCTGCACGCTTAGAGACAGTCTCGCAAGAGCTAAGATAGGAGGAATTTACATGTATAGTTGTTATATGTCGCCTAATGTGCCGCTGAGTGATTTTACTAGAGTCATAGACAACCTGATAAACGACCCAGCCCACCACGAACTCATGGTCAATGCTTGGACAGGCGACTGGGGTAGCCAATGAAAGAGGCAGAATTCTCCTGGATTCGTTCTCCAAGCATGATATGGTATTCGAAACCCAAAGATATGTCCATGCCGTTAGAAGTGCTGTTTATGGTTCGGTTGTAGACATAACCGTTGTAATTGCCAACTTGACGAAAAGCATGATGTTACTTTTACATATAGTTATCACCAGTCTAGGAAAGCGCATATTGAGTGGTAATGACGAAACTAAGGGGGAAAAGTCGGCACTATCAGAGACGACCAACGAGGATATGACACCTCTAGACTCACGCTGTGGACCTTTGAGGCCCACGTTGGTCGTCATTATGTCTGAACCAACACTTCTGGAACAAAGTTGGCATATATTCTACGAATTCCTCACATTGCTGTCACTAAGGGGAAAAAGTCGGCACGGCCAGACGCGACCAACGAGGGTACGATACCTCTAGACTCACGGTGTGGACTCTTAGGGTACCAGGTTGGGCTCCATTATGTCTGAACCAACACTTCTGGAACAAAGTTGGCACATATTCAACGAATTCCTCACATTGGTGCCATTGTGTCAGAGCCACGATCGACATACGTCCAAAAATTTATGTTTTGAGTAGACGGCCTCGATGCCATGCGGATACCGGGCTGGTAAACTCGTCGGATCGGGGTGGGATCTTCCCACTCGCAAGGTATGATAACAATTGACTGCTTCCGAGGATCGGCACATACGGATAAAGCGAAGTTACGGATGATTACCTTATCGTCCGTATATCCATCGACCTTTCGTCTGAGGATGCATTCCTCATAGCAGTTTCTGCGCGCTTGTTACTCTCGACCGTACACGATATTACGTCGGCGGGCCTGGTGAAGACGCTCGCCCAAATACACTTGGCTTTCCATTGCTCGTCTTAATTCTGTATTTTCGTTCTTGCATGCTAGCAGATCCGCCCGTACTTGAGCCATTTCGCGAGTGCGTGCAGCATCTGTGCGGTCATGCTGGGTTCGGCATTTCTGCTTCTGGTTGACCTTTGAGCTGTCTAAGTTCGTGACATTCTTTAAATTCCTAAGCATACTGACGTTTTCTTGCTGCGTGGCTTCCTGTTCTCGCAAGAGGTTCATAACACAAAAGACATACAGCACTTGAAGTTGTTCATTACTGTCTCGGAAAAGTGTGATTTCTGTTTGGCCAGCGGAGTTTTTCTCCCGCAATGTCCGGACTTCGGACCTCAACGCCTGCAGATCTTCTCGGTCTTCAACCGGCTCTCCCTCGCAAGAACTTGGGTACACCCATTGGATGGTGTAACCGGTTCTTCTACAAACCGGACAATCGTCACGCCCTTGCTATAGCCAGGTGTCGTGGCATTCCCGATGGCATAAATGTTCGCAATTGGAAGTTACTATCCCTGAATCTTCCGCTGACAGCATCGCCAAGCACACACTGTACTCGACACCACTCACCAGTTCTGAAACTCCATAATTATTGGACTAATATGGGGGGGACAGGTGCTACTTAAAGGGGGATATACCCTGGCTACTTGCCTATCTGCAAAGATATCTAAAACTTTTCTTGAGTACATCAGACTACTATCAAGCGCAACTACATACAGGAAAAAGCCGTAAATGGCTTCCAAAATGATCTGAAATCTAACTCCATCTACTCATATTGACCAGCTGACTATCCAGAAGTTCAATGACAACTTGCCACTAATCTTCTAACTCTCCTTATTGCTACCATCATAGACATTTAGTACGATAGGATCGACAAGATAACCTTTTACAGTTACCCCCATCGTTGCGGATCGTTGAGAATACAATGACACGCATTACAGAGAAAAACTCCTCCTGAGTTGGCTTGATCAATTTCAACCAATCGGAGAATAATTATCCACAAAAATCATGGGATTATTAAGCTTGTACGAAATTTAGTGAACGACTCCTTAACGCTTACTGTATCAGAACATCGATCCCACATCCTAAGATAACGTGTTCATAAACGAAAACAAAACAATAAAAGCCCAAAAAAATAACATTAACACTTATTGTGACTTTCATGGCCTCGATCTTATTCAGACTGTTACCGACAGGTTTCAGAATACGAAATTGCAAAAACTTCCGACCCAACTTGTTACTGAAGTTATCTTTGAACCAGCTTTGCTGGGGGGCTACCTTTGTAAACTTCCATATCTGGTATAAGTTCGGTGTCAGTTGCCTCCCATCGTTTAATCGTCTTGTCAACTTGTACATTTTACTGTCAGTCATCATGTTCACTCCGCACAAAGCAAAGTATGGAGTTCTCCGATTGAGTTATGTACTGATGATTTCAAGGAGTACTTGACTTCAGACAAGTGACTATCCCAATCGCGGTGATCTCTTACATGTACAACATGATGGCCGACAAAACCGATTAATTGACTCTTCAGAACCTTTCGCCTGTGGTGAGTGCACGGCTGTCCGATAATGACTGATTCCAAAATTGGTTACAAAATCATTGAATTCGCTGCTGACAAACTGTTCGCCAATGTCCGAGAGTATGTCCTTTGGAACTCCGAACTTGTGACAAATTTCGGTTATCAGGAAACAAACCACTATTTTAGTGCTCGCTTTAGGCATAGCCTTCAGAAGAAGGAATATAGTAAGACGATCCAAGAAAATGAAAATTAACCAGTTACCGCTTTGGAACGCGGGTACGGACGTAAAAAGTTCAAAAAAATTCGTTGGAATGGTCGGTGAACAACAATCTCCTATCTCATGGGTGGCTCCAAAGTCATGTTGACCGATTTAGCCTCTACGTCTATCTGACACGCGTCAACGTATCTCTTCACCTGTACATTCATGTTGTGCCGGAAAAATGATTCCTATATTCAGTAAGGGTTTTCAGGAACCTTTCATGAGCTACTTGTAGAGGATAGGATATTTTTGATGCGCTATATTGGCAATTTATTTGTCTATAAAACCCGTATATTTTAAGTTCTCTAAATTGAGTTTCTCTAGTTTTAAGAGAAAAACCAAAAACAAAGTACGTTTGTATATTAGGGTGGGTAAAATCCCATACAAAAACAAAATCACTTTTAGGTCACCACCTAAAAATGAAGTTCAGAGTGTTTAAGGACTATTTACAAAATATTGCGATTCTGGGTTCAGCAAATTGTGAGCTATTTTGCTTTAAAAACACCTCTAATTATCAGGTTTTTTGGGTGTAACTTTTAAGATGTTGGAGATATTTGGAAAATTTATTATGGGTACGTAGACCTTTATGAGTTCTTGCATTGCACATATTGTTTTTATTTGTATTTTTGCAGTTGATTGAGTTGTAGAAGTTTAAATGCCGTTTTTTGTGGATTTTCGTGGGGTCCTAAGAAAAAATCATAATAACTCCGTCATTTTTACTCGTATATTTGAACCCAGAATCGCAATATATTGCAAATAGTCATTAAATACTCTGAACTTAATTTTTAGGTGGTGACAGCAGCAACTTTTTTTTACCCACCCTAATGTTCATATGTATGCCGACAAAATTTTAGATTGATTTTTAACCCTCTTCCCGTGTTCCAATCCAGCTGAATCTTCGCAGGCAAACTAACGGCGGCGACGAAAATAAACTGTCAAAATATGGGCGGGATTGGAGAAAGGGGCGTGGAACCTCCCATACAAATCACAAATTAAAAATCCATTATTTCTGCTCCTGTTAACGGTATTTGAACAAAATTGGGTATGTTGGTTAGGTTTACATATTCTAAGATCTGCTGCAAATATGGGCGGGATTGGACAAAGGGGCGTGGTCATATATAAAGAATTTATAGCCAAAACCCATGTTTTTTACGGGTTGTTTTATTATTATTGTGAAAGGTAAGTCAAATAAAATGTGGGTGCGGGGCACTTTCAGAGCGAAGAGAATAATGACGTATTATAGGTATATTGAAATGAGATAGCAAGAGAGCAACGAAAATGTTGTGAACTTGTGTAGCGTATGTACGAATATAAGAATGTATGTATGTATATACAAGTGGCTGTTGCTTTGCATTCTTTGATTTTTGTGGGAATAAAACAAAAAGTATTGAGCAAGAAAATAATGACACATGTGCTTGCACTGGTCTTTAAATAATTGTAAGTATTAATATTATTTAAATGTAACGTCATCATATGATTGAACGCTGTTTTTTATTTTCCAATGTAACATCTATTAATGTGTTCACAAAAATCGAACAGGTACCGTGTAGCAAAAAGGTGTTAACACATCGCCCGTGAGTTCGAACACTCATTGAATTTTTTTTCTTGAAAACTTTTGATGCAGATACACACCAATGTGGCACATGCTACATTCCACCATCCTTACAAGTTTAAAATTGTATCGTAATTATATTAAAATTTAGCAATATTTGAAATTGCATCTCATTTTGCCTTCAAGTGCATTCGGTGAAATAAAGGGGTTAGAAGGCGATAGGTTGTCGGAAACTTTGTATGTGTGTGTATTGTACTTGACCCATAGAATGAATATTTTGATAACCAAATCTTGTACCTTAAATTTTTTTCGGCCCGGCTTAGTACCCAGGCTTGACAAACATAATGAAGGCAACTTTTGGATACCCCTTTTTTTGACGGAATACAAGAACTGGGAAGTATTGAAAGGAATCTTCTTTTCTTTGTTTTCTTTTCCGGGTAACGTGGGTATTCAAAACACCATCACTACTACTTGGAGAATCTTCCTTGGGAGAAACTCACAGTCATTCTAAACTTTCTTAACTGTGCAATAAAAAAAATGTCAAACTGAAATATAAAATCCTCAATTCTACTTACCCTCCGGTTCGCTTATTTAAAGGCACTAAAATTCTATATTCATCGGCCTGTATCTTTTGCAATTCGTAACCCATTGCAGAATTTTAAACTGGAAATGGAAGCTAGACATCTAGAGATATAAAATAATTATGACAGTAGTGGTTTCGTGACTAAAGAACTTTTTTGAGCAATTTATAAAATAAAGTCCAAAACTGTGCTATTTTTTTTTTGGTTCACTTGAATTAAGGCACTTTAACTTGTTTTAATGAAAAACTGATTTTCTTGCTTTTTAAATTTATTTTGCTTTATTTAAGAAATATTAGTAATGGGTACAAGTCAATTTGTTGGTAATAACTTCAAGTATAAGGGTTTTCATTGAGAGATAAAGAGACTTTACGTAATCCAACGAAATTTAATTTCTAGCATCCTTAATGGCCTGAATTAGTGACTGATTGTCATCAAATTGTCTACCTTCTTCATAGATCATACGATATAACCAACCCCAGACATATGCGATAATGTTTAGATCTGGCGAATAGGGTGGCCAGTCAAGAATATTAACGTTTTGGCTTGCAATGAACTTTTTTAATACTCTGGCGTTGTGAATAGGGTCATTATCCTGTTGCAATATCCAAGAAATGGGACCAAGTAGTTCACTAAACTTCGTAAAAGCCGATTTCAATAACGTTTTATAGCTTGCACCAGTCATTTTTGCACTTTCGATGGTGCCATAGTACGTAATAGCACCCCACACAATAACGCCGCCCTCTCGGCTGTGATGTTGGCTTCTTTGCACAGGTCATGGAAATAATAGTTTAGCCATCAGGGCCATCCAAATTAAACTTCTTCTCATCCGTAAATACAACGGCTCTCCTGTCATTTACATGACCTCTTGGCTGCACATCCCATGCCATGTAGTCTCTTGCGAATTGAAGCCGCTTTTCAGGAATTTAGGATACTCACAGCTCTTAATTACTCTGCGCTTGAGCTCTTATTTTTGACAAGGATATGGCATAATTAGAAGCATTTCTGATGATTTTTCTTTTCGCATACGTAGATAAAGACGTGAAACCCTTCCTTTAAAATTTTTTCCATACCCTCGGGGTTCTTAATGTAATTGTCGACAACTGTTGGGCTCCGTCAAATTTAGCTATTGCGCGGTTAGAATACCCTTCAGAACGGTAAACATCGATTTTAGTTTTTTCCGATAGATTTAAAATTTTTTGTTTTGCCATTTTGCCTCGTAAAATGGTTAGGATGTAATAAATTGTTATAAACAAACGCTCCCTGCAAAAAATCATCTCTTACTTTAAAAATAATAAAGTGACTTTATTCAAGTGAAATAAAAAAAATGGCACATTTTTGGATTTTTTTTTATAAATTGTTCAAAAAAAGTTAGAAACCACTATTGTCATGATTTTTTTTTATATCTCAAAATGTCTAGCTTCCATTTGCATTTTAAAATTCTGAAATCGGTTACAAATTGCAAAATATAGAGGCTGCTGAATATGGAATTTTTAGTGCCTTTAAATAAGTGAACCGGAGTGTATATTTGCATTAATTTTATGAAAATTCTTCTAATACATATGTTAGAAAAATTCTAATTTTAAAATGGATGTTCTCCATTGTGTTTGAGAAAGCAATTCAAATTAAATTTAGAAATTGTATCAATTTAATTTTATAACAATTTTGACTGGAAATAGCGTAAACATTTTATTAAACATTTTTACTTATTGAATTCCAATGTGTTTCGTCATTTCAAATCCAACAATTGGTAGCAAGGCCGGAATTTATGGGTTTGGCAAATATTGGAACTAGGGTAAATAAATGATCTCAAAACGACTTAGATGTGCTTGAGTTGTTATAAATTTATTTCAACGAAAATTGGGTCAACTTGCATCATGTACTCATCTTCCCACTTTAAGCCAGCCCTTCTCCCTCAGCACGCAATTCAATTTCGTTTATTGCTTGTAAAGAAACTCTATGAAATATCGAAAAACTACCCTACTAAAACCTTATTTATTATTTAAGTTCCATTTCAATAGTTTAGTTTTCTCCTTTTAGAAGTAAATGTAAGCATTACTTGCAAGTAAAACTGTCTGTAACGTTAAGATTTTTAACAGATAAATTCGCACACGCAAATAGTTACAAGGATTCTTATTTGTATCATATTGATACAAATGTAGCAATGGGTGGAAATGTGTGTGTGTTGAATTCACTATACATTTAGACGTTAGTGTGCCAGTGGCTGTGGAATGCAAGTGGTGGGCTAAGTTGGAATGGGAAATGCAACCTCATATGCTCTTTCTAGAAATTGAAAGGATTTCAGTGAGTACAATTTACTTACAAATGTGTGTGTGTGTGTTCACTAACTTACAACATATTTACTGTGAATGTGGCAAACTTTGAGAGTAGCGTATGTGATGAGTATAGAGTAAATTATATTGTGTTTAATGCATTCTCTCGACAAACGTACATTCTCTCGACAAACAGCTTATCGTACGTGATTGCAATACAAATGCTCCGAGAAACCAAGTACAAACTATTCAGAGAAACTTTAAACATAATAATTGTTCGTATCCCATACAATGTGAGGGCACTTCAGTGATGCTACAGTTGTATTGTATTGTTGGGAAATTATAAATAGAAATATTAACAATGGTTAGGATATTAAAGACATACACAAAATAGTGAAAAAGCATTTAAGAAATAAAATTGAATTAAGGAAGGACCATAAATTGACAATAATAAAGGATAAAGAAAGTTTCCTAAAAATGAGTTATTTAAAGTTCGAAATCGAATAAAACTTCCAGCCACCAACGGAGAATTCATAGAGAAATGACGTGCACACGCTGAAAAATCTATATTTTTTGTTGTTTGGGTGCCAATATCAAGTGTCTTTGGAGCTTGACGAAATTATAATATACTTGTGTCCAAACACATTGTGTTTGCTATTCAATATTATATGTTTGAGACACAACGATAATATGTTATAGTATATGTGTTTGCTACCCAAAAATATCTGTGTTTGTGATACAAATCAGCTGTGTTTGTTGCACTGTTAATGCTCTCTCGAGAGCAAGCGAATAAAAGAGGGATAACGATAGAGTTTATCTTGTAAGTGTGTTTCTGTATTTTTTCGTTATTTTCTCTGGCAGTGATTCATAAATATTCCTGAATGTGAGTGTAAATTGCAGATGAAGTCAGTGTCTCTTATTTTGGCTGATGAATTTTGTTTTAGTTTCACATATTCAGTCGTCAATGGTTCATCGGACAGAGGATATTAAAAGCGCTTGATCAGTGAAAAAAGAATAAACGAAGGCTCAGACTGTTAAATGGCTTGTGATGTTGCTTTGGTTTTTGTGTATGTTTTTCTTATATATATTTATGTGTGCTACCAAAGTTAGAAAGGATTTTGAGGAAGGAATCTGGAAACGTGAAGCCCTTTGTCTGTCCGAGCCTTTACTAAGAAAATGGGAACGGCGGACCATTTGTTAAATCAGTATAATAAAAACCCACAAGTAATTTATCAACGCTTGGCTTGCATGAACTAGATTTGTATTTAAATATATTGTTTGTATACCAATTCATAGTAAAACCTTCTGAAAACAAAAGCGTGGGAGACAACAAAGAAAAATACCAGTTTCTCATTTAATGAAAAAATTTATGTAAAAAGGGTCGTTTTAGATCTTTTTGTTTTTACCGTGTTTTATTTAACTTGCTTTAATGTCTGTCAGTCAGTATTTTTCAAAGCTAGTAACTAATTTTTAACACAGTTGCAGTTGACCAATCGAACTAAAATTTTGCACACTTGTCAGATTTTCATGACAATACATGCATATGAAAAAAAAATTACAACATTAAAAATTTATTAACTAAAAATTAAAAATAAAAAGCTAATTAAAAAAAAATTAAGTTACAGTGTATTATTTATTATTTATAAATGCACAGAAGATAATTTTTCTCTTAGCCTCAATAAGTGTATTCTTCTTCATGATGGGTTTGTACAATGGTCCGCCTACTTAGCACTTCAACAACAATGGTCTAGATACTTTCAATAAAGAGCGTAATTAAAATGAATTAGTTAATTAATTTTCTAGGGATCTCTCAAATAAAACGCTTGCATTTAAATTGAAAATGGTGACATTTAATTTTGACACTTAATTTGACATTTAATTTTGACATTTAACTTTGACATTTAATATTGACATTTAACTTTGACATTTAATTTTGACACTTAATTTGACACTTACTTTGACATTTAATTTTGACATTTAACTTCTACATTTAGTTTTGACACTTTTTGTGACATTTAATTGTGACACTTAATTTGACATTTAATTTTGACTTTAACTTTGACATTTAATTTTGACACTTTATTCACCATTTAATTTTGACATTTGATTTTGACACTTAACTTCACATTTAAGTCTGACACTTAACTTTGACATTTAATTTTGACATTTAACTTTGCCATTTAACTTTGACATTTAATTTTGACATTTAACTTTGACATTTAATTTTGACACTTAATTTGACAGTTAATTTGACATTTAATTTTGACATTTAACTTTGACATTTAATTTTGACATTTTATTTGACATTTAATTTTGACACTTAATTTGACACTTAATTTGACATTTAATTTTGACATTTAATTTTGAGACTTAATTTGACATTTAATTTTGACACTTAATTTGACATTTAATTTTGACACTTAATTTTGACACTTAATTTGACATTTAATTTTGTCACCATTTTTAATTTAAATGAAAGCGTATTATTTGAGAGATCCCTAGAAAATTAATCAACTAATTCATTATAATTACGCTCTTTATTGCAAGTATCTAGACCATTGTTGTTGAAGTGCTAAGTAGGCGGACCATTGTACAACCCCATCATGAAGAAGAATATACTTATTGAGGCTAAGAGAAAAATTATTTTCTAGTTTTTAGTACATTTATAAATAAAACACTTACTTAATTTTTTTAAATTATTTTTCTGTTTTTAATTTTTTAGTAAATAAATTTTTAATGTTTTAATTTTTTTTTCATATTCATGTATTGTCATCCAAATCTGAGAAGTGTGTAAAATTTTAGTTCGATTGGTCAACTGCAACTGTGTTAAAAATGAGTTACTAGATTTGAACAATACAGACTGACAGACAACAATGCAAGCTAAATAAAACACTGTAAAAACATTATATTTTTGGATAAAAAAAGTGGAAAAAATAAGAAATAGAACAATCTTATGATTTTGCGCTATGAACAACTGAAAATTGTAATTTATAAATATTTTCACGAAAAATTTGCACTTTCACAAGGCCAAAACTGCCTGAAGGAGCATTCCAATGCTTTTGCGATGTACTACAGAGTTCTTAACTATTGTCTTGGCTACTATTTTTGTGGTAGTATTGGACCGAAAATCTCAATGCTTTGGCTGTTATAGGCCAAAATATCCAAAAAACGTGACAAAAGTCGGAGAAAAAACTGCAAGTCAAAATCTGGAAGCTCGATTTTCCCGGAGACAAGTGGACTGTTTTGCTCAGTACAATCCCAAGAATCAGAAATGCGAAGCGCCCATTAAGATTTTTTTCCTTCCATACTAATCGCCCCACCCTACTGTATATAAAGGGTTTTTTAACAGAGACGCTACAAAAGAAAATAAATAGGGACAGAAAACGACGCCATATTTTTTCCCGCTCTTTTGACATTTCTCTTCAGTAAGGTTTGCCATTTCATCGTGGAAAGATATACGATCCAACAACGAGTCGAAATTATTAAAATTTACTACCGCAATTTGGAGTCAATGGCCTCAACTTTAAGAGGCTAACTTTAAGAGGCCTCAACAATCAGCGATGAGACTCATTTCTGGCCGAATGGCTTCGTCAATTAGCAAAATATGCGTTATTGGTCAGACAGCAATCCACACGTAATCCATGAGGCATCATTGCATCCCGCAAAAATTACGGTTTGTGCGGTTTACGGGCCGGCGGCGTCATTGGGCCGTACTTCTTCCGTGATGATCAAGACCGGCACATTACTGTGAATGCGAATCGCTACCGTTCAATGATAACCGAATATTTTTGGCCCCAATTGAATAATATGGACTTGGAGGACATGTGGTTAAAACAAGACGGCGCCACAAGCCACACAGCGACTGCCACAATCAATTTATTGGAAACCAAGTTTGGTGAACGTGTTATCTCACGAAATGGCAGTCGATTGGCCGCCTCGGTCGTGCGATTTGACGCCGTTAGATTATTTCCTGTGGGTCTGCGTCAAGTCTATTGTCTATGCGAACAAGCCAGCAACGATTGATGAACTTCGTACGAATATCGTACGTGAAATTGCAGCAGTATCGGCCGATTAATGCTTGAAAACCGTCGAAAATTGGGTTCACCGTCTGGACTTCTGCAAGCGTGCCCGTGGTGGCCATGCAAAAGAAATCGAGTTCCATACATAATGGCATCGAACGTACTTTCGCAGGAATAAAGAATTTCAGTGGTATCTAAAACCGGTTTTGTTGTATTTACAAAAACTTTTGTAGCGCTCTTTTTGAAAAACCCGATACTTAGGTTTTGGGGGAAATAATTGACTAATTATAATAAATAATACGATAATGAAATTAAAAAAGAAAGTCGGTTCCAAATAATATCATGTTTAAGAGGACATACTCGTATGTTTCCACGTAAATATATACAGGTTTGGGGGAAACACGCGAATGCTTTCACGTAAGTTTATGGATGTTTGGCATGAATTACGTATGTTTCCACGTTAAAGCATACATGTTTGCCAGAAACATACTTTTAAATACAAGTGAGTGTGGGACTTGCGAACATATGAATGTTTGAAGTGTGTTCCAAACATGTACATATTTCCTGCAGAATATGTTTGAGAGAATATGTTAGAGAGGCCGTTTATTTTCAGTGTGTAGAGAAGCGATTTCAGTCAGTAAACTTACGAAGTTTGATGTGTTGCATGAAGACGTTGCAGGTTGGAAAGTATTACTGTAATAATACCAAATAGAGGCAATGGATCAAACCAACCAACAAGAAAACAGCAAGGGCATTTCGTGTAGTGCGTTATAATTGTTGTTCAAATACTCCACAAATAAATACTAACAGTAAAATGTAATAAAAAAGTCCAAAGTACGCCTAATATTCACAGTTTTTCATCAAAATGACATGAAAAATATGAGTCAACAATTTTTGTAATTCCACTTGGTGTAAGTCAATTTAGGTCAAGCAACTCTCTATCGCGATATGAAACGTCGGACAAGAAAGGTAGCAGCTCTATATGACATTACTCTATGGGAGAAGAAAATATTTTCAAAAGTCTACCATTTGAACCGTAATCAGTTTTCAGTCTATAAAACTTAAAAGCGAAATATGTAGTTAATCTAAAGTTGTATATACATATACTAGGGCGGATTAATTTTTTTTTGATGAAGCGTATAGCAAAAACGTAATCTATAGGTGATTTTGAGAAATTTTGCTCAAGAGACCTTAGCTCTAAGTCGGATTTGGAGCCCCCTAAAATTTCAAAATAGATATTTTTCCATATATACACAGAATAATTTACTTAAATTCGTCCCAAAATCGGATATAATTATAGTAGATTTCTTGTTTGAAAGGTATTTTTATCACTTTTCAGAATCTGTGTTGATACCAATATTTTTTTTATTTTTAGTAGAGATAGTAGGTATTTTTTGTCGAAAAATAGCCTAAAATGAACTTTTAACTAATAAATTCTGAATTTTCTATGATATTTTTCGAGATATTTTTTTGTTTTTTATTACGATCAATTTTTTTGTTTTCGAACTCATTTTTGTAGGAAAATCGATCTGAAAAAATCAACATTTTCAAGGTTTCAACAAAATACACTATTAACACTAATATCTATTTTCAAACTTTGGGGGGCTCCAAATCCGACTTAGAGCTATGGTCTCTTGAGCAAAATTTCTCAGAATCACCTATAGATTACGTTTTTGCTATACGCTTCATCTAAAAAAATCGTTAAATATAATTTGACCCCCCCTAATATATACCTATGCTTTAGGGTAATTCAAAATGCAAGATGTCGAAATTGACAGTTGCAGTTGCATATGGTTGGAAATTACGATATATCTAAAAAGTTGTAACGGTCGCGCAGACGACAAAAGTGACGACAATATAATAATACTTGTTTGTTGTTTGGTCAATTCGATTTACTTTCGTTTTACCTACTCAAGTTTTTATCTACTTAGACCTAAATTGGGTAACAAAAAAATTCTTTCTATTTAGTTTTCCCAATTTCTCGTCAATATTTGAGTAATTCGGTTTCGAGTAATAAATAAAATCTCAATTTGTTAAAAATATATATAGCTGAATATTACAATTTTCAACTTATACTATTTAAGTACGATACATTGATTAACACATAACGTGTAAAACAACAGAAACACCAACTTAAAATTAATATCATAGGAATTTTAATTATTGCTACTGATAGCTAACACTTAAATGACCTGTGAATTCTTTGTCGTATCCTTAAGCTTTCTAACGTTAATCTCATTCCTCCTTTGTTCTTTCTATCAGAAATAGTAATCTTGTCAAAATTGGCTGTGTGACCGGCGTTAATTACATGCTTTGCATTAATTGTTTAACAAAATTTTAATAAAGTAACAAGAAAACCATAAACTAAGATTTCTTTAGTAGTTTCGAAATATTTTTGATTCGATTATATACGGATCGTGCGTGGATTCTATAGTAACAGTTTAACAAATGTTGCTATACAATCTTTTTTATAAAAAGCAGTAAGGTTTTGTGTACAGGGGTGCTAATTTATCATACGCTAGTTATTGGCTACAATGAAAAAACTTTTAAAATTTTTTGATTATAAGTAGCTATACTGAAGAACGTCGCACAATTGGACCTATTGCAAAAAAGTAGTTATAATACACCGTAAGACAAATTTTAATATTTTTTAACACATGAACAAGACTACGTGAAACTAGAGGCTCTCTGGAGTAAAACTGCGTTTACAGTTTCTCATTCCCTCATCATTTGTCCTTTTTAGAGGACTTTAAAGTTTTAAAGGACATTTAAATAGAAAAAAATTTATATATATTTCTACTCATCCTATGATGCTGAGATAAAAAGCAAATGAAAGAGGAGACTCTCCACAATTTTGCAAAAATATTTGTTGTGTTATATCAGGACAAAAGGACCTTATTGAAGTCCTTTCAAAATTTTTTCCTTTAATATCCTTGAGAATTTCCAGCCATTTCATCCACAAAAAATATATGTTAAGGACATTAATATACGCCAACACGTTGCTGAATTTCATTGTACTCACTTTGTTAGTTTAGTGTAGACATAATTTTAAGTTCTACTAAAAAAAAAAAAAAATTATATGTAACTCCCTAATATTAACCAATTTTCTTTAAATAAATTCTAAGACATGAACAAATGGATACACACATAAAACTGGTAGCCCCGTGAATTAAAAGTACGTTCACAGTTTTTCATTTGGTGATCCGGTCTCCTTTTAAAAGGACTTTAAAATTTTAAAGGACATACAAATTTCAAAAGCTTTTAATATATATGAATATGAAGTCAAAGACAAGAATTTCAGAGGCAGTTTTACGGCTGTCACATTTCTAATTATGTGTAAGACAACAATATTTTTTTATTAATCCATTAAATATTTTTTATTAACCCTTCACATTGTCCTTTAAAGTGATAGAAGTTTTTCTAACTACATAAGTAAATAAAAAACTATTTAAAAATTTCGATATTAGCATCCTTCTCAGGTAAACCGTATGCATTTCTGTTGGCGCTTATGAATAGTATTGGTATCGCGACAAAGTGTCCAACAATACTCTGCCAACATATGGCAAGTATTTGTTCCTTTAAAGCGATTTTCAATTGTGGCGAGATCCTGGTGAAATCGTTCACCATGCTCGTCACTAAAATCGCCCAAATTGCTTGGGAAAAAATCAATGTGACTATCCAAAAAATGTATTTTGAGTGACATGTTGACACCCATTTCATCAAAACTAAGGACCATTTTACGGACAATCTCCTGTAATTTTCTGATTTGTTTTTGCCCAAAAAATTTGTTGTTACATCCTTAAAGCAATCCCACGCTTTTTTTTCCACTGTTGTAAGAAAATAGGGAAACTCCTTACAATTGATCAATTTCCTTAATTGTGGTCCGTTAAGTACACCTAGAGAAAGAAGTATTTTTCGCTTTAGAGCTTAGACATACTAATTTATAACTTACCAGCATCAATTTTGGCATTGCTTAATTTTGGGAAAATCGACTTAAGGTGCATCATGGCTTCTCCTTCACGAGCCAGAGCGCTAATAAAATTTCGAATAAGCCCCAATTTGATATGAAGGGGTGGAAGAATAATCTTCGACGAAGGCACTAGAGGCATGTGATCAATGCTATTTTGTCCAAGCTTATGGGTTATGCGGGGCTGCAATTGGTGATCAGTATAGTGTAATTCACGATATCTACCTTCCCAGAGACACAAGAAACATTGATGCTTTGAAAATCCTTTTCTAAGCCCTGTTATAATAGCAACCACTTTGAGATCACAAAGTATCACCCATCCATGGAGGTCATAATTAATTAATTTAAGAATATTGCTCATGTTTGCATATGATTCCTTTACATCGGTAGCATAAACGATAGGCACTGACGGAAAGGCGTTACCGTTATGTAGTAAAACGCCTTTAAGACTCTTCACAGAACCATATATAAAGAGGCGCCACTCATCCGGATTATACGGGTGGCCGATGATTTCAAAAAGATTTTCAATATCTACTGCATACGTAATCCCAGTTTGATCATAAACTTCAAAGCATTCATCAGAAGACAGTTATTTTGAGCGCTTTCGGAAAGAAGTTACGCAAAAATCTTCAGAAACCAGTCTCCATTGTTGTAAACGGGATGCGAAAATGTCGGAATTGGTTTTTGTTACACCTATATCACGCACGAGATCATCAAAATCTGCCTTTGTTATGAAATGACGAGGAGCAAAGCCGAGCTCGCTGTTTATCGGTTGATATTCCGAGATATATTCAATATCATTGTCGGCGAACAATGAGTGCTCTTCAACGGCATCTGGAATTTGCTCTTCAGATGGAGCGGTTGTGTTTGTTCTCGAACGTAACACAGCTGGCTTCACTGAAACACAACTATGTTATTGGATTTTATGTCGCAATTTGTATTTTATCTTTTTAGTACGCGGCTGCGATTGGCAAATGTAGCACGATTCCAAAGCATGTTCACTTCGATTCAACCAAATCACTGGGTAAACATATTTCATCGAATGCTGTTACGGTTAACGGAATCCGAACGTAGTATACCACGATGACAATGGCCGCACACAACTTCAGGCTGATACCATAATTTTGGTACAAAATTAAATAAAAAATATTGTTCGTAACATTCCACAAAGGTTTTTGTAATTTTTCGCGATTTTTTATACGGTGCAAATAGTCCGCAGACAACACAAAATTTATTGCGATTGGGGCACTCCATAGTCACTTTCACTTTTATTCACCTTTTCTTATTTTATAATTTCTCATGTTGAAAAACCAAAAAAAGCACTATTTATTAGCATAATAGTTTTGGAACTGATAATTGTTTTGTGGCCTGCTTTATAAATCAGAAATTTGACTTATATACGAAAAACTAAATAACATGTAATAATGTTTAAACCCTTTTAACTAGTTGCTGTATATTAAAATCCTTAACATATATTTCCAGGGAAATACTTGGCAAAAATCTTCAAGCATATTTCAGGACTGAATTTTTAACATCCTTTACATTTGGTATTCATCTCAGCATCGTAGGTCAAACATACATAAGTATTTAAAAAAATTTAAAACTTCGATGTCCTTTGTAACTTAAAAGCGCTCTTAAAGAGAGACCGGGTCACCGAATGAAAAACTGTGAACGTACTTTTAATTCACGGGGGCTCCAGTTGTATGTGTGTATCCATTTGTTCATGTGTTAGATTTTATTTAAAGAAAATTGGTTAATATTAGGGAGTTACATATAGATTGGTTTTTTGTATAGTAGAATTATTTCTACACTAAACTAACAAAGTGAGTACAATGAAATTCAGCAACGTGTTGGCGTATATTAATGTCCTTAACATATATTTTTTTTGGATGAAATGGCTGGAAATTCTCAAGGATATTAAAGGACAAAATTTTGAAAGGACTTCAATAAGGTACTTTTGTCCTGATATAACAAAACAAAGAGGAGAGTCTCCTCTTTCATTTGCTTTTTATGTCAGCATCGTAGGATGAGTAGAAATATATATTAATTTTTTTTTCTATTTAAATGTCCTTTAAAACTTTAAAGTCCTCTAAAAAGGACAAATGGTGAGGGAATGAGTAACTGTAAGCCCAGTTTTACTCCAGAGGGGCTCTAGTTTGGCGTGTTTTAGGTCTTGGTCATGTGTTAAAAGTACTGTTGTACGGTGATATCAGAACTTCTAAACTATTGGTATTAATGTACTAAGAATTTGTAGGGCAGAAGCCACGATTTCAGAATATGACATCTATAATTAACATACGTTTTGCAGCAGAGAGTCAAAGTAGACCAACTAGGTGATTTCCAAATTTTCACGGCATGTAAATTCTAAACTTGTAACCCGATTTCAATGCAGCACAAACAATAACATGCGGGGCCGTGTGTTGTGTATCTAACCGTTACAAAGATATTTGGAATGAAAGACAAAAATGCATTTTTCCAACCGCAATTGTTAAACTTTTTTTGTAATTTCATTTCGATTCAAAATATAGTTATAAAAACTTAGCTACATTGGAATGACTTGAGTAACTTATAGGCTGCTCAAATTTTTAAATAATTTCAAACCCATTGGTATCGCCAAATTCGGAACTTTTCAAACGACGAAAATTTGTATTGAAATATTTGTAATAAAATATTTTATCTAATTTATTCGGAGTAATATCAAACAGAAATTTCTAATAATATATTTGATGATGGAAAATAAAAATGGTTTATTCCTTTTCATCATTTCCATTGGGAGAATTTTTGGTCGGTCAGTTTTTTAAACGCAATTTTTTTTTTTTAAATTTAAACAAGTTCAAACCCTTTTTAATATTAAGCTTATTTATTAGCTTTATATTAGTTTCAATAAAGTCGAGCACAAAAAAGTGTTATAATATCACGGCTGTCTGTATAGCTATTTCTGATCTTGCCAAGATCTTCATCAGTACATGATTTTCGGTGAATTTTTCAAAACTATATGTATCGAAATTCTCATCATATTGATGAGAAATCCTTTATATATTCTTATATACTCTCGTGAGCGACGGCCGTGTTTTTAAAGTTCTCTGTAATTTTTGCGAGAATCCGACGACTACATATAAAACTTCAATAATTATACCAAGATATAAACTGTCATTACTATGAGAAAGTCAATCTAAATAACATAAATCAAAAAAGCATAGCGTATTATTTACTTGTAACGAAAAACAACTTCGACACAAAACAAAACAAACAAGATGCCACAACCAATATGAATGACAACACCATCCACGCGTACAACACCAACAGTGAAGATGCAGAAATCTCAAATAATGAGACGGTTTACGAAATTGCAAACTTTACGAGACAAACATCACCAGCGCGCAGTACTACCATATTTTTTTTTCGAAAAACTGACAATCACCAAAAAAAAAAATTGTTTTTGTGAAAAAAAAACTGCACCTTCAAAGCAAATTTAAATTATTATATTAAAACAATATTTGTGTATTTGTAATTCAATTTGATTGAAATAAACAAATCAATTTTGAAACAAAGTTCTTTTGGGTGATGGGGGCTAAATGAAAAAATGTTAAACAACTTTTTTTTAACCGTATTATGCTATAACGTAGTATACAACCCAGTAGTATTGTGCATACTTTTAGGATTTCGTGTTTAGTGTTTGACAGTTTTACCAATTCGTTTTGTTATTTTATTTTATTCACACCTTTAGACATAAAATGGCAATGGAGTGTGGGGAACAGATTGGTACAGTCAGGGACGTATATGAGGGTTGTTTTCTTTCATGTTGGCTTTGTGATAGTCATGCCCATGTGAAGAGTGCTGGATTCAATGGAAGCCATTTTGACATAATTACGGCTAAGGAAAGCGGGCTTCGCTGAATTTGTTGGAAGTGTAGAAAATTCGACGAAGCTATTTAAGGAGGCCAAGAAAGAATTTAAAATTTTAAATTCTGATTTTGTCTCTATTAGTTCGAAACTTAAATCGTTGGAAGATATGTTTGATACTTCTAAATGACCTGAGGATATCTCGTCCTCCCCAAAACGGAATAAAAGCTTCTAGTGACCGTAATTTAATTGTACCAGTAACTAACTGCTAACGTGGATAATTTGCACAGTCTTTTCTTATCTCCGGCGCAGTCGTCGTCTGTTGTTCCTTCATCCACAGAAGTCAGGGACCGTAATCATTATGATTTGTATCATAAAAATGATAGACTAATGATTATATTATTAGTTGTAAGGATTTTTTCAATGGTACTGATTAATTTTGAGTAACATAAAAACAATTTGCAGAACGTTTATTGAATTCAAGTAATTATAAAGAATGTAGTACCATAATAAACAATAGCAATTTAATAATTTATATATTTTTTATATGCATTTGCCCAAGATCGGGCTCTGGAGTTTATTTAAGCGGCCAAGTTTTATAAATTCAATTTATTGAAATCGATTTAACACTCGTATAACGTAACAATGTACTGAAAAATTTTTAATAAAAAAATTACATAAATATCGAATTATTTATAGCCTAAATCTGTGGTCTAATTAAATCTAAATTTTTTTTTATACAACGACAATTTTAAGATAACCACCAAATTGTTTTTGTTTTTGACGCTTGTGCAATATCTTTATGTGATATGTTAGTATATTGTCTAAAATCACCGACATTGTACGTTGTACTTTTTACTGCTTTAATATTTTTATTAAGCGGGCGCCGTAGACATGTTGCAACTAACTAGTACATAATATATAGCGAAAGGAACTTCGTTCCAACCTGGTGTCCCCTGACACCTCATTTGATTTTTCTTTATATTTATTATTATACTTAATATTTTTCTATTATTAAAGAAATACATACATATATAAAATTAAATAATTGGTTTAATAATTTGGTGTAATTTTAATTTAACTTTAATATCTCCGGTCATTGAAGGGTTATTGTTGAGTAGTATACTTTACATTAACCCTAGAACCATAACATTATTTGATACTACGTGAATACTAATGATACGTAAATTTTACGTACTGTAATTATTTTCAGGTTTTTCAGTCTGATTAGTATGTTTTTGTCTTTTATTGAACTATTTTTTCTTAAACAAACTTAAAATAAAATTCTACTTCAAGTTGTTAAACAAAACAAATTAATTAATCTGGTAATAAGTAATAATTAACAAACTCGCTGCTAATTTTTCAATAATTTCTGGCAAACTAAGGAGATTCGACATATTTCACAGGTTTTTTTCGGATATATCGCCATTTTCTGCATTTCCGCTAATTCTTTCTTGGGGAAGCTTAGCAAGCAAATGTGTTTACCAGAACGACACATGTGTTTACCAGAACGACATGAACAAGTTAAATCATGAGTTCTTGTAACTCCACCTGGTGTCAGTCAATTTACGTCGAACATGCCTCATGGCCACCTACATAGCGACGTATAGGATGGAAGAAAATGTCAGATGATCGATTCAATGTCTCTTTTTACATATCTCTTGTCCTACGAAGATAACAGGCGAATGCCAGATAACACCAGTATTGAAAACGTATAATAAAAAACGCGGTGGTGTATACAAGTAACGAAGCGTTCGGGGAAAGTTGGATTTAAAGGATTTATCAGGTGTTTCGCCGAAAACCGGTTACGCAAAAATTCCAAGAATTTGTAATTCCCTAGTATTAGATACGTCCATAGAAAAGTGATACATGATGTTCATACGAGTTTATAGAGATCGAGTAACTATAAAATCTGCGTAAACCAGTTATATATTTTTTAGTCTTTAAAATACCTTCAGTTTACTTTTTAAAAGATTCAACACCCATTCCTGTTCTCCTCCTTTAAGAAGGAATTAGACCAGTTCATCCTTATGTCTATACGAACATCGAGTTTGCATTACATTGTCCCTTCTTGAGGCAAACGTTGCCTTCTTTCGCAAGTATAACATAAAGTAATTCACATTTTTTTTAGTAGAGATGCAATATTAATTTTTGTTATTGTGTTCGCTTATACAATTTGCTTGGTCAAAATACAGAAACGTATTTCGTGATCTCAAATCTCACCAAGTGTTATTTGGAAATTCCGACCAAAAAAAAGTGCGTTGATACATGATATTTCCGCTGGGCTGTACTGTGCCCCTTACGAGAGTCCTTTTCGGTATCGTATGTATTTAAGTAGTATTGTGTAAACTTTTATATTGATTCATATTGTTTGTATAGTTGTCTGAGTTGTATGCATGCATTGCATCTAAGTGCCTTTTTGAAATCAAGCATTTTGATAATATAGATACCATAAGCACTTTGTGTACAATTTACTTTTGTACGATGTCGTCTTTAAAAGTGGCTAATAAATGTTTTCGATATCAATAAAGAGCAACAATCGGCAAAGATAAAGTTTTCGAGCAAAAGAGGAGGGATGAAGGATGATGATTGAGAGTACAAGGTAATTGCTGAGTATCGCTACTATTGTATGAGTTTAAATTAAAAAGTTTTGCACTTGTAATTATTTGAAGTGTTGTTAGTTCTACTTACATAACTATAAATTTGAATATAAAGGATAAAAGAGTATATAGTAATGTCTAATAAATATAATAAACATTTCAGACAGTGAATAGTGTTCGTTCAAAAGAGGAAATAATTGCTACGTGCATATGGAAATTATGTCCCGAATATTGTTAAAGGAGTAAAAACCATTTTTGCTTGAAAGTGGTAGGATTAAATTTAAAGCGAACATATTACTGCATTGTAAATCATTTTAAATATAGGTAAATTTTTTTAAATATAATAACGATATAGTTACGGTTTCCCAAAGTATATAAATGCTAAGGAGACCATATAATAATTTACAGATGAAGTTTACCTTAAAGGACCACACATGAAGCTCCATTTCTAACGACTCGTCCCAAAACCTTGATGTTGAGAGTTTTTGATTTTTGATGTGTTAACATCTATAGCGGCGTATAGGGACTAAATCTATCAAAGTCAAAATCTGCTAAAACCAGATTTTATGCTGCTGCTAAAACCATCGCAGTCGACGTTATGGTGACATACTAATACGTCAGCTACTTCGTACAAAGTATGTGTGATGTTGTGTGATTGGCTGTTTCGTTGCTGTTGACACACGTATACGTCAGCTACTTCGGACAAAGTATGTGTGATGTTGTGTGTTTGGTTGTTTTTAATTTAGTTACCCCCCCCCCCCCCCCTACACCCACCACCAACACAAACACTCCACGTCACGGCAAGCACAAATAAATCACCAACATATCAGTAGTAGTAGTTGTTGTTGGTTTTGTTGTTTTTTTATTATTGTGAAAGGTAAGTCCAATAAAATGTGGGTGCGGAGCACTCTCAGAGCAAAGAGAGTAATGACGTATTATACGTATATAAAAATGAGGGAGCAAGAGAGCAACGACAATTTTGTGAACTTGTGTAGCGTATGTCCGAATATAACAAGTGTCTGTTACTTTGCATTAAAGAATTCTTTGACTTTTGTGGGAATAAAACAAAAAGTAGTGAGCAAGAAAATAATGACACATGTGCTTGCACTGGGTCTTTAAATAATTTTAAGTATTAATATTATTTAACTGTAACGTCATCATATGATTGAACGCTGTTTTTTTTTCCAATGTAACATTTACGAATGTGTTCATAGAAATCGAACAGGTACCATGTAGCAAAAAGGTGTTAACACATCGCCCGTGAGTTCGAACACTCATTGGATTTTTTAGTAATTTTTATTTTTCAATTGTACTTGTCTTTGCTTTTTATATAACAAATTAGTTTTCAGATTAACCTATTGTCTGATACAAAAATAAAAAATTAACTTATAATAACACAAATAATTGCTCTAAAAGATCTGGATTAGAATTGAAGCACCCTGAACAATTGAGAAATAGTATGGGTAGAGCCAAAAACACATAACACAAACTTCAATAAAATAGTTGAGATCTGTAAATAAAACTTTCAAAACTTCGACGCCGGTGTATGTAAGTGCGAAAGCAACGTGTAGGCAGTCCCAAATATCACTCTTCTCGAAAGCCTTCCGTTAGTGATAAGTGTGAATACTCCCTGTTAACAGCTAGATGCTGCTGAGGATGGTGCGTCACAAACATCGAACGATCGTCCAGAGAATGTGGGTTCGAATCCAACCCACGGCGTTTACATTTTATTCAGTAACCAAAAACAAACTAATCTTTCAGCTTAAATGGAGATTCAATTTGTTATTTTTTTACGAAAATTATGTAATTGAAAACTATTTAATTGTTAACTAATTAATTTAATTGTAATTGTACATTTCGCAGAATTATTTCTAACAATTTGAAGTATAATAATTACGCGTATATCATCGATACGAACTAATATGTAGGTCGATAATAGAATAACTAATTCGCAAGCGGTGATCACATTTTAGGGCTTCCGACTTCATTGCCGACCAACCGCAATAGCTCGTACGATTCAGGAAATTCCGTGACTTATTAAAGACTACACTGGGTAATAAGAAATGTATCCCTAGAGATACGAAGTTTAACCCCTTCAAGATACACATTACACTGTGGCAGTACAAGGTTCAAGGTTCTAATAATAGATTCTGGTAGAGGGGTTAAGGAATGTTTACGGATATCGGCGTATTGAAAGTTTACATATTGTGGAAACTAAAGGGTTGGGATTAAAATTTGCCCCTCTTGTACATTCTTATGATGCATCGACATAGGAAACCATGTGATCCATATATTTTAGGTACAGGAAGTGTTCAGAAATTTTGGGTAAAATTTTATGATAGATATTTTTGTGAAACATTTTAACTCCCCAGCTCCTCAATAAAAATAAAGAGCTGGGTATAGACCTTGGACAAAGGCTACCTGGCTATTGTACTGTCTTTAAGGAGGAAGTCGTGGCAATCGGAGGAGTTACCCTTTGGCTGGGCCCAAGCGTGATCTGTTCCAGAAGTATATCATCTACTCAGACAGTCACGCTATTGTAAAATATCTGCAATCTAAATTTCTGAATTCAACAACTGCCCACAACTACCGCACATTTCTAAATAAGATGGCGAAGCAGTTTTATATGCAACTTACATTGGAGCCGTGGCGTAACGACTTTCCAGATATAGTCTCGTGGCACAAATTGCAGGATCACTAGGCAGATATGACCAAGTTGTGATCTAAATCGTACGCTAAAGCTGATATTAATTCTTAAAATAGATATATAAAATGGTTTCCCATGAAGGGACTGGGGAGAACTTCTCACAATCACTGAGCTGTGCGCTTTCCAGTTTTCACTCACTGATTGGGACCTACAGTTTTACACCGATTCCGAGCGGTAATTTAAGCGGCTTTTTCATGGCTAGATACTCGATAGTGTCGCCGTCACTATGCGAGGTGACCGCCGCCGAAAGAATTTTTTTTTTTTGAAGGTGGTCAGAGCCGGGTTCGAACCCAGGATCTCATGTACAAGAGCCGCGCACACTAACCATTGCACCACCGACGGCCACATAAAATAGATATATATATATATATATATATGTTAGTAGAGGACACTGGACAATCTGTTATAGGCAACCACTCGTCTAGACTTGGAATCTCAGCGCTCATGACTACTGCCGAATTTGTGGGGATGAAGTGGAGGACGAGAGCTTCGAACGTCTCACATGCTACTGCCCGACCTTTTGAATGAGTCGGAGACAATATATAGGATCATAATTCATGTTAGATCTAACAGACATTGAGGAATTTAAGCTGAATGATGTTAGGAAGATTTTGCAGAAGACTACTTGGTTCGGTAGGGACTAATGTACGTACTGATTTTTGCACGCCCCTTAACCATACTAGATCAATTTACAGGTTCAACCATGGCAATATGATGATCCGTGGTAACACAATGGTTCTCATTGGACTAAGTGTGTAAACTTTAACCTATACCATAAAACTGTGGCCGTAATTGGTACAAGGGTTAGTGTGTTCTCTTGTGTTCCCTGCTCTGACCAACTTATATTTCTTCGACGACTGTCATCACACTTATTGACAGCCACACTCTCGAGGACTTAGTCGTGAAAAAGCTTGACAAAATTCCGTTCGTTCACAAAATTCCGTTCGCATAATTTGTAATCCAGAGTGTGTCAGATAAGGGCTGGCAGAGGGCCATTCTTCAGAGCATATAAAAGCTGGAAAATTGTTTCGAAGCCAGGTTTGTGTCGTTTAAGCTTTATGAGCTGAATCTTGCTGGAAAGTCCACGGCTGGTTTAGGAACAGGGAATTGTTAAGCGGCTTCACAACAGATTCCAAAACGGTTTCTTGGTAAACTTTGGTCGATGGTTTGACCCATTGTTCACAGAAATGCAAGTCAGTTAGCCCATCATAAGAGACAGCCCAACAAAGCATGACGTCAGTAGGATGATGAACCTTTTACAGTAAAACTTTGTTCATCCGTAAACAAGATTTTTCTATGCAAGTAATCGGCGTACTTCACCAAAAGACGTTTGGATTTTTCTATCCTATATTTTTTTAAGTTGCACTCAACAACTGCCGTGAGTGCCGTTTTAAAGCTCCAAGCGCCACGACTTTTTTAATAATTCGATTTTCTGTTTCCGGAGAGCATTTCATTGAATTCTTGCTTTGACGGCTTTGGTCTAAACTTAGTCCGCACATTAACGTCAACAACCGGGTTAATTTTAAGTGGTAAATGAATTGATCTAATTTGGAACCGCCGTGAACAAAGACAATAACTTCAGCCTGGAGATAAATAGGGAATGGTGGTTGTAAATAGATGCTATTTTGGGCTCAACAAACAGTTGAAGAACAAAGCCCTGTCTCGACAGACAACAGTTCAGCTACACCAGACTCTCATTTTACCAGTCCTGGCATATAGCTCCGAAACTATCTCAAACGGACAAAAAACACCTGGGAGTATTCGAGACAAAACTTATCCGGAAAATATCTGGTGCTGTTAAAGAACACGACCATTACCGACGTTGTTGGAACCAAGAGCTATGTCATTTTTATTCTGACGTGGACATAGCTCAGCGAAAAAAATTAAGCCAATTGCGTTGGCTGGGCTATGTTATCAGAATGGACTTAGATGAGCCAGCGCAAAACAATTTCGATAACGTATCCGATGGAAGCAGGAAAAGGGAACGGCCGAGACTACGCTGGAAAGACATGGCCGAAGAATCCCCCCGCATCCTTGGTGTTACCAACTGGCGAGAAAAGGCGAAGGAGAGTTAAAATTTGTTTTATTTATTTATTTGTTTATTTAATTAATAAAAGTAAAGTAAAGCAAAAATTTACTATTGCAAGGGATATGCTTAATATATTCCCAATATTAATTTTAGTTGTACAAATTTATTGATGAATTTAAAAAGTTTAAAGAAAGATCAATATTAAAAAATCACGTGAGGTGTCATGGGACACCCGGTTGGAACCAAGTTTCTTTCGCTATATATTATGTTCTAGTTAGTCTTAGCACGTATAAAGCGCCCGTTGAAAAGTACGATAATTTAAATCGATCTTTAAGAAAAGGTACTTTTGTAAAATAAAAAAACTTTTTTAAGAAATTTTTTTTCTGCAATGCATTTTTTAAACAAAAATTTATAGTTTTAGGTCCTTTTTGTAAGAATATGTATTATATTTTCCGGAATATGTATTATAGAGGTAATTATTTAAAGAGAGGTACTTCTTTTATTAAAAGATAATGTTTTTTTTAAGAAAAGGTACCGTTTTCAAGACGAAGTACTTTCTATATGAAAAAGTCATAAGAGTATGACTTTCTTTACCAAGAAGTATTTTTTTTTAAAACGGGTCCTTTTTAAAGGAGTGGTACTCTTTTTACGAAAAGGTTATTTTTTGACAAAATTTACTTATTTTCAGAAAGTCTACTTATCTCAAGAAAAAAAGGTAATATTTTATTTTTAAGAAAAGTTACTTTTAAGAAAAGGAATTTTTGTAAGAAAATTTACTTTTTATAACAAGATATTTTTCTGAAGATAAGGTTTTTACTTTTTTGAAAGTAATATAAAGATAATAAGCTTTATATTATTTAAAAAGGTCTTGAGCTTGAATAAATTTGTAAATATTAGAAAACAGACCGAATAAAAATTCCCGTAAGGGATATGATGAAAGTGGACGAAGAGCACCGCGAGCTTGAAACAATAATATTGTTGATGGCAACCCTCTGTTTTATTGTTTTTGTAATGACATAACAAAAACAAATCATGTCTGATTAAAACCAATGGTTTTACGGCATGATGAAAAGAGTTGTGCATGAAGGTGTTCCAATGGTAGTGTTTGGTATTCTTTGAGTGAGTGTTTCTGAATATATATTTTTGAAGAATTCACCAAAAACATACCAAAAACGTCTGCTGATGAAGATCTAGGCAAGATCCGAAATAGCTATACAGACAGCCTTGGTATCATTGGAACATTTTTATGCTCGACTTTTTTGAAAGTAATATAAAGATAATAAGCTTTATATTATTTAAAAAGGTCTCGAGCTTGAATAAATTTGTAAATATTAGAAAACAGACCGAATAAAAATTCCCGTAAGGGATATGATGAATAGGTAAATTTTTAAGATTAGGTAGATAGTAGATATTGTCATATTAAATGAGACAAAATTAAACCATAGACACAACGTTATATTTAACAATTATAAAATCATAAGCAAATATGGAATTGTTGCAACAAGGGGTGGGGGAACTGCTATATTTATCAAGAATAACATACAATACTATAGTCACGATAACAAAAGTAGATATTCGCTAGATGATTGAGAGACAGGCGCCATAAAGATAGAAGTTGACTGCGACAACTTTTTAGTTATTACATGTGCGTACTATCCGGCCGGCAATATAAATGCAATTTTATGAATCTTCAAAATTCAAATAACTACCATGTACTAGCGCGAGACTTGAACTGCAAGCACACAGAATGGGATAATACTGTAATAATGCAAAAGCCAAGAACCTAAAAAAAGTCAACGTCGAATTCCTTTCACTTGCAACATGTTCAGCGAAGCCCTCTTTCCTTAGCCGTAATTATGTCATAATGCCTTCCATTGAAGCCAGCACACTTCACAATGGCATGACTATCACAAAGCCAACATGAAAGAACACAACCCTCATATACGTGCCTGACTGTACAAATCTAGTAATAATTACCAAATCCTAAAAGTATGCAGAATAATACGGGGTTGTATACTGGGTTATAGCATAATACGGTTAAAAAAAAAGTTGTTAAAAATTTTTTCATTTAGCCCCCATCTCGCAACGTGCGAAATCTGGTGAGGAAACGAATACATAGGACCAATTTGCATACCATGTCATGTAAAGTATTAAACCACATAAAAAAACACAAAAAAACACACGTGGCAGTTGGGGGACTGCCGACAGAAGCTATGCTCCAACTTACTTTCGATTGTTTTTTAATATTTTTGAAACACAATGATTGACAATATATATAGTTATTTATTATTACTATTATTATTAACACATCAGATATTATTTATTATTATTTTTCCACTAGCACGAATTTACCCCCCTATACTGCCGTATAACGTATTGTATGTTAAGAAAACATTTTAATTGGGTTAACAATGATATAAAAGCTTGCAAAAGCGAAATCCGGCACATTGTATTTAAAGTCATGTTTATTAAAGCTTTCTGAAATATTAATATGGTTGTAATCTGTGCTGGATTGATCCATGTTATTGATAACAGGTTAGCTACTTTTATTTCTACTAGTCCTGTAGAGGTGGCGCTGGTATATGATAAATCTTATTCTGTTATGTTAATTTGTTTGCACTAGCTTCCAACCAACTAGCCTACAAACCTGTTGTGAGAGTGTTAATGTTATTTTGAAAGAGTTGAAAGATGAGCTTTATTTTCCGTGAAGTTTGACAAATTGCAATAACTACATGGTGATATAAAAGCTTGCAAAAGTGAAATCCGGCACATTGTATTTAAAGTCATGTTTATTAAAGCTTTCTGGTATATTAATATGGTTGTAATCTGTGCTGGTTTGATCCATGCTATTGATAACAGGTTAGCTACTTTTATTTCTACTAGTGGCGCTGGTATATGATAAAGCTTATTCTGTTATGTTAAAAATAACGGTACTATCACCTCACGCATTTTCGTTATGCCATTTTTTCCCAGTTAACTCCGTCTCTCAAAGCCCGCTGTAAGAAGCATAGCTTCAAAATTTTACAACTTTAAAGTGTGGTCTTTGATACGTTAAACTAATCACAAAAAAGTTTTTGATATTTCATTCCAGATAAGTTATTTGCAAAACATTTTGGATATTTTCAGCTTAGCTAAATAATTTCTGATAACCGCCCCAGCCATAGATTGCATTCGACAACTTTTACGTACATATGAATACAGATTTGAGCTTCGATGTTTGTAGAATATTTGATTGCCATGTTGGATAAGCCACTTCGGGTTTTGCTAAGATATCCGAGTTCAGTAATATCGATCTAAATTTAATGTCTTTTTGAATATTAAACAGAATTATACCTAAAGAACGGAGTGTGCGTAGAACCGTTTTTGTGTTCCGAAAAAACATTTTAACGTGTTTTATGGTTATGGTTTCGTTTCTAAGACAGACTGCGGGTAAACCGATTCCGAAAGGCTATACTTTGAGCAGCGATTTCAAAGCTGACTAATCGAAAAGAAAAGCCATTGTAATGCTCAAGAGTCTACAACCAAATTGAGAGTTATGGTACACACGCTGATAAATACATCAGTATTTCTAACTTTTGTGTAACATGGGTAGATGCCATATCTACTCAAAACGTCCACCACCAGGATGATCTCTTGAAACAATTTTTGGATATTTCCGGATATTTTTTTCCACAAACATTCTACTTATATCTTTTAATGTATATATTTCATTTCTATGCGTAAATGTATTTTAGGCATGGTCAAAACAGTTGACAGTTCACTAAAAAAATCATTGTCCCAGAAACATCTAGTGCAACTTCAAACAATTTCCACATTAATAATTCTTGCTTTCCCAAACTACAGTACATCCAGGAACTAATAAAATTTATTTAATAACGTATTTTGATATCGTATATTTCGAATAAAAAATATTAATTTTTTAGGCAGTCATCTAGCCTTCCTTGGGGCAGGCTCTTCAAGAACCTCAACGACCTAGCAGACGCTCCAAATCAACCTTTTGTCAAAGTCATTGAGAAATCTCGGTTGTTCACAGAGCACAAGATGACAACTGATACAAATTTCTGCACTAGACTCTCTCCCTTAGCTTACCTCTCTCCTGCATTCTTCCTCTTCTCTACAACTGTTCCTTTCTACTTTCAATTTTTTATAAGTCGAAATTACGACCTCGGGTAAAATCGTTATTTGTTGTTAACTCAAATGACGGGCTTCCTTTTCAGCCTAACCTAGGCACTTCAAAAAGTTTCCTTCAACAAAAAAAAAATTTTTGTCAAACCTTGAAAACGTTTTTGGTCATTTAAGTACAAGTTGCAATCCAACATAAATTTTGGTTTTTTCAACATTGATGAACGGTATTTTGAAAAGTACTTTAATATTTTGAACATGAGTGAAAAATATTAAAACGAACATTGTTGAAGGAGTTCTTAACGTTTGAGTTAAGAATTTATTTTCATCTTGTGTGATATTTATTTTTGTTGAAAACAAAATGTTATCGTTTTCCGACCCTCACTAATAAATGACCTTGATTGTGGCAGCGAGGAGGTTATATCAATTTCATTTTTAATAATTTAATATAAAACATTTAGAAAATTATTTTTGATAACTTTTGTCTTGTTGGTGACAAGGTGGGGTGTATAGCTTACAATGTCGTCCAGTTGGTCGTCAAATGCTAAATTGTTATGATGTTGCCCACAATATCGTCGGTGATTATATAAACGATAATACCAAGAGGAATGTCGTTATTATTGAGTCGCCTATATAGTCCTCAATGAAGCAATGAGCGAAAGTGTTGCTTAAATCGTCGTGTACGAACGAAAAATTTCGCCAGCGTTTGGCTATGATCGCGTACTCGTCGCTGAAGCTATCTAGAAGACTTTGCCAACTTTATATATTTGAAATTATATCTCTTAAGTAGGGAAAGGGAAGTGTGTCATAAAATCCGATTAATCCATTTTTAACTATATCTATATCGTTCAAAAAACTGAATATAGGCAGAGGATACAAAACCAAAAGAGAAGAAATGAATAAGGAAATAATGGAAAGAAAATTGTAAGCAATTAGTACTGGTTAAAGAATTTATTTTGTATTGGTAATGTTGCCGATGGCCTCGTGAAGTCTATATTGTGTTGGGCCTCGTGAAGTCGATATTTCCTATAGCTCCAAAAGCCTAAGTCCGGCGCTGCCTGGACATGCTTATAACTGAGGCTTTATACGATGTAGAAAAATTATATTTCATTATTATGTGGTGTAAAAGTTCACAAATCCATTATTATGTCAGTGAAGTCCTTCCTCTGTACGTTTGTTTAGATACTACATAAACATGCGACTTTGACTTATTCATTCTCTCTGTAAGATTGTGTGAATACCGGTTCATAAAACCCCAAAAAATTATAGCAATAACTAAAAATTGATTTATATAATTTATATAACCAATGTGCCTGATCTTTAGAGGATTTTTCCAATTTTGGTCCTTTTTCTTGGCAGATTATTTAAAGGATAGAAAAAGGGTTACTTGAGAGAAACATTTTTGTTTTTATGACATTATCTTGAATACAGTTTAATGGAATTTTCTGGTGCGAATGTTCCTAAAACCATGATTAGTCTATAAAGCTTTCATACTTATTATTACTTAATAATTCCATGGTTTGGTTTTTAGATACTTTGGCACATTCATAGAGAATAAGGATTACGTATTAACAAATACACACATGTGCATATGTGTGAAGGTAAAGACGAAAGTAAGAAAAGTTAACGCAAGATAGACAGTGGGTCAACATGTTTATCCACTTGTTAGATTAGACATTCACATCCTGAGCTTTCGTGATTGCTTTTTGGTTAGTCACATAAAGTATTCCTCATGGTAACCATGTATTATGTACAATATTCGATCAGAATGTGCAAAGTGAACACTAGATAGCATTAATATAACGTATTCCCTGTTAGTATGCACTTCAAGGGAACAATCGGTTTAACTGATGTACCTAATTCCAAAATGCAATTAGCTACAATCAAACTTATATCTCCCTGAAGTCATTATTACACTATCTGAGTTTTTATCTGAGCAGACTGTGAA
The DNA here is from genome assembly GCA_963931995.1 of Phaonia tiefii. Taxonomy (NCBI): domain Eukaryota; kingdom Metazoa; phylum Arthropoda; class Insecta; order Diptera; family Muscidae; genus Phaonia; species Phaonia tiefii. The sequence continues at coordinate 223,576,661 of OZ008368.1, read as the reverse complement.
AAAATCACTTTGAAACTCGTCTGAATGTCAAGAAACGTATTTTGCTTGTATTTAGTACGATAGCATGTAATAGAAAATCCGATTACACCCGATATTTTGTGATAGACATTTAAGCGAGTTTCAAACTGATTTTTATCATTTTCGACTCAGATAGTGTATTTATTGCTTTAGCTATCAAAGTGGGGTATACTGGTGTGGTTGATTATAGTAGCTATCAACCAAAATATTTTTATTTTCAATTATTTATGTCCATCTATGTAATTAATTGAAAAAATTATTGTTTTCCAAATTTAGAATGAACTGAAATCTCTGTAAGACTACCCTTTAACAATTAAATTTTAGTTAGAAACTTTGTTATGTCTGTCGAGTTTTTTTTTCTAAGTTAGCTAGATCTTAGTTTTCGACTAAAATATCCTTTAAAAGTTGTATTTTTAGTATTGCTTTCATTGACAGACTGGTACTAACCCGAATTAATATCCCATAAGTGGAATTGTGTGCCTGCTAAAATTTCAGTAAACAAATGGGGATCGATAGCTTCTTTGGAAGCTGGATCACCGGGCTACTTTTTGTGTAAACTGTTTTGTCTCGAAAATATAAAACTGTTTTGGATCTGATTAAAGGGAATGTTGCCGACAATGCAAGAGTAAGAGTAAGTGTTTGCAGAGGTCGAAATTAAATCTGATGGGCCTAATGGATTAGTAAAGACGGTACCTTTTCTAATAGCCTCGTATATACTAGTAGTCTAGAACTATATTCTCCTAGTAGTGACGTTTTCAAAAATATTGTTGTTTTCTACTACACTCTAACTAGTTCGGTATTTAGCCTCAGATCCGTCGGAATACAAAAGGCCTTGTATATTTAACCTTGTATATTTACGAGATCTCGAGATCGGAGATAAATGAATTCTACTGATAAATGAAGAACGTGTTAAAGATATTCGAATGCTTCTGGAGCCAGAAACATCATTTGGAAAGTTATGGGTATTACAATATTCAAATAAGAGCAGTCAGCTGTATGACAGTTACTCTTTACTGTCTTACTGTGCAAAATGTTTGAGCTATCTTTCTCTCCATAAACATTTGGAATTTCTCACTCTTCTTGGTGGAGAAGAAAGAACAGATTGATTAGTTCTGGAAAGAAAACGAATTATCAGAAACATACAGTTGATTGCAAAAAATTGCAATGTTGAACCGTATGATTTTCAAATATGACTTTTTGAATAATAACTGCATCCAATTCATCTCTTTTTTGATGTGTTAACATCTATAGCGGCGTATAGGGACTAAATCTATCAAAGTCAGATTTTATGCGGCTGCTAAAACCAGATTTTCTGCGACTGCGAAAGAGAATAATGACGTGTTAAACAAAAATGAGCGAGCAAGAGAGCAATGAAAGAGTGGTGTGGCAGGGATGAGGCAAACGAAATTGTGTCTATAGCGTATGTATTAACATAATAATGTAGGTATGTACATGTGTCTGTTGCTGTTGTTGAACGGAGATATAAAGCATAGCCACGCAAAATTTAATTTGCAAGCCACGTCGGCTTGCGCAGTCGACGTTATGGTGACACACTAATATGTCAGCTACTTCGTAAAAAGTATGTGTGATGTTGTGTGTTTGGCTGTTTCGTTGCTGTTGATATGCCACACATGTGGTTGTGTGACACACGTATACGTCAGCTACTTCGGACAAAGGATGTTGTGTGTTTGGTTGTTTCTTTGTTGTTGCTATGGCCAAACAAAGCGAGTCATTTTATGTTCAGCATTGCCCGGTGTCTACAAAAAAAATATTATTTTTTTATTTTCCAATGTAACATTTACTAATGTGTTCATAGAAATCGAACAGGTACCGTGTAGTAAAAAGGTGTTAACACATCATCCGTGAGTTCGAACACTCATTGATTTTTTTTATATTTTATTCTTTGTAATCAGAATATGCTTATTGGCAACATTATAATTCATTTTCTTTTGTAAAAGGTATAAGTTTTTAAATTCAGTGAAAAAAGGAGGGTTAGTGAAAGAGTAAGTGAGTTCAGTGAAAAAAACAGAATAAAAAATGCACCTCCTTCTCCATATAAAGCTCTCACTCCGAATCTAAAAAAACTAAAATCTCGAGGGAATTTATTTTTTAAAATTTTTGTTTATTTTAATCGCTCACGTGCGAATCAAATATAAAAAATAAAAATTCGATTCGAAGTTTACTTTTTATTTTACGGGGGTGAGAGCTTTATAGTAAAGAGGAGCCGAATTTTTTCGACACGCGAGTGTAATTTTTTTGAATTTGGATATATGTACTCAAGAGGCAGCTGCTACAAAAATAGATTGGAATGTTGTGGAAGGTGCAGAAAATAATACACGTCTATCAGAAAGGGCAGAATTATAAAAAGACAAAAAAAAAAACGGATGGAACAATGGGAGCGAACCTATTAAATAAATAGTATATGTGGTGAAAACCTACAAATAATGGGATAATTAGTATGGAATGGTTGGGTCTAGAGGTCGAATAATAATTGGAATATAAGTTTAAATACTACTAGTATATACTAAAGCTACTAAAGGCAGACCAAAACTTGTGTTAGACAATGCCTGGACTCTTAGTTATAGTGTACGTAGTTAAAAAGGGGTAAAAATTGGTGAAATTGAATTAGACTTTAAAATTCAAAGCAAATCATTTGGAATATTTAAAAATAGTGATTGTGTGTAAAAAGGGGGATACCGTAAATTTTTTATTTACGGTTATTTCTCGTTTTTTTTTTTGTTTTTCATGGAAAACAATAAGCAATAAATTTTTTTTTTTTGTAATATATTTTATTTGCAATCTATCCTGAGGCAATAAGCAAATTTAATAATTTAATACTAAATAACAGAAGTATTGTAGATCCAATGAACTACGATGTATTAAAGTCCACAAGTGTGTTTATAAGAAATATGAAATAATATATCACTGGAACTACATATTTACATGGCAAAATTTACAAGTTAATTATCTTACCTTATTACTATGTAGCTTCCAAATGGCAAGTCTAACACATGCACTCGTTTTAATCTTCTTGTCTCGGTACTGTCACCAAGGAGTGCTATTGCCAACGGAGTTACATGGTCGCCAAGTCTTTGTAGATAGTTTTCACTAATTTTACTAATCTCTTCTCTAACAGATGATATTTCAAGGTCCTGGCTTATGTGTTTGTTTGTTACAAACCACGGAGCGTTGGTGATTTGTCTGAGTGTTTTTGATTGGTATCTCTCGATTATATCGATATTGGAATAACTCGCTGTACCCCAAATTTGGATCCCATATGTCCATACAGGTTTTAATACTGCGTTATATAGACGCATTTTATTTTGTTGAGATTGAGTTGAGATCTAAGTCTTAGGAGCCAAATCATTCTTTGAGTTTTAATTTTTAGGTGTTGAATTTTTGATTTAATATCCGGTTTCCAATTGAGGCGTCTATCCAATGTCAATCCAAGGTATTTCACATTTTCTACTTTTGGGATTGGTTCGTTGTTGATGTTAACTGGTGGAAAATCTCCTCGCCAAAGAGTAAAGGCCATATGCTTAGATTTTTCAGAGTTAAAATTTATATTCCATTTTAATAACCTCTTGTGAAGTAAATTTAACTCATTAGTGTTGATGCTTCCGTCGGGCAAGTGCTAGTTGCAAGAATTGCCGTATCATCCGCATAGGTAGAAATTGTTATATTTGATGTGGTTGGCATGTCATGCATGTAAATGGTATATAAGTTTGGGCTAAGGACACTACCCAGTGGAATCCCCACTTTTATTTCATATATATCAGACGTAATATCTTTGGTATTTACATAAAAGAATCTGTCACAAAGGTAATTTTGAAAAAACAGGAAGTATGGTGCAGGCAAAATATTCTTTATTTTGTATAGCAATCCTTTATGCCAAACTCTACCGAAGTTCCGGCGTTCCATGTTTTTGCTTAAAGCCAAAATGGTGTTCGGGTATAATGTTTTATTTTTCCAATATAGGTACAAGTCGCTTACAAAAGAGTTTGTCGAATATCTTTGAAAATGTCGCCAGAAAACTTATTGGTCGTTAGGACGTTAATAGATTTTCAGGTTTATTTGGTTTTGGAATCGTTATTATTTGTGCACATTTCCATTGTATAGGAAAATAGTTGTGGTTAAGTATTGAATAATAAATATACGTCAGGAATACAATGCTTTTCTTTGTCAAGCTTTTTGCAACAAATCCATCTATTAGGTCATATCCGGGAGATTTCTTTTTGTTCAATTTTGATATTTCAATTCTAACTTCACTTGGTGTTATTTTCTTAATGGGAAGATCCATTTGGCAGAGGGAGTCCAAAAACTGTGTTAATTCTTCTTTGTCAATGACGCTGTTGAAATCAAAAGGCATAAAAATGGTTTCTAAATGTTTCGCAAATGCTTCTGATATATCTTCATCGGACTGACACCAGGATCGATCAGTGTTTTTAATTGGGATTTTTCGCTTTACTGATCGCTTTAAGTATTTTGTGCATTTCCATACGAGGTGTTCGTTGTCCTTAGAGTTGTTTAATTTATCAAAAAACTTGCCAGTCGAAGTATTTTTATGTTCTGTCCCTTATTCAACAAGCGCTTTTCAGCCGGATATCTTCTTCTCTGCCATTCACTTCTTAATCTTCGCTTATTGCGAACAGCCTCCCTGATTTCAGCAGATACTTTTAAATGACTCTCTTTGTCCTTACTTCCAATTGGAGTTGCTAATGACGCTGCTTCATGTGTAAGTTGAATGAAGTGTTCAAGCGCATCTTCCATCTCTACCCCACACTTTAAGCTGACTTTTAAGTCTAAATGTGGATTGATCCATGATTGAAATAATTCAATATTAGAGGAAGGCGTTAGAATGCGGTGAGAAGTTTTAATTTCAACCGAAGTTTTATAATTTATTAGAAGCGGGTTATGGTCTGAGCTCAGGTCATTGCAGTCTTTTATTTCGAGGCGTTCAGGTGATGTACCACGATAAAAAGAAAAGTCTAAAAGATCTGGAACTTTACGTGGGTCACTTGGCCAGTAGGTAGGTGCTCCCGCCGATAAAATTGAACAGTAGTTATCCATAACGCACTTGAACAGTTCCCTTCCTTTTGAATTTATTAATCTTGAACCCCACCAGGGATGTTTGGCATTAAAATCACCACCTATCAAAAATGTATGACCCAATGTATTGCAAAATTGTTGGTAATATTAAACTTTAATATTATGTCTTGGGGGGGAAGTATACTGATGAAATGATAAAATCTCCGTATGCACATTTGATTTTAAGATTTGTAGCTTGTACATATTTCTCTTGAGTGGATGGCAGACCTTCATACTTAATCGTGTTTATTATTAAGATGCATACACCGGCGTGAGCTCTGTTGTCAGGATGGTTTGTGTGTAGAAGGTCATAGCCTCTAATTTTAAAGTAGGACCTAGTAGTAAAATGAGCCACTGATACTAAGAGTATGTCAATAAAATGTAGATTTAGGAAAGCTTCTAGTTCCCGGGTATGGTTGGAGAGCCCATTGGCGTTCCATATTGTTAATCGAAGGTTTAGTTGCATAGTGTTGTTAGTAAGGCTGACATCATGTTGAGAAGCGTATTCGTTAACTCGATTTGTGGTTTAAGAAGTGCTGCGATGTCCGTAAATGGATCGAGTTTTTTTTTACAGTATTGGCGTAAGAATTATTTTCATCGCACGTATAATTATTTTGTTGATTATTAGCATCAAGGAGTGGGAAATTTGTATTATTAATGTTAAAATAGGGACGAGCATTATTAGCATATGTGCTTGGTCTGCTCAGATTCTTTCTCTGGAGTATTTGTTGGTATGTCTGACATCCTTTGTAATTTGCCGTGTGGACTTTTAGATAGTTGGTGCACTGTGGAGGGGTGTTAGCCGGTTTCGTACATTGTAATGTAGCATGGTTCAGACCACATTTTACACACTTAAAGTTGATTCTACAATACGATTTGGTGTGATCGTATTGTTGACATCTAAAGCATTGAACAATATCATCCTTCTTGATGGGAGCTTCGATTTGAACAACTGAATTGTACAAATGTTTAATTTTATATATGTCCATATTATTACCCACAGGCTCTAAGTCAATATAAAATATTTGTAATGGATTTTGAGACACTTTGCTTTTGATTTTTACAATATTTCTCACTTTGTGATCTTTCTCCTCAATTGCATCTTTAATAAGGTCCGTTGGGGTAGAAAAGTGTAAATTCTTCAGTACAACTCGGTACGCTCTTTCATGCTTCAGTTGAAAAATGTGAAAGTTTATTCCTTTATCATCAAGGTATCGAACTAAATTTCTTTAGGATTGAATTGTTTTAACAATATGACTTGTATGTAATTTCATCGTGTTTAATAATTTTTGAGAATTTATTTACCATTGATCTAATGTCGTCAACACAAGGGATCACAATAGGCGGAGGTTTTGGTTCTGAATTTTCCACATTATCATTTGCACCAGTTTCTTCATAGTTATCATTGCTTTTTGCTAATGAAGCAAAATAATTTCTGCTTGTCGTTCAATGCATGTCGTTTGTTGCTGTACATTTTTGGAGATTCTACCATATGCCTTTTCTGAGGTCTCACTACCTGCCAAGCAGTATCATCGTCATCATCACAGAGAATGTTTGTTTCGCCACTATGCATTATGCAGAAGCAGTAGTGGATTAGTGTGAAAGCAAAGATTTGTTGTTGTTGAGTGCAGACTTGTTGGAATGACAAACAAGTGGATTAGCGTTGTTGTCTGTTTTAACACTACGGCAGAAAATTCTATAAATAGATGATGTCAATAGATGATCAATTAGCATTTCTTGAGAATAACATCAATTATCTTTTGATTAACAACCCGAAAGTTAGAGAATGGTTCACGAGCGATATAAAATATCTCATCGACCAAAGGGAAATGGCTTACTCCAGATGGAAACGTTTTCGAACGCCAATACTGCACGAAGAGTATCGTACTGCTCGTAAACTTGTAAACGCGAAAATAAGGGAAACTAAGAGAAATTTCTATGCCCAAAGATTCAGTAATGCTCTTGGAACTAAGAAAACATGGAATACCATCAGAGAAATTGGAATTGGAAAGGCGAAACCATCTATAGATGTCGAAAACGTTAATGCCAACGATCTGAATTATCAATTTGTTAATATTGTTATGACTCAACCTGATCACACGTATTATGGAAACGCACAAACTGATTACGGTGGTGTAAGTTTATTTAATTTTCCGGGCATTATGCAAGATGATGTCGTTTCGAGTTTTATGTCTGTATCTTCGAATTCCATTGGTGTTGATAATATTCATCCCAGATTTCTTAAAATTCTACTTCCACAACTTCTTCTTTTATTACTTTTATCTTTAATAAAATTTTAAGTTGAAGCTACTTTCCGGTGAGATGGCAGCAAGCTAGAATTATTCCGATCCCGAAATACAAAACTGAGTATAGACCAATTGCTGTTCTTCCCTTTCTTTCCAAAGTTTTTGAACGTATTATGCATAACCAAATTTTAGATTTTATTAGTTCCAATAATCTTCTTACGAGCAATCAATCAGGATTTCGTGCCAAGCATAGTTGTGTAACAGCCTTAATTGATGTTATAGAGGGCATACGAAGTAAGATTGACTTAGGCCATGTCGCTATACTTGTACTTCTTGACCACTCCAAGGCTTTCGACAATGTCGGTCGATCACACAATTCTATTACAGAAATTGGCAAAAATTATGAATTTTTCACCTTATTCAATAAGTCTTTTGAAATCGTATCTAGGTGGAAGATCACAATATGTTGAATTTGTGGTACTGTATCAGGTCCACTATTAGTCAAAAGGGGAGTTCCTCAAGGTTCCATACTAGGACCACTCCTATTTTCTATTTATGTCAATGATCTTCCAACTGTCGTAAAATACAGTAACGTAAGAATGTATGCTGATGATGTGCAGTTGTGTATTAGCAGTGATGAAGACTTATTGTCAAACCGCGTTGCTAATATAAATGAAGACCTAGCTGCAGTACATAAATGGGCAAAAGTAATTGGTCTAACGCTAAATCCTACCAAATCACAGTGTTTATTTATACGTAAACGTAAAGTTCAAATCGATCTAGCGCACAGTGTTTTAATAAATGCAGAGCCAGTTGAAGTTGTTCAAAGAGTGAAAAATTTAGGAATTATTTTCAATGACAGCCTCACTTGGACAGATCACATTAATACAGTCTGTGGGAAAACTTTTACAATGATACGGTCCTTATGGATGGCACAACACTGTACACCTTTAAATATAAGAATGCTTTTGGCAAGGACATATATTTAGTTCCCACTCTTACGTATGGTTGTGAAATTTGTGCAAGATGTGATGCCCAGAGCAAGCGAAAATTACAGTCGACTTTTAACGCCATTACGAGGTAATGTATACGGACTAAGAAAATATGATCATATATCTCAGTTTTCAAAAAAAGTATTAAATGTAGAATTCGAAGGTTTCTTAAAAATTAGATGTTTAATATTTTTTCAAAAACTGGTAATATCTGACTATCTGTACAGCCGATTAAAACTCAGCCAGTCCCTAAGAAATAAAATTTGTATTCAATTCAAACACAATTCTCTTGTATCTGAGCGTCAATTTTTTATTAGTGTAATATGTCTGTGGAATGCTTTACCGATCAATGTTAGAAATACCCATAATATCGCACAATTTAAACGTATAATTTTTGTTATTTACAAACAATAGATGAATTTCATGTAAAAATTGAGATGCATTGAACCCGACTCCCTCAGATATCGATGAAATTTTGTTTATAGCTAAATTTGATCAATACAAACAAACACTAATTTTTAGAAATGACTGTTTTGCGATTTTTTGGGCGTGGCACAGTGGGAAAGTTTTCGAAAAAACGCGAAAATGGTCGAAAAGAGCTCCATTTGAACTACAATAACTCAGAATCGGCTGAACCGATTTCCATGATGTTGGTATCATTATAAAGATATTTTAACAGGCTTTATTTTTTACACTGTAAAAAATTTTATAACAAAAAAAAATTTTAACTAACGAAAAAACCAGAAAGATCAAGGGTTTTTTTAACAGTGTAGTATTTTTTTAGAAAGGTTTATCCTTCACCTATACCATAACAAAAAATAAAAATGGGTTCTTTTTTTGTTTTTTTATATAATTTTTTAAGTAGTGTCACTTCTAGTAATATACTTTTAATACTTTATGCATGCATTGTAGAAAATTCAAGTATGGTCGTAACATATTTAATGTCTTCTTTTGATTTGTATTTAAATAATCATATTGCTGCATATAATTTTTTTGATTTTAACTCCTTCAAATTTTGTATTAATTTTCATATGCTTTGTATTTTATGTATTATAACATCATGTGTAAGAGCAGTACGATTATCTGTGTGTTCACCTCAGAACGAGAGAAGAGAAGAAGTATAATGACAATGCATGTTTTATGTGAACATTACAGAACCAGTGTTGCCACATGCAGTATTTACACTTGTTTTCAAAAGTGCATCGAATTGATATAAAGTGTACCCAAATTTTGTTAAAAACTATTCTAAATTTTTAACATAAAAATTAAAGATAAATTTGATAGATTTAAATCATTTATCAAAAATTATATTTAATTCATATATTTTAATTGCAAAATGACTAACGTATTCTACATCTGACCTATGCGCCCGTGTTATCTAACCAGGCTTCATATATTTTTTTATTTTTATTTTTTAATTTATGTTTCATGTTTTTTTCTATTTTTTTTTTTAAATTTAATTTAATTTTAATTTAAAATTTTTCTTTGATTAAGACATCCCTGTACTTTAATTATAAGGCATTAGATCTTGTTGTACGGGTTAACAAATAAATAAACAAATAAACAAATTTTGTGTTTGTTGTTGGTTGAGATGACCGTAACACATAAAACGAAAGGTTTTGTAACTTGCGATCGATAGGTGCATTGCGTTCAAATGCATAAGAGAGACTGAGATATTGAGTTGACACATAAAATAACAAAATCTATAAAAATTTGGGACCAGTATAATTCTTAGTCACCAATACCGTAATTGCGACAAATCTCAGTATAATCGATAGGGCTCTGTCGAAGTATATTTGTTTTTACATACGAAATAAAAATTAACAAAATTGAAAAAAAATTTCATAGTCGAATTTGAGAGCCAATTTTCTTAGGAACTAATATATCAACCTGAACTAGTAAATCAACCTGATACACAGAAAAGCAAAATATTTTAAAACTAAGTGACCTATTTTTTTGGCGTAAATCGCAAATTTCCATAAATTTTCAGATGCCACTTTCGTGGCGAAAATAATTAACTGGATAAATATTATGAGAACTAAATGCGGTCATTTGAATAACGAAAACCATTCAAGGGTTAACATAAAACGTACTTATTTAGAACCCTGGCCGGCATTTATATCCCACTGTATTTATCAATATATTGTCTGCCTAAAAGGGACAATATGTATAAAGTATTTTTATATAAATTTCACGTAGATGTCCCCAGTGGGGTTTATTAAAATAAACTAACAAAGTTATGTCTGCACACACACAAATAGTAGTAAACACACACACACACGCAGTCACAAAACACACAGAGAAAAATACACAATACCTATAGAAACAAATAAATCTAAGAGGATCTAGTATTACATACATGAAATTTTCCATCCATAAGGAAAATATTCTCAAATTTTTTTTTTATATTTTTCTCCACAACAAAAGAAAATCGCAAGGTCTCTTCAAACAAAGTAGTAAATATTAATAACAAAATTCTTGGGTGTATCAGCGAATTGAGTATATTTCAACGAATCCAAAAATACTATAAGCTGGCGAAACAATTTAGTCAGCGGTAACATATGTATATCGTACATTTTCGTTTTTCATTAGACTAAATAATAAAGTACTATTTCAAAAACCATTATGCGAAATATACAGGTATAGATAATTACAAAATATAAAGGTATAGATAAATATATTGATATTAAGAACAAACATCAGATAATCGATTGCAGGATAAAGCATAATTTTGTTGTATAATGCAGATTTTAATGGGATTTGATCATATGTATTCGGGAAATAACTGAAAATTTGGTAGGTTTAGTTTTCTGCATTCATTTTAGGTATGTTGCTGTTGCTTTTCTTATTAATGCCGACCTCCAGACGATGATGATAAAAAACAAAAACCAAATTAGAGTAAACTATAAGAACCCGACAATTTAAAAACCGAATCCGATCCTTTTCCATGATGAATAAAAGCAATAATATCTCCACTATTATGGTTAATAATTTAAAATTGTACAAACATTAGAGAATCTTAATTTACAGTTCTGAAAACGAAGTTGTTTTAATATGCATGCAAATTACAGTAAAATATATAAGTATGATCCCGAAAAATTAAAAAAATACCTGGCGGCCGGACCCATGTGGGCTTGTAGAATCGAAAAAGTTTTCGCATTAACCCTGCTGTTAGATTAGAAAAAAGTTACGAATCTTAGATTGAGGGACCATTTGGTCCATACTGCAATTTTCATCCAAAATAATAATTTTATCTTATCCTTTGTAACTATTTTGGTTCAATAATTTCTAAAGCAAGTATTTGACATATCAAAAACATCTTCTAAATATTTGACATGAATTTACATTCGCTTGGTAATGAAAAAATGTACTATTGACCAAATGGTCCTCTAATCTAAGATTCGTCATTTTGTATTTTTCTCAGTCCTGAATAAAGTTAGAAAATTTAATTTTCGCACATAACATTGTTTTATTAAAAGACCCCATTAGCAGAAAAATTTAGTCAGTATATATCACCGTTCCAAAGTTACAAGGGAAAACAGAAAAAATTTGGACCAAATGGTCCTAATCTAACAGCAGAGTTAAGCATGTAACAAAAAATTTATCAAAAATTAAACAAATAAAGCCATTTACACGACAGGTAGAAAGAGGAGAGGAACCCCGACGACGACAACTGCAATTAGTTACAACGTTAATAAAACGGTCACTGGCCTAGAACGCTAAGGCACTGATGAGAAGAGTGACAAACTTCGAAACGTGAGTTCAAATCCTCGTACCGACTGTTTAAATTTCTTCTAATTGCAGAAATAACCCCCTGATCTGTGTAGCTTATAGGAAATGGACAAATATTCTTCGAAGAAACAATTTCAAAGTGTTACTGCATATCAAGCGGAAAGAGGCAGCACTGATTACCATTTTAGTGAAATATTCTAAGATATCAGGTAATCAGGTAATAAAAAATATAAACAACCAAAATAACCTAGTGAAAAAAAGAGCAAAATACAGAAGTTGGTTTAGGCAATTCCCACTGATCGTTACATTTTGTGTTGCAATTAAACCCTCCAAATATTCGCTTTCAATTCCAAATTAGAGATCCTGTGATCCTGGTATCGAGACGTGTTCTGACCTCGCATAGTGACGGCGACGCTATCGAGTATTAAGCCATAAAAATGCTTCTCAAAAATACCGTTCGGTACCGGTGTAAAACTGTAGGTCCTAATCAGTGAGTATAAAACTAGAAAGCGGGCAGCTCACAGGTTGTGAGAAGCTCTCGCCGATTCCTTCATGGGATGTAATGGGAAACCATTTATTTTTTTTTTAGTTAACATCGTTCATCTTCATTACGTCAATTTGAAAAGTCTCAGGTTTAAGCCTCAAATTAATTTAAAAATACGTCGTCATATTTTTAACAGCCCCACCATAAAAATAAAAAAATAAATAAAAATTTGTTTTCTTATTTGTTTTAAAACGGCATAATCTTCAATTAAATCGAGGACGCAAGAATGTCCTGGTGGACCTCCGCCGACCACTTTGTTACATCTGTTTTTCATGTTCATGTTAATGTTCAGTTTAAAATTTTCATGAATTTAGGTGTCATTTTCGACTTGTTTATGACATGAAAAGTATTTTTTTTTTGTAATATGCAAAAAGAAAAATTTTCTGTTTACTTGACTCACCAGAAGTATGGAATATGCACAATTTTTGGATTAAGCTGATATTATTTTTTTTTCTACATACCGAAGTGATTTTCGTTCAACTAATTAGTTTTGTAAGTTTGACGCTTTGCAGGCTTTAGTGTATGCAAATATGACAGGGTAGTCCCATAGGTATTATTGGAGATGTTGTACTTGTTACATTTTAATTGCAAGTTCCCTAACGGTATCTTATTTTTTGGAGGTATCTCCCAAATATTCGTTTGAAAAAGGTTTGTCAGTCGACAGGTAACTATGCCTACGCCATTCCAAAATAAACCATTACATATCCTTTGGCAGAGCTGTTAAACATTATGAACATGACTCCATGTTGGAACCGCTTCCCCCTTATTTTAATAATATTGTACGGCATTATCCAACAATGCATCCTTACCTGTTGGTGGATATGTTTCAATGCAATCAAGCTAACGTATCCTTACTAATACTACATATTTTGACGACAGACAGCAAAGCATAGTATACAAAAGCAAGTAATCAAGAAGAAACGAAACTGTAAGTTGTGTCTAGACCTTTGGCCGCCCGGAAGAATCGATTATGCGCCACTGCAACAATAGCAAAAGCTCTGCAACAACACATATTGAAAAGGCATTCGCATAGACATAGCAAACAGCAGGAAATCCATTTAACATTAAAAGTTCCAAATGCACACGCTATACCAATGAATCATCAGCAGTAGCAGTAACTATATGCTAGTAAAAAAATACATTTAACAGAAACAAAGCAAAAACGATTTGTGTTCCAGAAAAAAAGCAAATGTACAAAACAAAGCCAACCGGTGAAGAAATAAAACTACCAACTCGTCCGGTACATTAGAATCATATTGCAGCAAATATTTTCGTAGTTTCCAATAAGTGTTACAGAAAGTGAACAAATACGTGATCTCAGTAATAGCAAAATAATTACTGCAGTGGTAATAATGCATACAGAAATCGAATAAAACAAAATTGTGAAAATAGAATAACGATTCAATCCAATGGCTACGAATGAGCGATTTGTATACATAACTGAAATGCTCAAATGCTTCGCACCATACGTATGTGTATAAAAAAATCCATCAAATCGTTAAAAGTTTGTAATTCTTAATGTGACTATTGGCCTACAGCTGCAATTTTTGCAAAAAGAAAACAATTAATGGCAGATGCAATGGATGAGATGAATACAGCCTGTTGTCGCTTTCTCACTCTTTATTATTTGATGGGTCTGAAACTTAGCTTTCAGACCAAATCAAAACGCAGGTATTTGAGAATATCTGCAATCTTACTGACATTTAAATCCGTTTGTCTGATTCTAGTGTCGAAAGTGATTTTATGGCCCCCATTGTATTTAGCACGTACACAATATGAAACTCAACTCTCTCATTGGTACTACTGGTATTCCATTTTGAATGGTGTTCGTCTGTATCGGCGCTCCCGAACATGGTGGTATCGACCCTTTTCGCCTTTACTAATTATATGGTAATTCTAATGGTAAAGGGAGTTTTGTACACTGAATGGAAAAATGTCGTCGCAAGGATGAAAATGTTCATCACTCCAACAACTTTTGCTAACGAAAATGTGTTCATCAACTGCAAATTGTTCGTCACTGTGTAGTATGGGTGCTGCTGCAATGAATTTGTGTGCATTATTGCAACAAATTTGTTTCGTGCTGCAATGAATTTATTTCATTTACTTACTTACTTAACCGGTCTAGAACAACCCCGGGGATTTCGCCAACCATTTCGATCTTTTGCTTTATTCCTCCAATCGACAATACCAAGTGTTTCGTCAACCCTATCGCTCCAGCGGAGTCTTGGTCATCCTGTTTTTCGTCTTCGTTCGGTTTCGAATACGCTTCGTGTTGTTTCTTCTTCATCCACTCTACTGACATGGTCTAGGCAGCGCAATCGCGTTCTTGTTATATTGTAACTATTTCAATGTATGGATACAGGTCATGATTCATGCGTCGCCGATACTGGCCGTTGTGCACTATAGGGCCATACATTTTTCGAAGTATTTTTCACTCGAAGACTCCTACAGATGTTTCGTCTGCTTGCGATAGGACCCAGGATTCTGCGCCATAAAGCAAGACAGGTTGAATGAGAGTCTGGTACAGCTGGACTTTTGTTACTCGAGAGAGGGCTTTATCTGTAAAGTGTTTGCTTAGCCCAAAATAACTTCTATTCGCAAGCACAATTCTCCGCTTGATCTCAAGGCTGACGTTGTGGTATATAAATTCGTCCACTACCTCGAAATTATAACGGTTATCAAAGTTCACGCTTGGGTCCATTAATTTTGTATTGTTCTCATTTAATTTCAGACCCACTTTTGCTGACTCCTTCTCAATTATCGAAAACACCACAGTAACTTCTCTAATTGTGCGCCCAATGATATCGATATCATCAGCATATGCGAGCAACAGGTGACTTTTGCCGCTGATGGTTTTATTTATGTTGACTGCATCTTCTCTCATAATGATCTCCATTAAGATGTTAAAGAGGTCGCACGATAAGGTATCGCTTTGTTTCGAAAGGTTCGGTAAGATCTTTATGAACTTTCACCGCGGATTTGGTGTTCGTCAAGGTCATTCTGCAAAAGCATATGGGTTTTGCAAGAATACCAAGCTCAGAAATTGCTTCGTAGAATGTCTCCCGTATCGGGCTATCGAAGGCCATCTTATAATCGACAAATATGTGATAAGTGTCGATTTGTTTTTCGTGGGTCTTCTCCAGGATTTGACGTAGCGTGAAAATCTTGGCTGTTGTCGATTTTCCTGGCCTAACGCCACACCGGTATGGTCCAATCAAGTCAGCGATAATTGGTTTAGTCGTTCGCACGTTATACCTTATATAACCTCATATGCTATGGATAAAAGGCTTATTCCACGGCAGTTGGCACAGAGACTCGGGAATCGGTGTTAGCTCCTCTGATCACTCGTACGTCCTTTACACTGGATGAGTGCCTTCCATCAATTACCACGTGATCAATTTGGTTCCTCGTTCTTAGATCAGGGAATACCCAAGTAGCCCTGTGCATGTCTTATTGCTGGAATCTTGTACCACTAATGACCATGTTTTTTTCCACGGCAAAATCATTCAGTCTCATACCATTGTCGGAACTGTCAGCATGTAGACCCAAATTGCCAATAGTTGGATGAAACACATTTTCCCTTTCTACTTCGGCATTAAAATATCCTAGTACAATCTTAATGTCATTGCCTGGCGCTCATAGAATATGTCTTTGGTATCAAAATTGTTGTCTTCAGTCGTGTTTATGCGGATTGTGGCCATATATTCACCCCAGGATTGAACCTATAACTAGATGTAGTAGTCTTTTGTCAACTACTCTCTATCTCGTGCACATACTTTTTTTAACTTTCTTCTACAAATTTCAAATTAAATTAAATTGGTGCAGGAACGAAAAGTAAGTTGTTACAGCACCTAAATGAAAAATTATCAAAGGAATAATGTATGCAATTTTTTGTTGCAGCGATTATCAAATTGCCAGATATACGAGACTTTTCATTGCAGCTACACAAAAACATTAACAAAAATTTTTCATCCATGCGACGAAGCGTTTTTCTTTCAGTGTACCCGAAATTTGTACGTACTCAAGAAGTTTTAAGCAACATAGATGGAGCCGCTATTCAGATATTAAACCCGTTCAGATCCACTAACCGCCCAGGTTTCCTGGATTAGGAACGCTGCCGCCTTGCCTTTTGTAGCACGAATGCTTTTTTTTTTTTTTTTTTTTTTTTTTTATTCGTTTATTTAAATTCATCATGTGTACTTATATACTAAAATAAACAATAGTTTACATGTGCTTAAATCTACAATGCCCCATTTAGAGTACTCTAGTATAATCTCTTATAATCAGATCCTTTTTTCACAATTATATATCTGTAGGTTTATAATCCATATCAGTTAATTTAATTAAATCGTAATGAAAAATATTGAAAAACATCACTTATATATATGTTAAGATAAAATAAGGTGGTCAAGGAGTAATAAAAAAAAAAGTTTGAAAAAAGCAGATTTCTGTTAATCGAGCCACCAGTATTTCGTGGTGTTTAATTTGGCAATTGTGCCTATATCTTTATTTGGTATGCTAGTGCTATATCTTAAGCTTGGTTCGCTGTCCATGTTGAATTCTATGGCCTTCGTTGTGACCCTTCTATAATGATGGTAGAAAATTGGAATTCCATCTAAGTTCTGTATAGCATTTCTGCTGTCTAGGTATACGAACGTTTCCGGTGGTACAAATCCCTTTTGAATAATACTTTCTATATATGATTTGTTGTTATAATATGGGGCCATTATGAGGTTATATTCTGAGCATTGAGTACACCGTACTATATGATTACGTATCAGACTCATTACGAAATTATCAACCCTGCTTATGTCGGCCGAATTATATAAGTTTGAGTTAGATATATATTTCATAAAGTTACTCTGCGGTGATCTGTATATCGATGTGCAAACTCTAAGTATTTTTCTTTCCATTATACGTATTTTTTCCATGTATGATGGGGAGATATTAAACCATATTGGGCATCCGTATGTTATTATCGGCCTGATCAGTGTTTGGTACATAAATACTTTTGTTCTTGGTTTTAAGTATCTTGAATAAAATAGCGACTTGTTAGCCATGAAAGCTTTTCTTGTTTTCTCCAATATGTGGTTAACATTATTGTTGAACTACAAAAATTTGTCTAGATGAATTCCAAGATATTTTACTGTATCCGAGGTCTGTATTCTTTCATTTGCTGCTTTTGACTTTATACCGAAGGATTTCCATTCTCTTCTGATGTTGCTATTGCATTTATTTACAGGTGGTCGAAATAAAATAGTCTCGCACTTCTCAGCATTGATTTTCATGTGCCAGTTATTTGCATATGTTTCCACAGTGTCAAGGGAAGACTGTAGGTCTTTGTTAAAATTCCTACTTGTACCACCTGGAGTGTATACAATATCGTCTGCAAATGCTATAATGTTTTCTATTTTACTGAGTAACTCTAGAATGTATAAATTAAAAAGTGTTGGTGCCATGACTGTTCCCTGCTGTAAGCCATTGACCATCTTAAACTTTTTGCTTGTACTTCCGTTCATATTTACTACGAAGTGTTTATCTTCGAGCATATTATGTAGTAATACCGTTAAATGTAGTGGAAATTCATAGTCTGTCAGTTTACATATTAGTCCTGGGATCCAAATATTGTCAAATGCTTTCTCCATATCTATAAGGCAAGCCCCCGTGCAAAGTTTTCTGTTCCAGTTCCAGTTAATATCAGAAATTAGAATATTTATTGATCATATTGTAAGTGCCCCCATTATGTAGATAAGAGTTAGTATTATTGGTATTTTGTTTATTTTCAAGCAGCGTTTGCCTTTTCTGTTGCAGTTTTTGACGTAGATTTTTATAGGCTGGGCATCCTCTATAGGAAGCTGGGTGTCCATATTCTTTACAAATTACACAGTAAATTTGCTCATCTTCTTTCAGGCTACATTTTCCTTTCTCATGAGGTTCGTTGCATTTAACGCATTTAGATTGTAAAAAGCAGTTTGCTGCGCTGTGAAAAAGTCCCTGACAGTTTCTGCATTGAGTTATTTCTGGTCGTTTTAAGGGCTCCCATTTGATACATCTATGTTCTATTCCTGTTATTGTTTTCAGTTTATTGACGTTACTTTCTGGGCTTAATTGCACCATGTATATTGGAAGCTTCTGGCCATTTTGTAGTAAACTCCGTTATTTTTAGAAATTGTAACTCTTCAGAATCATGTTTACACAAATCTTGAAATATATCGTTTACATCCATATTGGCATATAGGCCTTTTAAAAGATACGTTTTGTTTTTTATACCCTTAGGGGTGTAAGTAAAGAATTTAGCATTTACTTTTTCCAAGTACGCCTTTACTCTCATGTAGTCTTTAAGAGAGTTTGGAAATAATGATTTTTTATATTTGAAAACTTTCAGTTTAAAGTCAGTTATTTTTAACCCATCCTTTATGAACTCAATTAGTTTATTTGTTTCTATATCGAATACATTAATTGGTGGAATCTTCTGTTTTTTACTTAGTGTATCATTGTGTGGGCTGCTCACTGTATTTTGGGTGTTTAGTGTAGTATTGTCAATTGGGATTGACTTTGTCACACTTTTGTTTTGATTCGTTTCGTTTGTTAACTTTGTTTTATGACTTTCGTCTGCATGATCTTGCACATGCTGTTGGAAGTTTTTTAGTTTTTCTGTGTCGCAATCATTCTCCCAGTCGAGAGCTGCGTAATAATTATTTCTCAAATGTTTAGATGCTGCACTTGGCTGCATATTGTTGATGTTTTTCGTTTTCGCTCATTCAGTATACCGTTGTTATAGTAAGCCTGACTTTTAGTATTGTTTGTATTCTGATTTAAAGCACATTGCTCATTAATGTTCATTGGATTACAATGTGAACCTACATTGTTATTGTTTTTTGATGAGGGAGCGCTATGCTCGCTCATATCAATAATATTAATATGTAATTTAATTAGTTTTTGTTAACTATCCTCAGTATTAGTAACTGCTGATGGTTATAGAACTGAAAACTTAATAGTGTTTTGCCAAAAACCGAATGTAAACGCTTGTTATAAAGAAATTCTTTAGAAATATTGATAACGAGATACGTAATGCGTCTGTCACTCATCACGGTCGCGATCGAACTCCGTAGCACGAATGCTTAAAGTAGCAGACACCACTTGATTATAATGAAGGTTGATTTGGGGAAAACCTTAGAGGTAGTTGGTCTCTCCACCAGAAATTGGAAAAGACTTTCCAAAATTTCAGTTACGGGAGCAATATGCTAAAGCGTATGCATTAGCTGAGACATATCGAGCTCGGGAAAGATGCTACGGGTTTCAAACAATTACAGCAGACAGTTGTCCGAGGCCTTCGGCCACGGACTGTCCCTGCAGGCTGTGTCAGAGACACGGTCATTAAGTTTAACGTAGAATACGCCATCCGATAAGACAGAAAACATATATAACAATAAATTCATTTGCTTATATTATTTATCATTTATTGTTATATATGTTTTCTGTCTTATCGGATGGCGTATTCTACGTTAAACTTAATGGCCGTGTCTCTGACACAGCCTGCAGGGACAGTCCGTGGCCGAAGGCCTCGGACAACTGTCTGCTGTAATTTTTATATTTACCAACGGCATTTGATTCAAGTCCGTTTAAAAAAAAAATATTATGTTCAATTTTTTTAAACTTAATTTAATTTATGTATTTTAATTAATATTTTTATTGAAATAAGTTCTGCGAATGTTGAGAGGGCCGCCCTAATATTAAAAAAGGTTTACCTTATCGAGTCTTCGCATTAGCATTCGAGCGTTGTGTGAAAGCTTTACGCTTTACAATTCAAAATTAATGTTACAACAGCTTTATTGAAGCTTTCGCAAAAAAGCTTTATTACGTTAGCTTACTGTTTGTTTCACTTTTTACTAGATACATGTTGCCAAGCAACATTAGCTTGCTGTTCGTTTCACTTTTTACTAGATACATGTTCCTAAGCAATGTTGAGCAACCAAAAACACCCAATAAACACCACACATATGTTTGAGTGTATGTGTTTAAACAATTTTCATTTGAGAAATTAAAATACTAGAAATATATCAACCAATATGAAATGTATATCAAACGAAAGATAACATCTTCATTTACCTACAAAAAAAATTGTAAAAAAATTCATCTAGCCGTTTCCTCAAATTCAATGAAATAAAGATTACAACAATAAAAACCTGACATGACTCCTCATTAAAAAAAAACATTAAAAAAAACTTAATTTTGTTTGTTACGGCAAATTCGCGGTGAGTATCAAGGTACTATCCATGATATTGTGCTTCATTTCCAGCTTTTTCGAGTTCAAATCTCCATCCTGGGACAGTGCAGCGCTCACAACCTCATAATACTGTTCGATTTTTTTTTTACATTTTGCATTTTTTTTACATTTTTTTTACAAATGCAGTGCGTTGAATTGGACTTAGGAAATAGGGATAGGAGTAGGAGGAAAGAGCGAACAGTGTTTGTTGTTGTTTGACTTAAACTTGGCAACATCATAGCTAATAGGGAATACACTGGCTGAAAGCTTATTCCACATATTATGTGTTCTGCTGAAAAACGACTTCCTTCTGTATTGCATTGTTCGATCCATTGGCCAAGTGACAACAAATGGATGTGTATCCACAGACAACGTTGTAGCACGGATAAATACTGTAAGTTCCAGTATGGTATTATGTATCTCAGAGGAAGACTTCACAAGGAAATATCGATAGGACGACGACACACGTCTGACATTGTGTGCTTGCCCGAAAGTATGCAGCCCTAGGTCTTACGTGCACTAAACTCGTACATGTCGTGCTTGAGTGTATCGCTCATCATCTGTTTCTTTGCTTGTTACCTGCAAAACCATAGATAGCGTTAGCAGTCCGGCCAATAAGGACGTTGGTGAAAATTAGAAAGAGACAAGCTGAGAGGGGAGAGCCCTGTGGTGCCTCGCACTAATGAGTGATGGATTCTCACTGGATGGAATTCCGCCTATAAAACGAATCTAACGATGCCCCAGAAAAATAGTAATAAATCGAGAGAAGTTATTACCTAACCCAAAATCTTAATTTGCGATATGAGTACGACATGCCAGACTCTTTGGAAATAACGAGAGCCGCTACCTTAGTCTCAGACAGTCTATGCACGGACCGTCTCCATTGTTCCGAGAGGAACGCCATCTACTAATTGTGGGCGTGGCATTCTGTTAAATACAAATGTTTTAAATTATTTTAGAAAACAGGTGATATATTATGTGTTGTTGTGAATCTATCAAAGTGAACACGTGCAAACAACACACAGCGTTAGCATCACATAAGTGGTTGTTGTACAACAATAGCCTCTGCCTAAAAAAGTATGATGGTGTTGATGTAGCGGCAGCGAACAAACAGGCAGGTCGTCGTCACCAAAGAGTATTGAATAGTATAGAGAACTCATGGAAAGAATTATATGCAGCGATATCAACTATTTATAAAAAAATCCCGCCTGGAATCTTCTCAAAACGCGCTGAAAAGCGCTAAATTAAATTTAAGTAAAAAGTATTGTAATTTGAGCTACAAATTACTTGTTACTAAAGACCAAAACTACTACATAATTGTTATTATCTTAAGATTCATCAAATTAAAGTACAAACAAGGTGTTCTTGTCAAAAAAAAACTGCGTTTTCTTTTGATTTATTTTTAAAATAAAATTTTAACGATCATTTTAGTATTTAAGTAAATTATAAAGCGAACCACAGAATCTGAAATAATATCGGTTGTTGTCACGAATTAAGTTGGAATTCGGTTGGAGTAAAATTAATCCTTGCAAACTCAGATACATCACCACAATTAATGTTACGTTGAACCCAGGTTGAAAATATATTATTTATATTTTTTAAAGGGGCTGTTTTCTCTTCAGCATTCAACTATGTGCTCGAGTGCTACTTAAAATGTACTGTCTGTGTTGCTCTTACGTCGTTACAATAATTGGGCTTCCCTAATACAATAATGATGCTTTTCACAACACAATTCCTACTGTAACCATCATTGTCATTGTCGTTGTCGTAGTCATCATTAGTATCACCGCCATCCGTAGTAGTTGTAATCTCGACATCAACCACAACTACAATAATACAGCAACGTAAGTACAATAACAATACCACAACCTAGTCGCATTCATGCAATTCAACAATACATTCAAATTATAAAGGTGATGTGCGCTTTGAGCTTATACCAGTTGGTTTCATTTTGCGTAGCCACCAAACAGGACGACACAATGTATGTACACTATACTAACGTTCCATTTTCTTTCACTTCCATTTTTACAATGTTTTGGTTTTTGTTTTTTTGCAAGGGACCAATGTTAGACTGTAAGATCAAGTGGAACGATTTGCGGAGAGAAAGTTGGATTGAATCCCTCTTTAATGTGATAGAAAATCTTTGTTCTCTCATGTTAATTTTGATGTATACTGTCAGTTTTGGGTCAAAGCGACAAACAATCAAAAACATTGCATTGTGAGCAAATTTACCGCATTAAAAAAAAAAACGATGAAATAAACGTTGTCACTCTCGCCTTGTTTGTTAAAGGGCCATTAGACGTCGTGTATTTTACACGTGATCACTCACTTTAACCACCCATGTGTAATTTTGTATGTACGTATGTCAAAATGAGGATTGTATATTCGGTTTATAATTTTCGTGTTCAAACGTACATGTGTAACTACTCTGTCATTAACAGCTGATTGGTGATGTGCGCTTTGTTGTTTTGCTTAAATCATCTGTATTTATCAACTCCAAGACATATTCTTTAGGCTATTCTAACTGAGACCGTATTAGAAAATACTCATTAATTGTTTCATTTCTAATTTAAAATAAAATAAAAATTAAAAAAATAAAACATCTGCTAGAACCAACTTTAAAATACATATTTTCCTGTAGTTATTGGCGTTAACACGGGGAATTTAATCTGGATTTTCTCAAAAACTACTTGGTGCACTTAGAAGTTCATTGTTCTAAGGATAAAATAAAATTTAAAAATATAACTGTATACAGATTGTATGAAATATCAATATCCTGTGCATATTAACAAACAAAAACATATCTGTATATGGTGGATTTCACTTGAAATGTACAGCAAAAAAGAAATATTGTGTAATCTTATTCCATTTTCTTTATAAGCTCCCCTATATGTCAGTAAGGGACCAGTCACGAATTGTGAATTGAAAATTTCATACATAAACAATAGTATGTAAGTAAATTACCGAAATTAATTTAAAAAATTAAACACCTATATTAATTTGCCCAGTTGTACAGATCTTACCACCATTATGCTTTGATTACTTTTCGTCGTAAAATATTTGGTTATTAAAACACACCATCATGAATTTACGAGACATTGTGTTTGGCTAGGAACAAATACAAGGTGGCGCAAAAGTAAACTTCCGATGTTTTTTGGCTGTAATTTAAAAAAAAAATTAAAAACTTTGATTCTTCTTGTGGATTATTTTTATTTGGTCTTTTAATTTTTTTTACATCAAGTCGAGAATATGATGCCATGTAAATGGACGCAGCCACAGTTGGTTGTCATTTGAGCCCTTTTTATGGCATTTTCCATCACTTTGGCCAAAACTTCCGGCGATAGGTCCTCACATTCTTGACATATATGTTCTTTAAGAGGTGCAAGAGTCTGAGGCTTGTTGACATAAACCCGCGACTTCAAAAAGCCCCACAAAAAGAAGTCTGGAGCGGTCAAATCAGGCGATCTTGCTGGCCAGTGCAAATCGCCAAAACGGGAGATTAGGCGGCCGGGAAATGCATCCTTCAGCATATCTGTTGTGGCACGTGCAGTGTGTGCCGTTGCACCGTCCTGTTGGAACCACATGTTTTCCAATCCCAATTCATCAAGTTGCGGCAAAAAGAACTGGTTGATCATTGCTCTGTAGCGTGGCACGTCGTCTGGTCGATGTCGACGGCGCTTCCATGACATCCTCGGCTACAGCAGCAATATTCTCTGCAGAACGGCTACTCCGGGGTCTGCCACGCCTGGCAGCATCTCGTGTTGTGCCAGTCTCTTCGAGGCGAGCGGCTAAACGTCGCAGTGTTTCACCAGTAGGCGTTAGACGGCCAGGAAATCTGCGACGAAATTCACGTTGTGCCAAAGTCACCGACCGATTATTGGTCAAATAAATAGTCAGCAATATTCCGTGTTCTGGAGCAGTGTAGCGTAACATTGTTTATTAACGTGTATTTCGCATGTGTTTACTACACAAATGTTAAAACAGAACTGACATTAGGGGCCAATCGCAAAATTTATAGCATTTTCTGATAGGAGGATTACTTTTGCGCCACCTTGTATGTTTTACTTATTAGTCCGTCTTTAAAACGTGGAATATTAAATTATTTTCCGAAGTTTTGTCTTGGCTTATTTTTATATCTGCAGTTAAATATTTCTTTGTAAGACAAGAAAGTGCGTCGAAACGTAATTTTGTAATATAAACCATAATTTTAAAATAATAAAATTGAAAATCGTGTATATTCTAATAATTATACAAAAGTAGACTACTTTTCCTATTTTGAGATTTGAAATCAAAGATAAATCTTAATATTTTTGTTTTTATGTTTTTTTTACATATTTTGGGGTAATTGGTCATAATGCACTCAAAAAATTACAATTAGTTACTATAGAGGTAGTTTCGCTTTTTTAAGATTTTATTTCTGAATATTGTAGATTCGAATTTTTAAACTCTATTTATCCCATGCAGTTTTGAAGTTACTCCACTCAACCTACTTTTGTTAATTATTCAATAAATCGTTTGGTCATAGAGAATTGACAAAAGCATTTACGATTTCGAATTGAATAATGGAACTGAAACTTCATGAATAAATTTGCAAGAAGAAAACTTCCGTACTGTAATCAAAAAAATAAATAGATGATGCTGGTTTAAAATTTTTAGCACTAAACTTGATAGTTTTGGATTAAAAACACAACAGAAGTCTGCACCTCATCTTTCAAAATTATTTACACAAATTTATTTACAATGAAAGGTATTTACACAACAGCAAAAACATTATAAAATACCAAAAAAAAAGCAAAAATAATTGGTAGCAGGATACACTTCCCTGAGCCTCTATGACAGCTTGTAGTTTAGCTGGAATGGATGCAATCAAATTGCCTACAAACTCTATTTCTAAGCTGATCCAGGTGTCTATTATTTCATCAACAGTTTCCACCCGTGTTCGGTCCATTTGGATAGATCAGTGCCTTTTATGAATGTCCATGCATTCTCTATTATGTTTACATCTGGACTCTGGGGTGGTCACGGAAGAACATCTTGTCCAACTCGGTTTTAAAACGTTGTTGGTAGCCATGCTTTGTGGCATGGAGTATTATCATGCTACAAAATCCAATTTTCATCAGGAAATTCTCTCCGAGCTGAAGGAATAGCATGGTCATTCATCATATCTAGGTATCCTACCTGGTTTAGAGTGTCTTGTATTGGTACTAGATCTCCAACTCCAAAACATTACCGAACCCCCGCCGAAACAATTTAGAGTGTGCACTGCTTTATGCTTCGATCCTTTGGAATGGTGCATATAAGTTTTTCCATATGACCCTTCAAATTGAAAAGAAGACTTATCCGTCTATAACACATTTTACCCGAACTCCACTGGCGTATGGATATACTCCATGGCAAACTCTTTTCAGATATGTCTATTACTTTCCCCACGACATACGTCCTTATATCACACGTGTTTAATCTTCTTCGAATTGTGGATTCACTTACATGTTTTCCAATGATGGTTTCTACCTCTGCAGCAACTTTAAGTGGACTTGCGATTGAATTTTCAGCGAATGTTTTAAGAATGGAACGATTTTTTTTCTAACCAGTTCTGATTGAACGGGGTGGAGCGCGGATATTTGCTTTTTTGCACTGCAGGCTGTGGCGGCACTGTTGGTCGAAAAGAGTGGAGAGTGTGCGTGGCTTATAGTGGCTGACGGGAGATTTGTATTCATTTGCGTTTCAGTTGCCATCATGCATTGGACGCGTGAGGCGAGGCCATTTTGTGTTGAAGCGTGTTTTTCAAATGCGCACTCGATCATTGCAGTGCAGCGAGCTTTTCGTCTACGATGCGCTGTTCCCCCACGCGGAAGTGTTCCTGGACGGCAATCACTTCTAGATTGGGTAATTTCATTGTGAACAGCAGGAAATGTGTCATATGTACGAAGGGGACGTGAGAGAAGGATTACAACTCCACAAAACGTCGAGATAGTTAGAGCAGCAGTACTGCAATCTCCGAAACACTTTGCTCGGAAGCAACCACTTGCTCTGGGCATTTCCAGACGTTCTCTCCATCGCATTCTTCATAAAGAACTGAATTTTCACCCGTATAAAATGTGCGTGGTCCAACAATTGTCAGCACGGGACTATTTGATACCGCGGACCTCATGTGAAGACCTCATGTGAGACAACTATACCACGTGACTAAATTTACTGACCTCCTGATGAGACACCAGACTTAGACTCGTGCGATTTTTTGCTTTGGGGTTACCTGAAGTCGAAGGTGTATATCAACCGTCCCAACACCTTGAAAGACCTAATTAACAATATTGAGGCTGAAATTAGCAGGATACTAGCCGACATGCTTGTTAGAGTTCATAAAAACTTCAGAAAACGTATGCAGCAGTGTGTTGATAGCGAAGGTCGACAGTTGCCAGATACACTATTTAAAATCATGTAATTTAAAAATTGCCTTATAATTAAAATAGAAAATAAATTTTTCTAAGGTTCATACGTTTTTTACTTCATTCTCAAATAAACAAAACACCACGGTCGTAAGGATAAGGTCAACAATTACTTTTCTAATACGTTGTCGAAAAACGGATATTTTCTCAAATTTCATCACAAACTCAACTAGGAATATACATAAACTAGAGACTAAAATTTACTCATGGAGTTGAATGAAAAATGAGTGAAGCACGTCGTTTCTCTGCTCTCTCTCGCACTCTCTTTGTCGCATATTTCAATGCACGAGCAGTTTTCTGGTGATTTTATTGTATCTAAAAAAAATTACATAAATTATGAAATAAGCCAGTTATGACGCGGGAAAGAAATGCGTTTGAGTGAATTGCGTCGACTTTTTTGGTTCTCTTCTACTAGGGTTGCCAAATTGCGCCGGTTTTTTCTTCTGTACTTGTACATCCTTTTTGGAATATACAAAGAATCTTTTCTAAAAATGGGTTGCCATCTATTCAACAAAATATTTCCAATTATACACAAGTGTTACACAACAAACTACTCAGTCTAACAATCAAAAACAGCACCTGTTATTAAGGGAAGCTAATAATGCGATGGATAATAAAAAAGATAATTTATTTATATATTTTCCAGGAGAAGATACTTTTCAGAGACTTTTTAGAATACGAGGATATAAAAGAATATCGAAAAGTAATAGGTCAAAGAAAGTACATCACAGGAAATTTAAGTCACTGGTAAATTTATAGAAAAAGAAATTTGTATTTAAATTAAATGAAAAGTAGTTTGTTAATGAAATTAACGTAGACATTCCTAAGAAGGTGCAGTGGATTCTTTCGGTAGGTTGGAAACATGCGCTCTCAGTAGAAAGGAAAGACTTATCAATTTTGAAAATGATCGCGGAGTTCTAAACTTAAGACAACACTATCCACAGCGCTGATATTATATGGAGTTCAAAATATACACAGAGAATATTTTTCATTAAGACTAATTTGCTCTTTTATTAACTCTCCAACATATGGACTGTGTAAATACATTACAAACATCTTTAAAAAGATAACGGAAAATTCGAAATATAATGTAAAATATTCAATACAATTTAGGGACAGAATAGAAAACCTGAAGATTAGTAGTAGTAGTAGTAGTAATGAAATTTTAGTTTCGTTTGAAACTCTATTCCCGAGTGTACCCGTAGTCCTAGCTATCAGTATCATGAAGGAAAAAGGGAACTCATTAAAGCAATATACAGAAATTAATATATCTTTATTGTTAGATATATTAAGATTTTATAAAGTGCATTACCGATATTTTCAACATGATGGGAGGATATAACTGCAACAAACGGGACTCCTAATGGCCTCACCAGCTTCTCCAATTGTTGCTGACATCGTTAAGGAAAATTTACTGGACTCTTGTGTCGGAAAATTGGCTATAAAATCACAATTTTAACGAAATATTTAGACGATTTATTTTGCGTCGTTTCAGAGTGCGAAATAAGTAGAATTTTGGCATTTTTTAACAATTTCCATTCCAATATCAAACTTACAATGGAAAAAGGATCAAATTCAAAACTTTCCTATTTGGACACATTGTTGGTCAGGAGAGGGGGAAACTTGTCAATGAATTGGTATCAGAAACCAACGTCTTCAGGAAGAATAATCAACTTCCACTCGAAACATCAAAAACGTGTGACAATAAATACGGCGACAAATTTAATAGAACGCGTTTTGACTATAAGTGATGTAGAATTCCACAAGGTCAATAAGGAAAGGATAAAATTATTCTCAAGGACAACAACTTCCCGAACCATCTTACCAACAGACTGATAAGGCAATTTGAGGATTAAGGGTTACCACAGATGAGCCGAAAATTTACAAATCAATAACCTACTAACTGATAGGTTGGCGATGGCAAAAATATTTGGCGACAAGAATTGTAGAATAACACACAACACAGATAACACAATAGGTAGAATATTTAGTAAAACAAAGGATAGTTTGGACAAGTTTGATATGTGTAATATAGTATATAAAACACCTAGTAAAGGAAATGACAACGAAGTTTGTAACCAAGTATATGTAGGGACTACAAAAAATAAACTACAGACACGAATTGCAGGACTCAAATCAGACCAGAAATACAGGCACATTTCTACATAGAAAACAGCATGAACATCCCATTGTGCTAGTTTAAATCATTACCCGAACTTTCAGAATACAACGGTTTTGAAAAAAGAAAACAATTCTAAATGGCGTCATATGTTAGAAATGTTACAAATAATTAATGTACCAACATTGAAAAGAATTAACAATAAAACTAACATTTAATTAGTAAAAAGTATAACTTTTCAGGCACAAATTATTTATCGATCTAGTATTTTTCTTTGTGAATTTTTATGAACTTTTTACGTACCTTTTGTTTTTGTTTGTGTAATTTAAAAAAATTTAATAGAAGCCGGGAAATTTTTTTCAAACATTTTTATATTGGCATAATTTTTGGTTATTGTTATTAGGTTTTAATATTTATTAATTGTTTAAATGTTCTGATGACGCTATACAACGGAGTATCAAAATATCTAGGAAAAAAATACAAGAAAAGAAAATTTGACCTCAGAATATGGAGTATTGATATGTAAAATCTATAGGGGCGGGTAGGGCAATCTATCAATGTGAACATGCAAACAACACACAGCGTTAGCAAAATGGTTGTTGCACAATAATAGTCTCTGCCTGAAAATAAATATGATGATATGAGGTAGTCGTCGTAACTCCTAGAACCCCTGGAACGAAATGTTTTTGTCATAACTTCGTCCACTCACAATTTTGATGTGAAACATTGATGCCTTTTGCAACACTTATGCATTTTGTATTGTTTTATGTAATAACATTGCCGAAATAGTGCATTCATATTGAATCTTTTACTCAGAGTCTCTACATGAGAGCGGAAAAAGTGTGAAATAAGTTCCCTATACTATGCAATACCTTTTGTCGTGGCTCTGTTTATGACAAAACAAAAACAATTATTTCAGTGAGCTAAATATTGCTTTTTATTCAGTTCTATGCCAGCACTCAAACAAGCAGGTCGTCGTCGCTCTGTTTATGAGAAAACAAAAACAACTACTTCAGTGAGCTAAATATTGCTGTATTTATTGTAACAATATTACATCTAATGTTAAAGCAGATGTAAGAGAAAAGAAAGTGCAATAGCAAACAAGATAATGTGTTCATAGAAATCGAACAGGTACCGTGTAACAAAAAAGTGTTGACACATCGCCCGTGAGTTCTAAAGCTCATTGATTTTTTATTTATATATGACTATGTCTGTATATTGCGTACGTGTATAAACGAAAAACTCATTTTTATAGGAAAAATGTTTTACTAAGAAAATGGGGTCAAAACAAAGAAAGAATCTAATATATTGAAGCGCTCAAAACAATATATCTTCACCCAAAATCCAAAAGACCGGTGCTACACTTGTTTGTTTTTTGCAGAAGAGGCCAAAAATAGTATAAATCACAAACTACTTAACATGTAAATTTAAGAATAATATAATAAATAAAGGAATATTTAGAATCTAACTTAGAAAATGAAGATGGATTTGTTTCTAAAAAAATAATGGAATATTAGTAGTTTTTGAGTAATGTCAGTAACGATATTTTACACTCGGTTTTTCTGAAACCAAAAAGTGGTACCTGCAAGAATAAACTTGTGCATAAAATATCAAAGGGTTGAAATGAAAAAAACTGCATCTCGGCCTTAAATGATAAAGTTTTTAGTGAACTTAGGTTTTTTTTATATATTTACTTTTTTACTTCTATTGACTATAATATTTTTCTCATTGTCGTTCACTATTAACAGGTAAATCTTTTTCTTTTAAAGAATAATAGTTTTCAAATATTTACTACACCGAACTCTATTCGGCACAATCGAATGTAAGAAATAGAGTTAAAGAGATCAAATTATACTATATAATAAATTAAAGGAATTACTGCAAACCTGTGCAAGATTTTGTTCAAGAATGAGAGAATAATATATGAGATTTAGTTTGGAAGAATAAACAAAAATTTTTAAATTTTCGAAGTTTGAAAAAAGTGGACATTTTAAAAACAGGAAAAGTTAACACAATTGTCCGATTTCCAGTATTACTAACTCAAAATAATTCTTGACTTCTTGAATCAGGCA
This sequence comes from Phaonia tiefii, assembly GCA_963931995.1. Classification (NCBI taxonomy): domain Eukaryota; kingdom Metazoa; phylum Arthropoda; class Insecta; order Diptera; family Muscidae; genus Phaonia; species Phaonia tiefii. Next base: position 223,545,138 of record OZ008368.1, on the reverse strand, counting down.
CGTACGAAATTATTTCGTTTAGTGGTGATTTTAGAAGGTAGTGCTATTTTTCAAACTAAATTTCAACATGGACCCGAAAGAAAATCTTGCGTACGTTCCTTTCAAAAATATTTACTATATTATAAGAAATTGCATTTTAGCTAATTTACAGAAATTACGGGTCACTGTACGTCGTCCTGCGGTAGCCGTTTTAGTTAGTAAATTTAATGTAGCATTGCTATTTTATCATCGAAAGACTTAAGCCCTATTTATGATTAAAAATTATTATTAAAATTCGTGGTTAGTGAGAAATTTTTTCACGCACTTCGATAGATTTATGGCCCACAGCGAGGACGCTCATTTCAATTTGAACAGATGTGCTAATGAGAATAATTTTCGCGAATCTGGTGCTTATGTGGTATCAAAAAGACAGAACTACATACCACCCATCACTTGAAACAATACACCTGTTGTGGGATTAGTTCGGTGAGCAATTAATCTTACGTTTAGAACAAGTGATTTATCCAACTAGATTGTGTGATTTGAAGCCTTTAGCCAACTTTAGCCAACTTTTGTTGAGATTTGCGAGGTCACTCGTCAATGTCGATATTCCAGTGCAAATTGCAGCATACACTGAAAGAAAATCTTTACATCAAATCGATGATAAATGCTTATGCATTGGTCTTCATAGAATTGATGACAAATTTCACCAATTTAATGAAAAAGTTCTTTAATTTAAATATTGTGCGTTTCTTCAATTTGGAATTTGGAGTAAATATGGACGTAGTATTGGTTACTCGTAAATAAATAGGAAAGAAAAAAAGTAGTAGAACATTTTAAATAAATACACAATAGAAAATATAATGAACAGAAGACATTATCCAAACTATGAGAATTTTTGATGTGGTTTTATACTCTGTTCGTGTGGATTTTTTACGATGAAAAATTGGCTAGTGTTTGGCTACTCATTAATAAACAATTTACATCAAAATTATCACCAAATTGCATCAAATTGATGACAGACTTACATCACATTGACGACAAACCGTACATCTAATTGACGAAAAATGTTGATCAAATTCATGAACAATTTTCATCAAAATGGTGAAAAATTTACTTCAACTTGGTGACAAACTTACATCAAATTGAAGTAACATTGTCGTTGAATCAACGTAAACTATTAATGGAATATGGATGAAAGATTGATGAAATGTTCTTCAGTTTAATGAAGTAGGTCGTAGGTTGGAAAATAAGGAAATTTTTCATCAAATTTAAGATGGAATTCATAAATTTGCTGAAGCTTTTAATTTTAGTGTTGGTAAACATTATCATTTATGTTATTAGCGGGATACCAGCCGCTGTGCTGGAAAAAGTTGTTCAAATTTGGACAACTGGCATCGACGACTTACAATGTAGTCGCATATTAATATTAACTAATCTTTGAAACGAATAACACAAATACTAATTTATCGCCATAAATATTTTTTTTACAATTTTCCAAATATGTTGGATATGTTGAAAACTAGAGACCTAGGTGGCTGTTATTTAAATTTTATATTATTGTTATATTCTGTTTACATAAATTTCCAAAAATCTGATTGGAGTTGATATGAAATTATAATATGTCTATGCCAGTAAAATCTAGAAATTTTCGTCCTTATTGTAAAATCTTTTCAACAAATGTATGTTAGTTTCATGTAAGTTCTCAACAATTCACCTATTTGTATGTTTCGCAGTTCATTTATTATTCATTACCAACTGAGTAGTAGTTGTTATTGTAGTTGTTGGAGCATATTCTATTGTATGAACAAATGTAGTGAGGATAAGAGAATGGTAATATGGTTTCTGCGATTGTAGTTATTACTATCACCGCCCCACAATTCTTGAAGTGCCTCTTCATAATGTATGGCGGTATATAGCGAATACTTTTCTGATTCTTCCAGGTAGCAAATAGTACTATTCACACTCACTACCACTCATCAGATATGTACACTGCTAGACACAATATTGGAAGCGAACAAACAACTCAACTGTCTACCGACGTGTTTTATACTGTGGATTTACGCAAGTAACTAAATAGGAGCCAGACATGCATTCGTAAAATCCTAGATTGGAGGGAAACGTGTTGAACACAGCGATTTAAATGAAGTTTACGAGACACATCTAGTTGCTCCAATTATGATATACATAAATTGTTTTGCATATTCCGGAGGCTTTTACAACTCTGTTTACTTCGGGAGAAAGAACCCATAAAGGAAACAAATATTTTAGTCATTCCTTAGGGTATACTAAAATCTGATTTATGGCCCATTTTTAGATGTAATTAATTATTAATTAAATTATGATTAATCAGCCAAATTTCGTTGCTTAAACAGCTGTTGTTCACATCAGTGACGGCAACTGTTGTGCAATTGCACCACTTTTGGTACAATTACAAGGGTTTTCGTTCGATGGCACAATTAAGGATTTTTTTGGCGCATTATAATCCCCGATAATATTTGAGAAAAGCCATATATTTATATTTCAAATACTCGTTAAAATTGAACTGATTTTGCCGGTGATGAAAATTTGTTAATAACAAATAGAAAAGCAGCTTTCCTACCGAATTTGTATGTCAGACAGCTAATTATGTAAGAAAGGATATCGATTTCAGTATCACATTTTCGGTAGTTAAGTAAGTATTTGAAACAGCATTATCGATATAACGATATCGACCATTATCGTCATAAAGAATTTTTAAGTTTTCGACTTTTCAACCCACCAATCAGAAGTTTTGCCCAATATAAATCAGGTGTTTATGTATGTGAAATTGTGAAAACTACTAAATCGCGGTATACGTAGAAATGGCTTCACGGATATTGAGTAGTAATATACATTTTTTTAGAGTGCAAAACACCACTCCAGTACCGGAATTCTGTAACTTTTAAACGATAAAAATCATTATTTAAATTTAAAAATTTTGGACCTTTTGAATTGAATTTTTATGAATTTTGACAATTTAACTGCCGATTTTTACCGTTAAAATGATACAGAATTCCGGCGCAGTACAATCTGGGGAATGTTGTTTTGATAATAAAAATTACATGAGCTGTCGGGGACACCCGATTGGAACGAAGTTCCTTTCGGTATATTATGTACTAGTTAGTTGCAACATGACTAAGGAGCCTGTTGAAAAATGCTGTAATTTAAATGGATCTTTAAGAAAATATACTTTCTGTAAAATGGTAAACTTTTTTAAGAAAGTTTTTATTTATTGAATATATTTTTTAAAACAAAGAGTATATTTTTAGGTCCCTCTTGTAAGAATATGTATTATATTTTCCCCAAAAGGTAATTTCTTTAATGAGAGGTACTTTTATTAAAAACTAATGTTTCTTTTTAAGAAAAGCTACCATTTCTAATACGAAGTTCTTTCTGTAAGAAAAAGCCTAAGAGAATAAATTTTTTTTACAAAGAAGTACTTTTTCTGAGAACAGGTACTTTTTGAAGAAGTGGTACTCTTTTTGGGAAAAGGTTGATTTTTAAGAAATTTTACTTATTTTTAGGGAGGCTACGTATCTCAAGAAAAAAAAAGAAACGGTATTATTTTATCTTTAAAAAAGTATACTTTTAAGAAAAGGAATTTTTGTAAGAAAATTTATTTTTTGTAAGAGAAAGTATTATTTTATTGAAGAAAATTTTTTTTTTACGAAAGAACAGTAAAATTTTAAGAGTAGGAACTAATCTCAAGAAAAGTTATTTTGTTGTACAAGAAAGGTAATCTTTAAAGCAAAGCTAATTTTTTAAGAAAAGCCAATTTGTTGTAAGATAATGTACTTTTTTAAGAAAAGGTACTTATATAAAAAAAATCAATGAGTGTTCGAACTCACGGATGATGTGTTAACACCTTTTTGCTACACGGTTCCTGTTCGATTTCTATGAACACATTAGTAAATGTTACATTGGAAAATAACAAATAATAGTTTTTTTTGTATACACCGGGCAATGCTGAACATCAAACGACTCGATTTGTTTGGCCATAGCAACAACATCGAAACAACCAAGCGCACAACATCGCACATACTTTGTCCGAAGTAGCTGACGTATACGTGTGTCACATAACCACACGTTTGCCATATCAACAGCAACGAAACAGCCAAACACACAACATCACACATACTTTGTACGAAGTAGCTGACGTATTAGTATGTCACCATAACGTCGACTGCGTGGCTATGCTTTATATCTCCGTTCAAAAACAGCAACAGACACATGTACATACATACATTATTAAGTTAACACATACGCTATAGACACAATTTCTATTGCCTCACCCCTGCCACACCGCTCCTTCATTGCTCTCTTGCTCGCTCATTTTTGTTTAACACGTCATTATTCTCTTTCGCAGTAGCAGAAAATCTGGTTTTAGCAGCAGCATAAAATCTGGTTTTAGTTGCAGCATAAAATCAATTTTTAGCAGCAGCATAAAATCTGACTTTGATAGATTTAGTCCCTATAGGCCGCTATAGATGTTAACACATCAAAAATTATTTTTTGAAGAAAATGTACTTTGTGTAAGAAAATTTACTTTTTTAAGCAAAGGTACTTCTTTAAGAAAAGATATTTTGTTAAGTCAAGGTACTCTGTTTAAGAATATGAATAGGTATTTTTTTGAGAAAATGTACTTTTTTTAAGAAAGCGCACTTATTTAAGAAAATGTTATTTTTTTAAACTTCGTTCACTTTGGCTTTTCAAAATTTTCTTTTTATTCGGTTCAAACTACAATATGTAATAAACAGGCTCCACCTAGAAAATTTTCCATGAAACAACAAATATCCCCGCATATGTTATATGTTAGTCTAGACACAAACCAAACCAAACGTCCAAGTGTAAGAGTACGTGTGGTGCCAAATGTAATTCCATTCTCAGGGTTGTACATCATGGATTTGCAAGTCTTGTAGTTTGACTTTTCTGAATTTACTTTGTACTCAATTTGTACCCAATCTAAAATATCTAATATAGAGGCACCACCTAGAAAACTTCCCTTTAAACCAAACCAAACCGAAATACCCAATATAGGTGATAATAATGGGTTGTAATAAAGTAGTTAAGAAAAAGTTGTCTATAATTTTATCATTTAGCCCCCATCCCGCAACGTGCGATAAGGAACTTCGTTCCAAAAACATTTCTTGGATTCGGTGAAAAAAGTTTCCGCAACGAAAGCGATTTACAAAGTGCTTTAAATTTTAACTTTTATGTTTTAAAAATTATAATTATTTAATTACTGTACAAACATATATACATAGGTTACAGTATTTTTAAAGATAAACTGACCGAAAAAGACAAGGAGCTGTAAGATATAAACTTTAAGTTTAATGTGCATATGGTTTTACATAGTGATGATATATTCTACTCCACCTTAATCGCACGCTCGGCGCATATGTTGCTGCTCTGATAATCTTTACTTGTTGACGGTTCTCTTAGCCAATGCCTTCAGAAACATTTATTAGCTTTCATGAAGATTATTAAAGATTTACTTTATGCTTCAAAATCGTTCTCTTTGAAGCAATGTTCACCAAACCAGGAAGCACAAACAAAATCCCAAACAAGTTCGATATAAGATCCAAGCGCATAGTTTACATTTCAAGCTTGATTCACAAATTAACTACCGCATTAGACATTTTAACATACCATTCCTTTTTATATTTTTTTGTCTTGGCTAAGGCGTTACATTTTCCGATAATAATTTTTACTTACATCAACTCAATTAAAGGTATTTCGACTTCTTGTATTGCATTACATTTTTCAATACCATCCTTATTTTTTGTAAAGTACTTTGTCTAGATTTTTGAGTTTATTATAACACATATTTTGGATTTGTTATACTTCATTTTGCAAACCAAGACAAGTAGTAAGCAAAATTTTAATTTTTTTGTAACATTCAATTCACTACCTACTTAGACAAACTAATTTAAACAAGTTAAGGAAGGCTACTTTTTCTGCTTAAAATATCGCGATTTGATCAGACTAATCAAAAATGGTTTGGTATTGAAGATTATATAAGAATTTAAACAAAAAATAACTTGTTTAAGACAAGAGCTCGGGCGATGTGTTAACACCTTTTTGTTACGCGGTACCTCTTCAATTTCTATGAACACATTAGTAAATGTTACATTGGAAAATAAAAAAAGAAAAGTTTTTGTGTTGAAGGCTCTTTTGCTATGGCACTTTTTTTTACATCTGCTTTAACATTGGATGTATTATTGGTAAAATACATGAAGCAATATTAAGCTCACTGAAACAATTGTTTTTGTTTTATCATAAACAGAGCGACGACAAAAAGTATTGAATAGTATAGAGAACTTATTGCACTTATCGCGATTTCTTTCTTTGAGTAAAAGAGCATAAACGAGTCTTATTCTCTTTATAGAATATTTCAATATAAATGCACCATTTCGGCAATGCTATTACATAAAACAATACAGAAATGTTTCAAAAGGCATCAATGTTTCATATCAAAATTATGAATGGACGACGGTATGACAAAAAGAGAGTAATACGTTTTGATGTCGCCAGTACTTTTGAGTCATAGAATTCGTTCCATGAGTTCTCTATACTCAATACTCTTTGCCGACGGCGACCTGATATCATACTTATTTTCAGGCAGAGACTATTGTTGTACAACAACAACGTATGTGATGCTAACGCAGTGTGTTGTTTGCATGTGTTCACTTTGATAGATTTCCCTACCCGTGCCTATAGATGTTAACACATCAACAATATTAAAACGAGATCACTAAGACCGAGGGTTAAATTTGTCTTCAAACCAAAACATTTCGTCATACATATGTGACTCCAGAACCAGCTCACGAAGTCACATATATAAACCCCTAGATCAAAGCAAATATCAGGCTAGAAATTGAAACTTACTTAGAAACTACTACATGATTTTTCATACCTAACCACCTGAAAATCAGAAATAAAAAATATGCATATGAGACCGCCTAATATAATTATGCGAACTTAAAGGGTATTTACCTTATCATGCTCGCCGATACCTTTATAGGTAGTTGGACCTAATAATCTTAACCTCCGTAGATATTCATTTACTTACAATTAACCATATGTAGTATCTTTAGTATATGCATGATTTCAGGCATATAAAACCAACAACAAATAACATTAGCGAAATTTAAAATAAAAGGGAAAAAACAAAACAAGTAACCGTAATGATCCTTACCGACTAATGAAATTATGTATCACTGTAATCATATGTTTCAAATGTAAACAAAGCAGAGCATCGAATGTTGGTGATTGATAACCAATATACGATGATATAAAAAAATACTCTTTGACGACGACCTGCTTGTTTGTTCGCTGCCGCTACATTAATACCATCACACTTATTACAATAACCACGTATGTGGTGCTAACACTGTGTGTTGTTCGCATGTGTTCACTTTGATAGATTGCCCTACCCGCCCCTATAGATGTTAAAGATAAACACAAAACTTCAACGCCTTCGGTGCGCAAACTTATTTCACGGTAGTTTTTTTGATATTTGCAAAAATTGAAAACAGTGACATCCCTAATATAGAGCCTTTCATACATGGTTGAATTTAAAATGAACTATGATTTAATATTTGTGACTTCTGCAATGAGATTTCTACCATAACAAATGAGTTAAACGATTTTATTAATCGATTGGGAAAATTTAAGAATTCATTTTTCTTCTTCTGTTCAATATGCTGCCTAACCCAGAATAAAGTTTAGATTTCAAATAAATTGCCCCTTTATTTGATTTCGTTACTTTGGTACAATTTCGTTCAAACTGTTGTACTATTTTCAAATGTTGTAATTCCATCTTATTTACTTTCTTACCCGGTCTGGAACAACCCCATGGATGACATATTTCTCCAACCACTCTAATCTTTTGCCTTATCCCTAGAGTTGGTAATTCCAAGTGTACGCATGGATTCGTCAACCTGATCCCTAGAGCGGAGTTTGAGACCTCCTATTTTTCGTCTTTCTTCGAGTTCTGCTTGGAAAACCCTTCGCGCTGTTTCGTCTTCATCCATTCTACTGACATGGCCTAGCTAGCGCAATCGCTTTATTTTGATCCGCTTAACACTGTCAATGTCGGAATATAGCTCATACAGCTCATGGTATATGCCTCGCCGATACTCGCTGTTGTGCATTATAGAGCCATACATTTTTTGATATATTTTTCTCTCGAAGACTCCTCGTGACGTTTCGACTGCTTGCAACAAGACCCAGGTTTCTGCACCATAAAGCACGACAGGATGTATGAGAGTCTCGTATAGCTGGACTTTTCTCACTCGAGAGGGCGCTTTATTTAGCATAATTGTCAGCCTGATCTCAAGGCTGACGGTCTAGTTTTGTTTACGTCAGATCCGAGGTCTATAATTTCGTCCACCACCTCGCACTTATAACGGATATCAACGTTCGCGTTTTGGTCTTATCGCGGCGTTAGTTGTACGCTTAATGATATCTATATCATCAGTATACGCGGACAGCATGTGACTCTTGCTTTTGATGGTTTTATTCATGTAGGCCGTAGCTTTTGTTATAGTGAACTCCATTAAGGTGCTAAAAAATCGCACGTTAGGATGTCGCTTCGCCTGAGGCCTCGCAGTTTCAAAAGGTACGGTAAGATCCTTACAAACTTTCACAGCGGATTTGGTGTTCGTCAAGGTCATCCTTCAAAGGCGTATGCAGGAATACCAACCTCAGACATCACCTCGCAGAATTTCTGCCGTCTTCGGCTATCGATTGTTTATCGTATACATTGTCTTCAGCTAAAGAACAAATTTCTTTGGAAAACTAAAAAAATTACCACTTTTAACAAAAGTCCAGCTGACGGGAACTTAATGCTAGACACAAAATGTTTTGGGAACTACTTAAAAACAAACCATAGTACTTTTTAAGGGGAGATCAAATACTTTTTTCCCCAACATACAATGTGAGACTGGCTAATGTATATGCATATTATAGTCACACAAGTTTTTAATTTTAACGTAGAATACGTTATACGGTAAGGTAGGGGTGTTGATCTGGAGCACAAAATTTTGAGGAAATATTTGTCACTTTCATTATAAGTTTTTAATACTTTATGCATGCATTGAAGAAAATTCAAGTATGATCGTAACATATCTAATATGTCTTCTTTTGATTTGTATTTAAATAATCATATTGCTACATATAATTTTTTTGATTCTATAAGTAAATCAAAATTTAACTCCTTCAAATTTTGTATTAATTTTCATATGCTTTGTATTTTATGTATTATAACATCATGTGTAAGAGCACTACGATTATCTGTGTGTTCATCACAGAACCAGTGTGAGAAAGAGAAGAAGTATAATGACAATGCAAGTTTTATGTGAACATTACAGAACCAGTGTTGCCACATGCAGTATTTACACTTGTTTTCAAAAGTGCATCGAATTGATATAAAGTGTACCCAAATTTTGTTAAAAACTATCCTAAATTTTTAACATAAAAATTAAAGATAAATTTGATACATTTAAATCATTTATCAAAAATTATATTTAATTCATATATTTTAATTGCAAAATGACTAACGTATTCTACGTCTGACCTATGCGCCCGTGTTATCTAAAACAGGCTTCATATTTTTGGTTTAGATTTCTACTTTAAATTCATAAAAACTTTATGACTTTGAAGTTTAACAGGGAAAATATTTCATAATATTCGCATGTGAAATAATTTATTACATTTATTATTATTTATTCTGTGTCAAACATAAATAATTACTTTAAGGCTTTCAAGTATATAAATGATTAATTATTATACTTTAACAGTTTATATATAACTTTGATGTTCGCAACATTTATTTACTTATTTACTCATTGAAAAACACAGCCCAAAACTAATTTTTTCTTTCAAAAAAATTTTGAAACTATTTATAAGTACAGTATACCAAAAAAAAATAAATAAAAATTGATAAAAATAAAAACATATAATAGGATTGTATCAAAAAATTAAAGAAAGGAGGCGTTACATTTATTATTGTAAAAGTTAAACTTATTACTAAACGATCAAAATTACGGGACAAAACAATCACAAAAACCATCAATAAAAATGTACAAATAGTAATAAATAAATAAAAAAATTACATGAGGTGTCAGGGGACACCTGTTTAGAACGAAGTTCCTTTCGTTATATATTATGTACTAGTTAGTTTCAACACGCCTAAGGCGCCTGTTGAAAAATACTATAATTTAAATGGATCTTTAAGAAAAGATACTTTTTGTAAAATGATCAACTTTTTTTAATTAATTTTTTATTTATTGAATGTTATTTTTTAAAACAAAGAAAGTATATTGTTAGGTCCTTTTTGTCAGAATATGTATTATATTTTCCCGAAGAGTTCCTTTCTTTAATGAGAGGTACTTCTTTTATCAAAAGCTAATGTTTTTTGATGTGTTAACATCTATAGCGGCGTATAGGGACTAAATCTATCAAAGTCAAAATCTGCTAAAACCAGATTTCATGCTGCTGCTAAAACCATCGCAGTCGACGTTATGGTGACATACTAATACGTCAGCTACTTCGTACAAAGTATGTGTGATGTTGTGTGTTTGGCTGTTTCGATGCTGTTGATATGGCAAACATGTGGTTATGTGACACACGTATACGTCAGCTACTTCGGAAAAAGTATGTGTGATGTTGTGTGTTTGGTTGTTTTTATTTTAGGTACCCCCCCCCCCCCCCCCCCTACACCTACCACCAACACAAACACTCCACGACACAGCAAGCACAAATAAATCACCAACATATCAGTAGTAGTTGTTGTTGTTGTTGTTTTTTTATTCTAGTGAAAGGTATGTCCAATAAAATGTGGGTGCGGAGCACTCTCAGAGCACAGAGAGTATTATACGTATATAAAAATGAGATAGCAACGACAATTTTGTGAATTAGTAGCGTATGTACGAATATAACAATGTATGTATGTATGTATAAACAAGTGTCTGTTGCTTTGCATTCTTTGACTTTTGTGGGAATAAAACAAAAAGTATTGAGCAAGAAAATAATAACACATGTGCTTGCACTGGGTCTTTAGATAATTTTAAGTATTAATATTATTTAACTTTAACGTTATCATATGATTGAACGCTGTTTTTTATTTTCCAATGTAACATTTACGAATGTGTTCATAGAAATCGAACAGGTACCGTGTAGCAAAAAGGTGTTAACACATCGCCCGTGAGTTCGAACACTCATTGGATTTTTTTTAGAAAAGGTACCATTGTGTGCTATAAGTATGAATTTTTTTTACAAAGAAGTAATTTTTTTAAGAACAGGTACTTTTTTATTTTAAGAAACTTTATTTTTTTAAGAAAATTTACTTATTTTCAGAAAGGCTCTTATTTCAAGAAAAGAAAATTATGTTATTTTAAGAGAACGTATTTTGTTGAAGAAAAGGTTTTTTTTTTGAGAAATCGAATTTTTTTAGAATTGGTCCTTTTTTCAAAAGCAGTTTCAATTTTAAGGGTAGGTACTTATCACAAGAAAAGACATTTTGTTTTACATAAAAGGTAGTTTTTTAAGAAAAGGCAATTTGTTCTAAGATAATGTACTTTTTTAAGAAAAAGTACTTATTTTAAGGAAAAGTAATTATTTCTGTAAGATAAGTCATTCTTTTAAGAAAAGGTACACTGGTTAAGAATAGGAATAGGTATTTTTTTGAGAAAATTTAGTTTTTTTTAAGAAAATGCACTTATTTAAGAAAATGTTATTTTGTTAACTTCTTTTCCTTGGCTTTTCCAAAATTACGTTTTAGTCGGTTCAAAACTACAATATGTAATAAACACTCTCCACCTAGAAACTTCCCATTCAAGAAGAAATTTCTCACCACATGTTAGTCTAGACACAAACCAAACCAAAAGTACGAGTGTAAGAGTAAGTGTGCTGCCAAATGTAATTCCATGCTCAGGGTTGTATTTGATGGATTTGCCAGTCTTGCACCTTGGCTTTTCTAAATTTAGTTTTTACTGGGCTCAAAAATACAATATGTTGTAATCAGGATCCACCTAGTATACTTCCCATTAAACCAAACCAAATCAAAAGTACTCAATATAGTTGATAATAATGGGTTGTAATAAAGTAGTTAAAAAAAGTTGTTTAAAATTTTTTCATTTAGCCCCCATTACGCAACGTGCGATAAGGAACTTCGTTCCAAAAAAAATAAACAAATAAAAAAGCAAAAAAAAAAAATTACAGCAGACAGTTGTCCGAGGCCTTCGGCCACGGACTGTCCCTGCAGACTGTGTTAGAGACACGGCCATTAAGTTTAACGTAGAATACGCCATCCGATAAGACAGAAAACATATATAACAATAAATGATAAATAATATAAGCAAATGAATTTATTGTTATATATGTTTTCTGTCTTATCGGATGGCGTATTCTACGTTAAACTTAATGGCCGTGTCTCTGACACAGCCTGCAGGGACAGTCCGTGGCCGAAGGCCTCGGACAACTGTCTGCTGTAATTTTTAAATTTACCAACGGCATTTGATTCAAGTCCGTTTAAAAAAAAATATTATGTTAAATTTTTTTAAATTAATATTTTTATTGAAATAAGTTCTGCGAATGTTGAGAGGGCCGCCCTAATATTAAAAAAGGTTTACCTTATCGAGTCTTCGCATTAGCATTCGAGCGTTGTGTGAAAGCTTTACGCTTTACAATTCAAAATTAATGTTGCAACAGCTTTATTAAAGCTTTCGCAAAAAAGCTTTATTACGTTAGCTTACTGTTTGTTTCACTTTTTACTAGATACATGTTGCCAAGCAACATTAGCTTGCTGTTCGTTTCACTTTTTACTAGATACATGTTCCTAAGCAATGTTGAGCAACCAAAAACACTCAACCAAACACCACACATATGTTTGAGTGTATGTGTTTAAACAATTTTCATTTGAGAAATTAAAATACTAGAAATATATCAACCAATATGAAATGTATATCAAACGAAAGCTAACATCTTCATTTACCCACAAAAAAATTTTAAAAAAATTTATCTAGCCGTTTCCTCAAATTCAATGAAATAAAGATTACAACAATAAAAACCTGACATGACTCCTCATACCGTAAGGTAAGACGTATTCTACGTCAAAAATAATATCATACAACACTTACATTTAAAATAAATATTAAACACAAAAAAAGTATAATAAAAATTATGTTAATAGTAATAATATCCATACTCGAAAATTTAATTAGTTTTAATAAAATGTAATGTATGTTTGGATCAATAAATATTTTGAATTAAATTTAAATTAATTTGCAACCAACAGAAAAATAAAATAAACAAAATACGGAAAATATTGGCAAGAATATATAATATAAAAAAATTACGAAAGTAATAGGAACCGATGACAGATAACTGGAATGAAACTGAAACTTGCCATTTAAAGAGGAACAAAATGAAAATAACAGGAATGATGTTGACTGAAGCAAATAAAGTATAACTGGATTAATGATGGCAAGAACAGACGAGCAGAGCAGACGCAAAATCAATATACTAATAGATATAGTGTAAATACAGATGAATGACACGAGCTATAACTCTGCCAGCAGCAACTGAAACAAATCTTTTAACATATCAGTAGACGGGGACTGGTATAAGAATAGTAAAATATGAAACCCAAGCAGGATACACACAGGTAAAAGTTTAGTTGGAAATCAGTTCAGGCAATGGCAATTCCATGATAAAGTCAATATGTTGATTATAATTCATAATTCGTAATATTAGAAGTCATGTTCAAATACTGGTCACTGTAATGCTAGTTTAGTTTCTGTTACAAAAACATTTGCTACAAATTATGTATTCGATTTTTCATAAGAGGTTTTGCTGTAAAGGAGAAACTATTTTTGAATGCTACACGAAGGCTTTCAGGAAACTATTATTTTAAACAGAAAGTGAAAAACAAGTATGTGAAAAAAACAATAAAATAAATAAATATCATCCACAGAAAAATATGATAAATATATGTACATATTCACATGTTACTCCGTACAGTCCCAGAATTTAATAGCTTTGAACAAAAACAACGGTTGACATATGTATATTTTTATATATGCGAAATGAAAAGAAGGTCATTAAAGTGCTTATAAAGTCCAATTGTGGACACTTGCGTGGAGGAACTATTATTGTGGTTGACTCAAATTATCTTAAACAGGCATATGAAATTTTTAAGTTATAACTGTTTGTATATGGTTACAAATAAAGTTCGTATTTACTCCTCCCATATGTAACCTATATACATCACCTTGGGGAATGGGTAATGAACGTTTGCTCATTACCCACAAGTTAGGAAGGAAATAATACTTAGCTACCCACGACGATGTAAAATTACCCTGCACATTTATCCATTTCACATGCGGAATGGGTAAGCGGCCTTTACCCGTTACTCACGGCGATGTATTACCAAGGCTATTTATTATTTTTGCGTTTTTTTTTTCTCATCAACTAATGGTTGTGACAGCCATTAATTTCAAGTAATTAGTTGAGCATGCCAATATATTATTTGATACTACCGTATTAGTTTTTAAATTTTTCGTTGATCTAACAAATAGAATAATCATCACTATAGGATAATTGCTAGAACTAGAACTCGATTGACATAAAACAGTTTTAAACCGATTCAGTTTTACACCTACAGTTTTACACCGATTCCGAACGGTATTTTGAGAAGCTTTTTCATGGTTAAATACTCGATAGTGTCGCCGTCACTATGCAAGGTGACCGCCACCGAAAGAAATTTGAAGATGGTCTGAGCAGGGATCGAACCCTGGATCTCATGTACAAGAGGCGCGCATATTACCATTGCACCACCGACGGCCAATATCACGATTGACATATCACATTTATTTCTTGTTGCTGTGGCTTCAACTAAATATTTCAGTTCTGGCAATCAAAACTGAATTACAAACCACTTGATATGTACAACATTTGGTGAGACGGAACACAATTATTAGTAATCACAACTCAATAATGTGATAGACCAAGGAACCGCTAAAGTCTTCTATGTGTGAACGAAGGTACGATCTGGCAACTCTCAACTCGAAATACGTTTTTATCATTCCAATTAAGGCAGAAATGGAAGATAAAATGTTAAGTGCATTACTTGCATTGCTGTTACCCGCGGGTATATTTAAACGAACAAATTGTGTAGAGGCACGAATAGGAAGATTGGAATAATGTTCACAGATCACAACGGAACTAATGGTCATGGTTCAGGGCCCCCCTTCTATATGGACAAGGACGGAAATCTCATCGCAGATGTGCACAGCATATTGGGAATATGGAGAGATCATTTCTCCGCACTACTGGTACCTGAGATATCCAATGACGATGGGACAGTCGGTCATAATTTGGACGACGTCGTCGATTAACCCTCCTAACCAAGGCGAGGTCAGAACAGCTATTGCCTGGGCTTAAGAGCAACAAAGCCGCAGGAGCCGATGGATTACCGGCGGAGCTATTTAAGGCTGACGGTGATGAACTGATAAGGTGCATGCAACAACTCATTATAAACATTTACTACGAACAATGTATGACCCTATAGTGTACAACGGCGTGTATTGGCGAAGCATGAACCATGAGCTGTATGAGCTATATCTCGCGATTGGCATAAGGCACATAAGGAGACAAATCAGTAGCGGAACTCCAACCAAGATCCGATAAAGCAAAACCTATTTCTGCACAGACTCCGTCCTGTCCATATGACAACTAAAGTTAGAGGACCAAACTTTTGAACAATATTCTAGTATCGGCCTAATAAGACTAGAATGTAACCGTTTTACCTAATAGAGATCATCGAATTGGGTAGGCAAGCGTTGTAGAAAAGCTGGTAAACTTGGTGCCTTCCTTGTACAAGAATATATATGGCAGATAAAGTTACGCTTACGATCAAATATAACCCCTAAGCCCCAAAACAAAGACGTACTATACAATAAACTGCAACCAGTGATGTATGAATTAGGCAGAATATTTCTCCTGTTTAATGGCATTTGGCTTTGAATTCAAAACCATAAGATAGCACCGACGACAATCAACTAATCTCCCTAAATCCTTATATGGAGAAGGGAGCTGATGCTATGCCTTGGAGGGCATTTAAATATCTATGTTACCAACCATCTACCATAATGATAAATTTAGCACATTTATTTTTAATATGTCTATTAAAATTTACTTTTTCATAGAAAAAGTATTTTAATAATTATTGATCTTGAACCGAACAAAATTATAAACATAATAACTGAAAAATCGAATAACATAAACTCAAACGGATACTATTAGACATGTTCCTAGGCTAAGGATGGTATTTTTCATATTTAGCTAGTACTTATATACTCGCTAAGTAAGTAATAAAAGTGTGACAAAAGCTTTCGACACATGCAAATATTAGTCTGTATTACTGGGAATCGATAACCGAGAATCGAACCTCAGCTACCGAGTCTCTCCTTAAATTGTCTTAACTCTGTTTCGCGTGTGTTCTTTATTAAGTACGTACAATTTTGTTACTATTTATATAACTCAATTTTAATTTATTTGTTTATTGTTTCCTTTCTAGTAGGGAGCTCACATATTGATAACTAATACCTTTTAGTAACCACAGAAGTTGCCGAGTTGAGGAAAAGTTTTTATATTCATAACTTTAATATGTAACATCGCAAAGTATCACATATATGTGGGAATAACGAGAAATATTCATAAAGTTCCGCACTCCATTTTTCACTTTGTCCTCAACTTTCTTGTTATATTAGTTTCAAAATCTGTCTTATATCTGCTTATGAGATTTTGGAAAACATATCTGTTACTCAGCTCTCACTTTTTGGTTTTTACCTATGGGTATATTAATTAAATATATTTACTTTACATAGGGTATGGGTATTTACTTTCAGACATGTATATTAGGGTGACCTATTGGTTGTTCAAGTTATTACAGTGTTTTTGAGATTTTTATCAAATTTTTTGGAAGACGTTTACAGGCCCCACAAGTCGAATTTCCCCCAAAAATTGTGCTTTCCGGACGATTTTTGAATTGTATTAAAATTTGGACAATAACCACGTGCTTCTTAGTTTTTAAGTCAACATTTTTAAAACACAACATGCAAACTTTTATTGTAGCTGACCCGGCAGACTTCACCTTGCCGACAAAAGAATTCAATGATGTCATGGCCACTAATGAATTCAAAAATTTTATTTGGAAAAAGCACACCATTAAAAAAGTATGCGTTAAACTCATATTTGCAGACATTTTGCGATTTTGGTTTTTTTCAACCGATCACTGAAAGTAGTCCATTCCAACGCATGTATTGGGTTGTAGATCGGTTGAGTGGTTCTCGAGTTATAAAATGAATAAACCACCAGATTGACAATGATTTTTGGTCAATAAGGCATCATATTTTTAAATTTTTTCGTAAATTTCGCATAACTTTGTAAATAACGCTTGATAACTTTTAAAATTTCTACGAACATTTCAAACCTTATAACACAATTTCAAAGTCGCTTTAATTTCAAGCAATTTCGTAGAAATAAAAATATTGAATTTACGATTACTATTCCACAGTTATACCCTTAAGGCTATTTACCTATTGCATGAAACAAATTGAAAATTATGAACTTTTGCATTGGAATTGGTTTAAATATTGAAGTAATGAAAACTTTGGTGTCCATTTTTTAATTTTTCGCTTAGGATATCAAAAACGGCAAATCCAATCTGTTATCAATTTTTGTATTTAGGCAGAATTCATCTAATATGAATTCTAATATTACAAATAAAATTATTCAAATATAATATAAATTCATTCCTCAAAAACTCTAGGCAGGTTACGAGTAGTAAAATTATTCAATTATAATATAAATTCATACCTCAAAAACTCTAGGCAGGTTACTTACCACTCATTCCCAAGAAACCAAATAAAAATACACATATTTTGTTGGGCTTAAACGCCCTTTAATAGGGATGTTGCGTTGCAGATCTATGCCCTGCAATAAATTCTGAAAATCTGTTTTAGAAGTTGTGACCACGTTCTGCGACATCATTTACCACATGCAATTGTTGAAGTGTTTTGTTGGTTTACCATTTATCTGGACCTGTTTGTAAAAAATCAATAGAAATGTTGTAGGCATAAAACAAACTAAGGTTGGTTTTTGGAATGAGACTTTGGGTTCGTTTATTTTACTGCATGCGATCAGTTAAATCTGCTTTTCCTACACGCTACAAAGTCTGTCGTTTTTGTTGTTTGGATGTCAATATAACATAATTGTAGATTGTCGGAATTATAGAACACTTGTCTCCAAACACATTATGTTTGCTATTCAATAGTACATGTTGGAGTTACAATAATTAATAGGTTATAATATATACTTTTTTGACTTAAATATGAATTTGGTTGATGCCAACTTCTGAAACAAAGAAGTGACAGAGGAACAATGGAACGCAGCAGATCTTCAATTCATGAAACCAATGCCTGCAAATATATAAATGGTTCCTGCAATATGTTGCGAGGCCGTTTTTTCTGCATGTGATGCTTTGTCATTACTTGGCGCATGTAGATTTGTTCTTTGGTGGAAAGTTTAGAGCAAATCCGATACAAAAGTAGCAACAGTTTGTAATATTTTCAGTTTCATATAATGGGGATAGAGTTTTAAAGGGTATAACGTATAACTTAGAAAAAGTAACTGGAAATTCAAATTTACCAGTCTTTTAAACTACATCACTATGTTTTTAAATTTTCGAAAAAATCTTAAAAGTTTGGAAGCGCTATTTACAGAATTTGTGCTAAATTTATGAAAAAATTTAATAATTGGTACCTAATTGAGCACAATTATAGCCAAATCCATGTACAATAAAAGTTTCGAAGTTTTGCCCTAAAATTTGTACAAACTAAGAAAATCGTAGCTATTGACTAAGTTTTAAGTAAAATTCTATAAACGTCCGGAAAACCAGATTTTTGTGGGAAATACGAGTTGTGCGACCTCTAAACCTCTTCCGGAAAATCTGAAAAAATCTCAAAAGATCTCCTTTGGAACACTCTAATGTAAATCAACATACACATGAAGTTTCCAACAGTTATTGTACACAGAGTCATACACTTATGCTCTTGAAATTTAAAAAAGCAAGAACAGTTTTCGCCCTTTAATTATTCAACACTCACACTATTGTACATATATATAGTGGTATCAGTTGGTCGTTGTGCGTCTAAAAACAAACAATAAATATCAAATATTTTAACAACACAATGGGGCACAATTAACCGTTAAACCATAAATTTTCAGTAATAAATAATCCCTGGCACACACAAACGCATCACCTAGCGTGACAAATATCTCCATCGAAATACAAACACTTTAAAGTTTTTGAGATAAGCTAGTAAACATATGTGACAGAGAAAGTTAAAAGGGGCCTACGGGTCAATAAAAAAGATTTTTACTTTTTTGGTGATTCTTATAATAGTAGACAACACGCTCTTGCTAATGCAACTTGCCAACTCTATTAGGTTTTTCATAAATTAGCTTCAAAGTAGACACTTTTCATAAAAAAGTAAAACAGAAGTAAGAAAGAGAGTAAAATGGAACAACATTACAAAAATAGTCCTCCATATTGTATTCGCCATTTTTAATTTTCAAAATCTAATACCAGCTTCGTAATCTATGACTCAGAAAACAACAGAGAACCGAGTTTTATGCCATAAAAACGTTCAGACGCAGAATATTATCTTTAGTACGTGGTTCACCAGAATAAAACTACACTCGACATTTTGGTTATAATGTGGTAATGAGTTATATTAAAAACCGACAAAGCTACAACAAAAATTAAAAGGAGGTATTTACGCAACTTTTACACGTCAGGACAAGCAAAAATTTCTTTGAATTTCCTCATAATCAATGAAATAAAGATTACAACAATAACAATCTGACATGACTCCCTATACCGTAAGGTAAGATGTATTCTACGCCAAAAAAACATTCACTAGATGCAGCTCGTCAATAACGACGCCATTAATTTACTAAAGACCACTTGTGCAAAGCCACTTAGTGATAGGAGCTGGCAAAAAGTAATTTTTCGACTAAAAAAACTTAACTTTGATGGTACCACTTAATTGTTAATGTAATTTTCGTGCTTGTGTCGGGTCGTGCCTAGAAAATTAGGCACACTCCCATCTCTAGTAGTTGAGACGTTCAATTGACGTTTTGAACTGAAAAATTCATCTTCGTTTTGTCCGAACCATCTGTAAAATGCTCCATCTGTAAAATAATAGAATGTAACGTATTAATAGATTTATGATTATTTTTTTGTTCTCTTACTTCCAATAGCTTTCCAAATAGTATCCAAATCAGTTTCAATGTCATGCTCAAATGCGTCTCTTGGATCATCGTCAGTAAAATTGCTGGATAAAAAACTATCACTAGAGTGTTCTATTTTTTGTTTTCATTTCCTAATTAAGAGATCTCAAATACTTCTTTTGTTTCATATCTTGCACGTTTTTACACTAAATTGGTCGTGATTTATTTTATTATTAAAGTTTTTTACTTACTATTTCCACACTTTCTATTTTCACTTTTTATTATTTATTGATTTAATTTTTATATCGACACTCTGTTGGAGCAAATTTGGCAAACAATTTCCTAACTTTCCTACAACTCCTGTTGCAGCAATCGAATTTGTGCCACTAATTACGTTGCAACACTTGAATTTGAATTTCGAAGAATCCTAATTACGAAAAGTGGAGTTGCGGCAACAGAATTTCTTGTGAATTCGGTTGGTACAATTCAGCTGGTTTCATTCTCAATTTGGTTGCCACAATATCTAATATATAAAATTCTCGTGTCGCGGTGTTTGTTACAAAACTCCTCCGAAACGGCTGGACCGATTTGTATGAAATTTTGTGTGCATATCGGGTAGGTCTGCGAATCGACCAACATCTATTTTTCATGGACCCGATAGGTGGCGCAGTTGTCGAAATTTAAAAGTTTAACGTTTTATATTACAATGGTGCCTCCCAGAGGTGTCAAATGTATGACCGACCTCAATATTTTTGCAATCCCAACAGTTTACCAGAACATATCTACCATCTATCTTCAACCCTTAGGGTGGTCCCCATACAATTTTTTCTTTAAATTAATTTTTGGCGCGATTGTGGATTTATATCGAAAATCTAAATGTATGGCAAAACAACGTTTGCCGGGTCAGCTAGTAGATATATATATTTCAAACCCGACGTTTAAAATTCTAAAACAGTTATTAACCAAACAAGACAACGTAGAATTGTTGCTCTGTTTTATCCATATGTGTTTGTTTGTGAGTATTTCGAAAAGTAAGAAAATATATTGTACGATAATGATGGATTGTGCGTTAACACGTTTTAATTTGCAGATAATGCTCATAATTATCAGCGTGCACTTGAAGCAGATATCTTCAGTTCCTAAGCTTTGTAAAGTCGGTCGTAACGATGTGCTGACATGCACGGGAGTTCTTTATGTACTAGAATGTTTGAATGGTTGGGTTTCATACCTAAATTTCTACACAATACATCGTAATTGGGCTTGTATTTTAAAAACGGTCGGTAAATTAATTTGTTTCCCTTAAGATTACCCCATAAAAAGTGCATTGCATTTCGTTTTCAAATTATTTATCAGAATATGGGATATTAAATTATCATTAAATCCAGGATCATTTTATAACTCTATTAATAGAAAGGTCTAATAAATAAAAATCAAACCTGATGAATTATCAATAAAACACAGTATATTAGTAATAAAATATAATCAAACAATTATAATTAATAGAAAACAATATTGATTGCGTGCTGATGACACCCTTGTTACACCCTCTAAATTCAATGGTGTCAATCTTACAACCTCTATTTCGGTTGCGACAACCCCTGATTTGGTTACAAAAGAAAAATAAATATTTTGCCGTTGCATTCCATGAAGGAATAGGGAGAGCTGCTCATAATATCTGAGGTGTGCAATTTCCAGTTTTCACTCACTGTTAAAACCTACAGTTTTACACCGGTTCCGAAAAATTTATTGAGAAATTATTTCGTGGCTTATTACTCGATAGTACCGCGTCACTAAGCGAAGTAGCCGTCGTCGAAAGAAGTGTAAGGTGGTCAGAGCAGGGATCGAACCCACGTTCTCTCTCACAACAACCACACATACTACCCGTTGCTCTACCGACGGCTACTGTAGTTTGGTATGTCAACCTCTGGCTCATTGGGCCACCCCTAATACAGTTGTTCAACCTGTAGTGGTATTGCTACTACCTGTTATGCATTAGTGACCACCCCTAATTCGGTTATAGCAACCTCTAATTCGAGGGTAACTAATTTGGTTGCGATAAGCCTACCTCAGTTGAAATAACCTCTGATTGGGCCGTTACAACCCCTACTGTGGTTCTAGCAACCCCTCATACGATTGTGACCACCTACAAGTCTGAGCTAACCTTACTTTTATTCAACTAACCTTTATTCAACTTATCTTATTCAATAACTTAAGCTTTAAAAAAGTTTCTGGAAAATAAAATGTAAGCATAATTTAAATATCTCCGGTCTTTGAGGGGCTAATGAGCAGTTTTATACCTTAACAAAAAGGCTGAAGCGTTGTCTATCATCTGAGTCTACCAAAAAAATATAAACACATTAAACTTAAGTGGTTTTATCCAAAAAGTGAGGTTAAAAAATTGTTTTTTTAGTACACGCCCCTAATGGGTTAATAAAATAAAATATTTTTAGATGCAAACTTACAGATTCTTAAAACAGCTTTCTAGTGACATATATTTCAACAGGATCGGTTTATAAATAGTCAACTTATGGGCGATTATACGTTCAAGATTTGGAGGCCTATATTTCGGGAAATATTGACCGGCACCAAAAATTTTCTTCTTCTTTTTTATTTGCGTTTTATGCCCTTTTAGGAAAAAATAACGAAAATAAAAAAAGCCGAGGTGCCGAATTTATGCCTAACCTGACCTAATGTTTTAAGGGGGAGGCGGAAGAAGGCGTGGTCCAAATAAAAAAAAAAACCAAAATTCCATTTTGGTGTTAGTTATATTCGGGCAAAATTTTAAGTGTCTAGCCTTAAAACTACAATTAATGCCAAAAATATCGATTTTTTCCCCATAGTGCAGTGCAAGCACATGTGTCATTATTTTCTTGCTCAATACTTTTTGTTTTATTCCCACAAAAGTCAAAGAATGCAAAGCAACAGACAACATATATTCGTACATACGCCACACAAGTTCACAAAATTGTCGTTGCTCTCTTGCTATCTCATTTTTATATACGTATATTACGTCATTACTCTCTTTGCTCTGAGAGTGGTCCACACCCACATTTTATTGGACTTACCTTTCCCAATAATAAAAAAACAACAACACCAACAACAACTACTACTACTACTACTACTACCGTTATGTTGGTGATTTATTTGTGTTTGTTGTGTCGGGGAATGTATGTCTGGGTTGTGGGTGTAGGGGGGGTCCCTAAAAGAAAAACTGTTAAGAGAATGCAAAGAGTGGAGAGTGCGGGTGTAAATTGTCATGGGGGAGGGTATATAAGCTCCGGCCCGGCCGAACTTAACACCGTTTCTCCTTGTTTTTGTATACACCGGGCAATGCTGAACATCAAATGACTCGCTTTGTTTGGCCATAGCAACAACAACGAAACAGCCAAACACACAACATCACACATACTTTGTACGAAGTAGCTGACGTATTAGTGTGTCCCCATAAGGGGCAATGCTGAACATCAAATGACTCGCTTTGTTTGGCCATAGCAACAACAACGAAACAGCCAAACACACAACATCACACATACTTTGTACGAAGTAGCTGACGTATTAGTGTATCACCATAAGGTTGACTGCGCAAGCCCAGGCTTGCAAAGGAAATTTTGCGTGGCTATGCTTTATATCTCCGTTTAACAACAGCAACAGACACATGTTCATACATACATTATTATGTTAATACATACTCTATAGACACAATTTCGTTTGCCTCACCCCTGCCACACTGCTCTTTCATTGCTCTCTTGCTCGCTCATTTTTGTTTACCACGTAATTATTCTCTTTCGCAGTCGCAGAAAATCTGGTTTTAGCAGCAGCAGCATAAAATCTGGTTTTAGTCTCTATACGCCGCTATAGATGTTAACACATCAAAAATACTTGTTTTAAGAAAACGTACTTTTGTAAGAAAATTTACTTTTTTAAACAAAGGTAATTCTTTGTTTGTATTTGTTTAAGTAAAGACACTTTGTTTAAAAATATGAATAGGTATTTTCTTTGAGAAAATTTTCGTTTTTTAAGAAAACTCACTTGTTTAAGAAATGTTCCGTTTGTAAACTTCTTTCACTTTGACTTTCCTAAATTTACTTTTTATTGCGTTCACAACTACAAGATGTACTAAATATTGGTTACAGGATCCACCTAGAGAACTCTCCACTAAACAATAAATTTACCAACATATTGTTACGAATTTCCTTATTCGTCCTTCTTGCGTTGTTTTATTCCCAATAATTAAACAAGGTTCGTTTTAAATTACGATAATTTCAACGGTTTCACTTTCTTTTATTTTTCTTATATAGTGCAACAGTTTACTTTATTTATAACACTTTAATAAGTCTTATATTTTACTATCGATTCGCGTTGCTCACTTTACGGGGTTTAATCACAAACTGAACTCTCCACTCCAAAGACCTCCGCTATTTATACCAACTCACCATACTCAAATGAAGGTATATCTAGCGAATTCAAGAACCTTCTAGAATCTGGATGTTGTTGTTGTTGCTTATCTTTGTAGAACATTCTCGAAGGGCGGAGAGTTATCTCTACGGAGGAGAATTCATGCTACTGGTTTAGCGCGCTGGTACGTTGCACAATGCATACTTTCAGGCGCAGCACTAACCGCCTGTTATTAACATACTGTTAGTAGAGTCATTAACAGCAAGCAAAAGCTTTTACTTATTCGTAACACTGCCCTCCTCTTAAGCCTGTTGGTCCCGAGCAGGCTCAACCCTCCGTTTTCCATACAGAGCTAGTCTTTCCAAATGCACGACTTTCATTTTAGCTCTTGGAGTTTGGCTTTTCTGGATTCTATAGACCACTTCATTTATTCGTTTGACAACCTTGTAAGGGCCTTCCCAGTGAGTCTGAAGTTTTGGAGATAAACCCTTCTTGCGCTGTGGGTTGAACAGTAAAACTAGCTGGCCTTCATGAAATCCTTCTGAATTTGCCGCTCGGTCATATCTGGCTTTCATTTTGTTACTGACCATTTTTAATTTGTTGTTTGTTGTTGTTTTTCTGTTGTATTATTGAGATGGAGATCGTGGGGCCCTCGGTTGTGGGAGCCAGTCCATGCCCCTCTGGGCTAGCTCGTTTTAGTTTAACGGAGATTCGTTATGTATAGTAAAATTTTTGTGTGACACAAGTCACGTATTTTACGTCAGGATCACGGATGCCGTTGACGAATGCTTCAATCTTAAATTGATCCAAGAGTGGGTGGGACTCTCCAGGATAAGTCATCAACACCAAACGTTCCACCTCGGTTGCGAAGTCCTGAAGTGATTCATTATGCTTTTGCACTCGGCCTCTTAGTTCCATGCGATATAAATCCTTCTTGTGATCGCCACCATACTTGCGTTGTAACGCAGCCAGTATATCCTCGTAGTTGTTTCTGGCACTGACGGGAATGCTCTGAAGGACTTCTGCTGCGCTGCCTTTCAGTGCTAAAATTAGCTCTACTGCTTTGTCGTTGCTGTTCCACAAGTTTTTAATTGCGACCATTTCGAATTGGAATTTAAAAACGTCAAATGGTGTAGAGCCATCGAAACTGGGAGCTTTCAATCTACTAGAGGCTTCAGAAATTACTCGCACTGGCCCCTCTTGTAACTGAAGTTCATTAATTTTTCTTTGCCATTCACTTACATCATTTTCGACTTTCTCAAACTTCTGTTCAACTTCTTCGAACTTCTGTTCGAAGTTTTCGAAGTTCTCATTAACATGTATTTCCATGTTGTTCATAACTTCCGAAATTTGTTGAAGTTTGTCATTTGTGGCGTTAGATGTCTCTTGCATTATTCTAGAATTCTCGCTTAATTTATCGTCCATAATTCTAGAATTCTCGCCAAATTTCTTTTCAAGTTTTTCGTCCATAATTCTAGAATTCTCGCCAAATTTCTTTTCAAGTTTTTCGTCCACAATTCTAGAATTCTCGCCAAATTTCTCGTTCATAATTCTAGAATTCTCGCCAAATTTCTCGTCCATAATTCTAGAATTCTCACCAAATTTCTCATTCATAATTCTAGAATTTTCGTCCAATTTGGCCATCATGGCCGCAAACATTGTAGAAACATCTACATTACCAGTTGCTTCTTTTGCACAAACCTCCATTTCGTCTTTGCACTCGAACTGATGTGTGTCAATGTCAATGTTTCGGCGTTTAAATTCTTCTATTATTCGCCTCTGCAGCTCTACCTTATTACCAGCTGTCGGTTGATCCAATTTACTCAACTCCTTTTTTAGTTGGTTAACTTTGAGTTCTTCAAACTTCATCGTTGTCCTTAATTCATAATTTCACTTCTGACACCAATGTTACGAATTTCCTTTATCGTCCTGTTTGCGTTGTTTTATTCCCAATAATAAACAAGGTTCGTTTTAAATTACGATAATTTCAACGGTTTCACTTCCTTTTATTTTTCTTATATAGTACAACAGTTTACTTTATTTATAACACTTTAACAAGTCTTATATTTTACTATCGATTCGCGTTGCTCACTTTACGGGGTTTAATCACAAACTGAACTCTCCACTCCAAAGACCTCCGCTATTTATACCAACTCACCATACTCAAATGAAGGTATATCTAGCGAATTCCAGAACCTTCTAGAATCTGTATGTTGTTGTTGTTGCTTATCTTTGTAGAACATTCTCGAAGGGCGGAAAGTTATCTTTACTGAGGTGAATTCATGCTACTGGTTTAGCGAGCTGGTACGTTCTTACAATGCATACTTTCAGGCGCAGCACTAACCGCCTGTTATTTACATACTGTTAGTAGAGTCATTAACAGCAAGCAAAAGCTTTTACTTATTCGTAACAATATGTTAGTCTAGACACAAACCAAAGCAAAAATACCCAATATAATTGATAATACTGGGTTGTAGCATAATAGTGTTAAAAATAAAGTTGTTTAATTTTTTTGATGTGTTAACATCTATAGCGGCGTATAGGGACTAAATCTATCAAAGTCAGATTTTATGCTGCTGCTAAAACCAGATTTTCTGCGACTGCGAAAGACAATAATGACGTGCTAAACAAAAATGAGCGAGCAAGAGAGCAATGAAAGAGCGGTGTGGCAGGGGTGAGGCAAACGAAATTGTGTCTATAGCGTATGTATTAACATAATAATGTATATATGTACATGTGTACGTTGCTGTTGTTGAACGGCTTGCGCAGTCGACGTAATGGTGACACACTAATACGTCAGCTACTTCGTACAAAGTATGTGTGATGTTGTGTGTTTGGCTGTTTCGTTGCTGTTGATATGGCAAACATGTGGTTATGTGACACACGTATACGTCAGCTACTCCGGACAAAGTATGTGTGATGTTGTGTGTTTGGTTGTTTCGTTGTTGTTGCTATGGCCAAACAAAGCGAGTCAAATGCAAATTGCGGAAGCAGATGCAACTTATAATGAAACACGGGAATGCTTTTACTTATTTTTAATTTTTTTGACTGCTGGAAACGTTGTTTTTTAACATTTTATATGTAGAGATTTGTGACTTCGAAAGTAATTGCCTCGTAGTATTTTGAAATTCATAAACCTATTAATGTATAAAATACTTGAAACTGCCAGATATGAGGGAAATGCTTTGAAAATAAGTACAACTTCCAATGGCATTTTAAATTTGCATTTGTAGAGGTAATTCAACTTAAACTATATATTATAATTGTCCTATAATTAACTTGCCCCATATATGATTATTAGCCTTGCCTTCCCCTTTATCACCAGTCATTTGTAAGACCCAGACAGTATTTTGTTATGATGTAGGGTACAATAATTGAGAAATTTTGTCCAGGGTAAAGACTCAGGTCCGAGATTTGTGCGTTTACAAATAAGTTCCGTATTAAAGTGTTTTCGATATTTTGTCAACATTGTAATTTTCGAGGGAATGAAAATTGTCTGTCAGTAGAGTATTTTTCCAATTAAAATAAACATTACTCGGCTAGCTACGACCACTGAGATAATACCATAATCTTACTTAATAGAGCATATGTATCCATCGTTGTATCGGCATCTGTAACCCAATGAGATATAGTTATGGTCTCACGTTGCCTACATATGTCGATTTTGTTTTAGTATCTATGTTGTTTGTCTTGACTGATGAAGTTGCTTCAATCTCCAGGGTGGGTCGCTTTAAACCGTAATGAATATTTTGGGTTGGCAAGCATATAATTAGTTGCATATCCGTAGAAGGCGGGCAAAAGTAGAAATGTGTAAAAACTTTAGCATGTGGTACAATTGAGCATAATTACTCGTTCCCACTTCTCAAGTGGCAATAATGCAGCCTTTCCGAGAGGTGAAGTGACAGGTTAGGATAATAGAGATACATATGCTGATGTTATGTTTTACAAGTTATAGCGTTTATAAATCGTTTGTAAATCGAAATAATATCACATTTTAATTTCATACTTGTGTGTGCTTTTAGTCAAATCAATCTCACAACAAACAATTAAAAATATGAAAAGGTGATCACTGGGTGGTGGTTTGTAATCAATTTGTCTAATAAAGACCGTAGTATTTTGATCGTCAGAAGGCAATATCAAATAAGAAAATGGGCAATAACAAGTAAAACTATTTTTCTTTTCGGCAACAATAATAGAGTAAAAATTTAAATGAAATTTTCCTAATTCAAGTACAGAGTGCTCCAAATTCAGGTATCTTTTTAAAAAATAAATAAAATTAACTAAAGTTAACTTGTTCGGTTAGTAAGTCATCATATGAGTCCAATTTTCTAAGACTTTGTTGACGGTTTCTGGTTCTACCTCATAAAAAACTGGGACGATATTAGCCTTAAGGGTGTGAATCAATTCGAACTTATTGGCATAGTACCTGTCTTTAACGGCACCCCAAATGAAAAAGTCTAACCGGGTCAAATCGCAGCTTCGGGGCGGTCAATTGGCATCGCTAAGACGTCTGATAACTAGATTACCAAACTTAGTGCACAAACGATCGATTGTTTGATGAACTGTGTGATATGATGCTGAAAGAAAAGATTAGCCAAGTTCATGTCTAGAATTTCTGTATATAAAAAGTGTCATTTCCAGCAAAATTTTCTAAAAACGGACGAATGATGCCACCACTCCAAAATCCACATCAAACTGTAACTCAGTATATATGCGTTGGCTTCAAAGCAATGACGTGCGGATTTTCCTATATTCAGATGCCACAATTTTGTTTTTTGACATTGCGGCCGAGATGAAATGATAAAAATCATCAGAAAGATGATTTTCGGCACAATTGGATGTCCGATTGTAGTTTGCAATGTTTGCAATATTTCTCAACGTTTTTCAATGGAATATCGATTCATTTGGGTCCACGGGTATGACACTGGCTAATAGTCAATATTTCGAATGGAAAAAAATCTTTCAGAATACCCGTAATATTCTTTTATAATAACAATTTTTATTGTACGAGGCATCGTTATGTTTAATGACGTATTGAACAGTGGAAATATCAGGTCGTGGTGAACGTACCACAGGTCTGGCCAATATTTGTTTTGGGAAGTACTGTATCCCGTTGCCGTGCCCTATGGTGGCGCCTTTGCTGTGGCAAAAACACGTATTTGGCATTTTAAAAATCAGCCGAAAGTTGAACTTTGTGTCGACTGAAAAGGACCTAAGGTTTGAAACTGTGAGAAAGGTTTGTAGAACCTTGGGCAGGTGGGCTCCTGGTTGTTGTAGTTGTGGTGGAAGGTGACACTGGCGCGTCTGGCCACGAGTTTATTCAAACAATTTTGACTTTTTGGAGTTTTTGTTACGAAAACCCGTAAAAAACTACATTGCACAAAAACAATTTTTTTATACCGGAAAAAACTACTGTGCGCAATAACAAGTGGTTTTTTCAAAAGTACGGCAAAGTTGAATTTGGTGTCAACCAAAAAGCTCTTAAGCCTTGAAATTTCCTGAAATCGATTGAAAAAAAGGTGAAAACTCCTGGCGCAAAATCGTCTAGTATCAAAACACCTTGTGTCTGTAGCTGGAAAGAAGGGTTAAGTTACACTGGTGATCCTGGGCTCGACAGTTATGTTGGCAAGATGGCACACGCTGAGGCGGAATCTTCGGGCACCAGTTCCGCAGGCAAGAAAGACAAGAGGGCGGAAAAAGACCCTCCAGTTTTCAAAGTCAATTTATTGCTCGTATAGGTGGCTAGGGCTAGTGCCGCAACCTTTGGTGCGAAATCGCCCGGCCCTATTAATAAGAAGAAGGGGAAGGAGTTGACGAACTGGTAGACAGTCTCCAGCAGACGGTCCAGGAACTGACGTCTGATAATGAAAATCTGACGAATAATGTAGAGAAGTCAGGCTACGTGAGAAGAATAAGCTGTTGTTGGACGAGAGGGAGCAATTGCTCAATGATGAGTTTTCCGAAACTGAAGAAGAAGAAGGTAATGATGTCCCATAGCCGGGCGGGCTCCCTCAATTACTATGGCGCCAGTGTAGTCAACAAAACCTAAAGCGGCGAAGTCAACATTGACGATTTCAACTTTCAATAACTCCATCAAGGCCGTGCCAGCTATTACGACATTATATGTGAACCATGAAACTTTTACAGTAGTGCGTTAAGTAGAAGACTGAACAATTTTTTAATTTTTTCACCCATACCCCTAAGTGTTCGAAAGTGACGTTGAAGATGTCAGAGAATATTCGGCCGGCTGTCAATTTTGTGGCTGACGAAGATGGGAGGAGGTAGGTGGTTGCTAAAACTATCCAGGGACACCGATCTCATCAACTTCCATCAAATAAGATTTATACTCTATTGCTCGGTGTGTTTTGACCGTTTTCCAAAGTGGGGTCCAGCCCAGTGCTTTAATTATTAGCGTTTTAGTCATGCTGCAGTTAACTGCAAGTCACAGCTCCTTCGGAGGTAATTAGACGGGTGAATAACCGTCAATTTTGTGTACATTGTTTGGCTGTAGGTTCTTAGATTCAAAACCCAAAGTCGATTCTTCTGTTTAAGGCATCATATTTGTTGCATTGGAAATAAATAAACGGAATTATTTGTATATCTTAGTTTTAAGTTCTACTGTAGCTTTAAGTTTAGTTTTATTTTGTTTTTGCAAATTAATCTTTTTAATTTTAATTGCAATTGTACTTGAACCAAGATGCGTTTGAGTTCTGGGAGAGACCCCAGCGTGCCGGAAAATTATTTCTAACATAATGACGATTGTATTTGTTGAATGACTGCCTGTGTGTAATTTTCTGTTTTGGAAAAAACCAATAAACAACTACACCTATTATACAAAACATTAAATTTGTATTCAAATAAATAATAGTAATTTGGTAAACTAAGTTATAAGATATAAACCATTGACTTTTCTCTGATGACTTTATCTTAAGAGACCCCTTAATACGAAACTAACGTTAGGGCTGACAACAACCGCTAGGCAGGTATACAAGTTGATTTCCAGCAACTGAACTGGATATTGATGTTGCCTTAATACATAATGCACATTGGATGCCCAAGCAATCTACAGGACTTTTGGACATACCCTTATCAACACCTTGATTTGATATATAAGTTTCCAGAAATTATATGATTTTAATTGTTTTAGTAGGCGGAATGCAATCATACACGGGTTTGTTTTAATTTGCATTGGATTTTAATTTGCATTAATTTATTTAATTGAAATGCAAAAGAATTACCATTGTCCGCAATGGCAATGCAAAGATTTTGAATTTGCATTTGCTCAGGTAATGTAAAAATGGTAATAGAATCGGTTTCCAATTGTAATGAAATGTGGAAATGTCTTTAATTATTATGAATCTGTTTTACTGCTCGCAATTTGGTGTTTAAAGAATTTTATACATAGAGGTTTAGGGCTTCGATTGGTGCTGCCTAGTAAATAGTACTTGCAAATTCATTAACTTGTACTGTATAAAATATTTGAAAATAAAATTGGTCATATATGGAGGAAATGCTTCCAAAATAAGTTGTTTGATATGGTCACCTTGCATCTCCGCTAGATGTACATATATCTTTTGTTTTGCTTGCATATATGTCGCAAATGCTTTCAAGGCCATAACCATGTACAAGACACACTCGATCGCCGAAGTTCATTGACCTTCCTCAGCTGTTCAGGATCAAATGCGTCGTAGTTGCCTAGCCAGCCACCCACCAAAAACCGTCGTCCATAACATTGCCTTAGTTATCAATACATAATAACGTTGTTGCTGTTTTCTATTGGGCTCTACTGCTGTGCTGCTATCCAACCGTCCACTTGCTGTCGCAACATGCCTGAGATGAATGCCTATCCCTTATGTGTTTGTTGTTTTATTCCTGGTTTACGTACAAACACACGCCATGATATGATGACGTTGTTGCTGTTTTCTATTGGGTTCTACTGCTGTGCTGCTATCCAACCGTCCACTTGCTGTCGCAACATGCCTGATATGAATGCCGATCCCTTATGTTTTTGTTGTTTTATTTTGGTTTTATGTATTTGTCTAAGAAGGGTTCAATGCAGACAAAATGTTTTCTTTGTGTCATGTACGATTAAGCAGCAAACCAATAATGTGTTATTTGTCTCGTCAACGGAACATATAAAAAAGTAAAATCACCAAAACTTGTATCTACATATAAACGCAAAAGATCCGAGCTGTTTTATTTTAAATTATTTGATGAACTCAACTTATGGTGCCTCCTGTGAGGATCTAATGCGTTTATCGGGGTTTGGCGAAGTTTAGAAGGAAGCAGAGTTTGCTGTGGTACATCATATTATCAACCAGCCAGTATAATTGGATAACGAGTGACGTATCGGTGTTTGAGATTGTGTAATTTGTGGTGCGCATAAGGCTGTGGTGGATAACGTCTCATATTGGAAGGAAGGAAGTAGAGAATCATATCTGGAAATTTATCATCTATTTGGCGGCAGTATATCGAAGGATCAGAAAAAAGGAGTAAGTGCTGGTATTTATCTGTGGTCTGCCGATATTAACAATGCCCGACGAAAAGGAAGAAGTTGGACAAGTAGTGGGTGAGCAAGAACGGCTTTTGGCCTCGGTGCAGAAAACTCTTCGAAATTTTAAAAAGGATCCAAGCAGCAGAAAAACTAATTCGTATCATAATATTCGATTGGAAATACTTAATTTGTATCGAGCGGAATTTAGAGAGAATCATCGCGTACTAACACGACAGTCAAAAAATGGAGAAGTCAAGCAGCTGTACATCGATGCGGGTATAGAGGAAGGTTTTGAAGATGCTTATTTAGAAGCGATGGAATGTATTCGGGAGTCGCTGGAGGCTAAGTGTCCTATGCCAAAGGATACGGACAAATTAGCATCAGATTTGAACAACACTACAATGGCAAGCTTATCAAATGGTGTACCTTTACCTGTGGTTAAGCTACCAACATTTACGGGAGATTTTGTGGAATGGCCTACATTTAAGGAAATATTTACAGATCGTGTTCATAATAACGAGGCTTTAAATAATTTGCAACGCTTCCATTATCTTACATCTGCGTTGGAAGGGGATGCAGCCAAAGATATTCAGCACATAAGCATAATAGGGCAAAACTATCCAGTTGCCTGGAAAATGTTAAATGAGCAGTATGACAACAAACGCATCTTGTTTACCCCTTATATGGATGTCTTACATCAGCAACCTGAGGTCGCTAAAAATAATGCAGCCGCATTAAAACATTTCACACAAACCTGCCGCGCTTGTGTAAGCTCGTTAAAAAAATTAGAGGTGAATGATGAGCAGAATGAAATACTTGTATATTTTTTAATCAAGAAATTGCCAGACACTATTCGAATGGAGTGGGAGCATTCGTTGCGTAAGCAGCCCACCATACCAACGTTTGCTGAGCTATGCTCCCTCTTAGATGAACAGTATATAATGCTGTTATCGGCGCACAAAACTAATTATGAGCGTCTCAACGCAAATCAACACAAAAAATACGACAATGCATTTTATCAACGACATCGGGACATGAAGACAATGTATGCAACCAAAAATTGGATTAATTGCCCATGCTGTTTAAATCTGATCATCCGGTAAGGGACTGTCAGCGATTTATAGATATGAGTTTGGAAGAGAAAAGAGCAACGATTGAGAAGCATAAATTATGTTATAACTGCCTGGGTTACAACCACGTATCTTCTAAATGCAGTAGTGCCAGATCATGTAATATCTGCGGTGGTAAGCACCATTCATTGATACATGCGGAACGAAATGGAAATCCATCGACAACCGAAAATGCCGTGCAAGTCACAACAATGCATACTACTTCACAGGTTCAGCGTGTAAATAACTATGAGGTGCTCTTGCCAACAGCTGTCGTTACTATTAGAGGCGCAAACGGCCAACTATTTAACTTCAGAGCTTTATTGGACCAGTGTTCGCAAGTCACGGTAATATCTGAAAGGGTTGCCCAACATTTGGGTCTGCCAAGGGAAAAAGCCTCGGTAAGCATTTCGGGTATATCAGGATCTGGAACTACTATTGGTCGCTGTTGTGTTAATATTGTAATTGGATCTAGATATGATGAGGATATACAATATGAGGTTGTGGCGTATGTGCTATCGAAGGTGTGTGGGGTTATGCCTGCGACGATAATTAAACAAACATCGTATCAGCACATAAAAGGTCTGCAGCTAGCAGATCCTAAATATTTCGAACATACTGTTGGGCAATGATGTCTACGATGGATGTATTTTGGAAGATATTCGTAGAGCAGAAAATGGACCCATAGCTCAAAAAACGGTTTTCGGCTACATTGTTTCTGGTAAAAGTTATATTGAACAACCCTCCATTGCGCGACTTTCATATTTTGCTTTAAATGAAAATTTAGAAATCGATAACTTGCTGAAGCAATTTTGGGAATTGGAATCAGTGGTTGGTCCGACAATGATGGCTGAAGAAGATTATTGGTGTGAGGAGTTTTATGCAAACACACATAGGCGATTAGACTCTGGCAAATACCTTGTTCGTTTACCACTAAAATCCGAAATACAACCTATCAATTGTATTGGGAAGTCGAAATCAGCCGCACTTAAACGGTTTTTACACTTAGAAAATCGATTACTTAAAGATGACAATTTGAGGAAAGTATATTCTGAAACGATCAATGAATATCTAACATTAGGACAGATGCTTCCAGTAAAGACGACGGAAGATGAACATTGTTTCGATTCTGCAGATGGTCAGCGTTCGACATGCTGTTATCTTCCACATCATCCAGTTGTGAAGGAAGCCGCGGTTAGCACAAAGGTACGTATTGTCTTTGATGCCTCTGCAAAAAGCTCAAATGGAAAATCGTTGAACGAAATTTTGGCTAAGGGAGCTGCATTGCAAAATGATTTGTCTTCTGTTCTTACAAACTGGCGATTGTTTAAATACGTTTTTATGGCGGATATCGAAAAAATGTTTCGATGCATTGATATGGATGAAGAGGATGCTCAGTATCAAAGAATTCTATCAAAGAATTACCAATACAAGAATATTATTGTTCGACCGTTATGTTTGGGACTGCATCGGCCCCTTTTACTGCAATTAGGACCATACACCAGCTAGCAGAAGATGACGGCCATCGATACCCACTTGCCGCTGAAGTTGTAAAAAGACAAATGTACGTAGATTATATATTATCAGGAGCAGACAGTATAGGAGAAGCACTAAATATCGAACAAGAACTAATAGCCATGCTGAAGGGAGGTACTTTCGAGTTACGAAAATGGGCAAGTAATACTAATTTGTTACTAGAGAATATACCCATGGAACACAGGCACGCACAGGGAATGCTACAACTGAAATCTGTAGATGGTATAAAGGCATTGGGAATGTACTGGGATCCGAACTCCGATGAATTTAAATTCTCCATAAATTTTCAGATTTCAATAAAGGAAGTAACTAAACGTACGATATTATCGACAATTGCACGCCTATTCGATCCCTTAGGTTGGCTGAACCCGGTGATTGTATGTGGAAAAATATTATTGCAAAGGTTGTGGAAATATAGGATGGGATAAACGAGTGCCTGCTGATATCCAGAAGGATTGGGAAGCATATGCTAATGAGTTGCCTAAAATATCTGCTATACGCATTCCTAGATGGTTGAATATCAACATAAACAAAAGTTTTGAATTGCATATTTTCTGCGACGCCTCTAAAGGTGCCCATGCGGCGGTTGCTTATATTAGGGGCCTAGATAAAGATGATAATTATTCCATTCAATTGCTACAGGCTAAATTCAAGGCTAATCCTATAAAGCCAATGTTGACAATACCTAGGGCGGAATTATGTGGGGCATCTTTGGCAACACAACTATTAAAATTCATCAAGTCAAATCTTAATATGGAATTTGCTGAAATTTTTATGTGGACGGATTCATCCATAGTTTTGCAGTGGATTCGGGGCGATCCCGCAAGATGGAAACCCTTTGTGTCGAATCGGATACATAAAATATTAAACGGCACCGAAATCTCGCAATGGCGTCATATATCGTCGGAAAATAATCCAGCAGATGTTTCTAGTCGCGGTGCCAGTCCGTCTTGTCTTGCTGCTTGTGCCAAATGGTGGAATGGACCGCCTTTTTTGAAATTGCCGTCAACTGAATGCCCAAAATCAGTTCTTAATCCAGTTACGGTAGATTTGACAGTGGAATGTGAAAGGCGTAAGGTGAAAATTCTGATAAATATGAAAAATAACGTTCTGGATTCTCATATCACTAACTTTTCATCATTCTCAAAACTGGTGCGAGTGACAGCATATTGTCTGCGTTTCTCTAATAATTGTAAAACCAAGGAACGCTGTTACGGTGGCTTGAATGCTAGTGAGCTTAAAGGGAGTGTAACATGTATAGTCCGAATTGTGCAACAAGAAATCTTTGCTGATGAATGGCGAGCTCTATTTCATAAAAGGTCTCTCCCTAAGGACAGTAATCTACGTCCATTAAATCCTATATTTGATGAAGGAACAAACACCATAAAGCTCGGAGGCAGATTGACACATTCGTTATTACCAGAAAGTCAAAAACATCCATACACTTTGCCAGCTAAACATCACGTGACTCAATTGATTGTTAGTAGCAGCCATTTGTCCACGCTTCATGGAGGTGTATCACTCACTTTAAACCACATTAGAAGACAGTTTTGGATTTTGAATGGCCGTAATACTGTTCGAACCGTTTTACACCAGTGTGTGTCATGTTTTAAATACAATCCAAAACCTTGTATACAACAAATGGGGAACCTACCGCCAGAAAGAGTTCGGCCTGCTCGAGCACATACGTCAACTGGTGTGGATTATGCAGGACCCTTTAATATATTACCATCTAAGGGAGAGGTCGCACATCTTTGAAGGGGTACATCGCGCTTTTTATTTGCTTAGTTACTAAGGCTATTCATTTAGAGCTGGTCGGAGATCTCACTGCTAATGCATTCATTGGAGCACTGAACCGTATTTTAGCTAAGAGAGGATTGTGCACCGAAATATACAGTGACTGCGGAACCAATTTCATCGGTGCTAATAGCAAACTTAAGGCCTGTCGTGACGTATACAAGAATTTCATTAATAAGAATGTTTATCCGTTTTTAGCCGAAAAGGGAATCAGATGGCACTTCAACCCTCCTTCATCCCCCCATTTTGGTGGTCTTTGGGAGGCAGGGGTTAAGTCCGTGAAATACCATCTGAAACGGACTATTGGCGAACAAAATCTAACGTATGAAGAATTTTCGACCGTGTTAACACAAATTGAGTCATGCCTAAATTCTCGACCGTTGTGTCCCTTGTCAAATGACCCAGAAGATTTGATGGTGTTAACACCTGGTAATTTTTTAGTAGGTGATGCGTTATACGCATTACCGGAAATGGAATCAAAAAATATGAGGCTTACGGACCGTTGGCGTCACTGCTAGAATATGGTGCAGCTGTTCTGGAGACAATGGCAGAATGAATATCTATCTCGCTTGCAACGTCGACCTAAATGGTTAGATCGAAATCCGAATGGTTAGATGACCGATATCCCAGTAACAGATGGCCACTAGCTCGAATTGTGGAACTGCACCCTGGCCTAGACAATGTTGTACGAGTGGTGACTTTAAAAACACATAATGGTATGATAAAACGCCCGATTGTGAAATTATGCCCAATACCTATACAAGACAATTTCTAACATATTGCGATATCCAGACACAGTAATACCAATAGCACTTATATCTCTCTTTTCAGTAAATATGGCCAAGATTAAAGAACACATATATGTATATACATACTTACATCTTTATGCAAATAGCTACGCACTACTTTGACATTTCCGATGTTCTATGGAACATCAGCGCGGGGCAGAATGTTTGACATGGTCACCTTGCATCTCCGCTAGATGTACATATATCTTTTGTTTTGCTTGCATATATGTCGCAAATGCTTTCAAGGCCATAACCATGTACGAGACACACTCGATCGCCGAAGTTCATTGACCTTCTTCCTCAGCTGTTCAGGATCAAACGCGTCGTAGTTGCCTAGCCAGCCAACCACCAAAAACCGTCGTCCATAACATTGCCTTAGTTATCAATACATAATGACGTTGTTGCTGTTTTCTATTGGGCTCTACTGCTGTGCTGCTATCCAAACGTCCACTTGCTGTCGCAACATGCCTGAGATGAATGCCTATCCCTTATGTGTTTGTTGTTTTATTCCTGGTTTACGTACAAACACACGCCATGATATGATGACGTTGTTGCTGTTTTCTATTGGGTTCTACTGCTGTGCTGCTATCCAACCGTCCACTTGCTGTCGCAACATGCCTGATATGAATACCGATCCCTTATGTTTTTGTTGTTTTATTTTGGTTTTATGTATTTGTCTAAGAAGGGTTCAATGCAGACAAAATGTTTTCTTTGTGTCATGTACGATTAAGCAGCAAACCAATAATGTGTTATTTGTCTCGTCAACGGAACATATAAAAAAGTAAAATCACCAAAACTTGTATCTACATATAAACGCAAAAGATCCGAGCTGTTTTATTTTAAATTATTTGATGAACTCAACATAAGTACAATTGGCAATGTTAAATTTTTTTTGAAATTTTTATTTGTAGAGGTAATTCAACTTAAGCTACAAATTATAATTGTCATAATTTGCTCCATGTATAAATGCGAAGAGAAAAATACACACCAAAATTAAAATGAAATTAGGCTCTTAAATTATACTTACTTACTTAGGTGGCCTCAAACAACCCGGAGGGGCAAAGGGCTTACAAAATGAGGATGTCGTATTTCCCCAACCAGTTTGAACTTTAGCCTTTCTCCTCCAGTTGTCCTGAAAAGTCTTGGTTTTCATATATTTCGATATCTCTCTAGAACGTCTTAGAACAACTTTCGCACTGGTTCATTCTGATTCATTCTACGGACATGACCTAGCTATCGTTAACGTGGTATTTTGATACACATAACTACGTTGTTTCCGGGATATGGATTATACAGCTCGTGGTTCATCCGTCGTCGATACTCGCCGTTTTCCTATTATAGGACCATATATTTTTCGGAGCATTTTTCTCCCGAAGACTTCCAGAGATGTTTCATCAACATGCGCTATGACCCAGGATTCCTAGAAACTTCTCATATATTAATTAAAATAACAAAATCGGTAAAACCTTTTAACAATAGAACATTCTCAAATTTTTTAAAGGAAACACTGTAACAAATATTCAAGTTCCGGAATACTAATACACATCCACAGAAAAAATAATCGAATTAACCGTATCCGATATTAGAGGTTTCACAACCACATTAGAGGCCATTACTTCCTAACTAGAGGTTGTCATAACCTCATCTTATTAGAGGCAGCTTCAATTTCACTTGTGAAGACTAACTTCAGTCGTGGCAACCTCAATTCGTTTGTGGTATTAGCAATTCAGTGGCAGCAGCTGAGTTTACGATTGCTACAACCTGTTTCACACAATTAGTTCTGTGAGGACATGCATGCAATTTTAATGAAGCTATTTGTGGCTAGACAAGAAAGAGATCCTTGGAGTTGGTTTGAATAAAAGTGATGTTTTCCAAGATTTGGTTGTTTGTGAACATCTGGTTGGTTTCGAATCTTCCAGCTCTAAAGCCACTCTGATACGATACAATTAAGTCTGCGTTTCAAGAACCTTGTATCTAATGCATACAAGTCTTATTCCATGAAAATTGAAACAAACACTCGAATCACCTGTT
The DNA here is from genome assembly GCA_963931995.1 of Phaonia tiefii. Classification (NCBI taxonomy): domain Eukaryota; kingdom Metazoa; phylum Arthropoda; class Insecta; order Diptera; family Muscidae; genus Phaonia; species Phaonia tiefii. The sequence continues at coordinate 223,504,687 of OZ008368.1, read as the reverse complement.
TTGAATAAAGGACACAATTCAATGAACCTGTATTCGGGCATCCATTCGTCTCACTAAATTTTGCATTTGCACTATCCAAGCCAGGCTTATCTACATCTGCGCGCAGTACAACTTTTTGGGGGCGCGGCTCCTGTACCTAACAGACTGGATAAGAAGCCTCGCTTGAGAATCCTCTGAAAACTTTAGGTCCCCATCAGAATACTAGAATACGCACAACTCACTGGCTGTGGGTTGCTCTCCCCTCTCCCTCCATGGGATGTAATGGGAATGTTATATATTTTATTTATTTTGTGGCCGTCGCTGGTGCAATGACAGTGTTTGCAGCTCTTGTAAACAAGAGAACGTGGGTTCGGTCCTTGTTCTGACCACCTTACATTACTTTCGACGACAATTACATCGCGTTGTAACGGCTACAATATAGAGTATTTGCTCACGAAAAGGCTTTCCAAAATACCGTTCGAAACCGGAATAAAATTGTAGGTCCCAATCAGCAAGTGCTGAACACCAAAAGCGCACATCCACACTAGATGTGAAAACCTCTGTCCGAAATAATGACTATCAGTCAGTAGTATACTTCCGCGGACCAAAATTGGTTGTTTTATACGAGTACTTATGCAACGTTGGGAAATAGTAGTGGTCCTCATGCAAACTCGAAAGAGCCTCGTAAACGCGTAAACCTCGCAAACTTACGTGGCAAACGTCAAAACAAAGAAATTTCCCATACAAAGCGACTTGAACAAAAGTGGAAAGGCTTCAAGTCAGATTTGCTGCGCAAACGTGGGATGGAGAAACGTGTAAACTTTTGTCATTTTGTTGTCATCTGACTATGATGGATAAATAAGGTGATAGCACTAGAATAGTAGAAAAAGTACACATACATAATACATGCAATTGCTACTGCTACCACCTTATGTATCCATCTTGGTCAGCTGATATGGTTTTGAGCACAAATACGCTGAGCAACTTTACTTGGTACCTCATGCAACGGTGCGACGGAAACTTGCGCTGAGCAAAAGTTCTCGGCTTTCACGTTTGCATAAATGCCGCTAGTGTAAATTGCAATCGGACATCGAAATTGGCCGAAAAATCAACATTTCTGGCGAGGCGCAGTTTCATCTGGGCGGCTATATTAAATCACAAACTAACCCCATATGGGAATTGTAAAACCCACATGCCATTGTCGAGGAGCCAATGCATCCACAGAGAGTGACCGTTTGGTGTGGATTTTAGAGTGGTGACACCACTGACCCATTTTTACCGAAAATGCTGCCGGAAACGCCAGTCAACGTCGAGAGCCAAAGAGCCATTATTATGGACTGTTTCTTTGGCTGAAATAGAAGATATGAACTTGGATAAACTTTGGATTCAGCAGTATGGCGCACAATGTCACACAGTTCATCAACCAATCAATTTTTTGCGCAGTAAATTCGGTAATCGTATTATCAGCCATCCTGGCGATGTCAACTGGCCGCCTCGGAGCTTCGATTTAACCTGCGATTTGTTATTTCTAATAAAGCCATATTAGTTTAGTTCAGTCCATTTCATTCTTAAAATGGTACTTGTATGTGGACCACCATGTATATATCCTGAGAAGATTTAATAAAAAAAAAACCGTTGCCTGTTTATGTGGTTTGTAGCATTTTTTATGCGACTTAACCCAATAAATGTCAATATTTATTAAACGCAACTTTAATTGGAGATGAAGAATAAAAAGTTTGAATAACTTTTGGGTAGAATGATATACAAATGTGTATACTCGTAGTATGATAGAAAAAATTTAACAAAACCACATGATATATATTTTTTTAAATTCCTTTTCCAATTATTCAAACAAATGTAATTTAAATACATTGATGCAAACTAAGTTGTTGGCAATAGTTTTTATCGCGGGTGACAACTGAATTTATTGCAATGATTTATTAATCAATTTTAGTTGATGACGTCCATTCAAGTGAGTAAAATATATACGTAAAATATAAATGTACGGCATATACTTTTATTTTCCTAACCAAATACAGTGGAGTAGAATTATTCAAATTTAGGTTGTTGATTTTATAAATTGAATAATGAAAATAATTTCTCGAAAGTTTTATTTAATTATTTTAGAATTTTTCAGTACAGCGAATTGTATTTGTTAAAATCACATAGATTTTCTAAAGGCATATAATTTTTAAAATTTGACAGATTTTTACAGTTGACAGTAGGTTCTCGTCATCGTAGGTATGAAAAAGAATACAAATGTGGGAAACAGTGAAACCTGCGAATTCATAAATTAGCAAATATGTCAACGGGTTGATTTTGCTTTACAATATGTATTTTTTATTACATAGAACGTAAATGGAAATCACAAGGTTTAACAAAATCTATGTAAAGTAACCGGATATATATTTACTTAGATGACAAAAAATCACACTTACATTAAAACTTGTAGAAATTATAAAGGAGATTCTTTATTGAAACCATTGCATTAGGTGGTCCACGTTCAGCGCAAAACCCGCTGGAGAGAGATATATATTTTCTATTTGAAATTCGCAAAATAAACTGCTACCATATATGGGTATTGCGGCTGTAAAATAACAAATTTTCGGCCACAGGTGCAAGAAAATAAACCATTACATTAGTCTAACAAATTTTTCCACACTTCATGAAACCATAAAACAAAATCACTACGCGTATGTTTTGCTTTCGCTTCAACGATTTTATGTTCAAAAATTTGATGTACTGCGAACTTTTGTGAGCACAAAATTTGTAAACTACCACCGTTTCTCCCTGTGTCTTGAATATTTATGTTTTCAGCACTTTGTGATAGATATTTCTGATATTTATTTATTAAATAGAATTGCACATTTTTGCTTTGGAAAAAATTGTAAATATTTGCACCACACATGCATATTGCATTCCATTTTCGTTTGTTTTCGATTGAATTGAATTTAATGCAGATTTTTTTAATCAAAAACCTTCGTGCATTTTTAGTATTGATCTGTGTTAATGGTACTCATACATTCAGACTTGCACCAGTTGCAACAAGAAAAAATAAATAAATATCAACAATGTATGTAATTTATATTGAAATATATAAAAGTTGGATATTAACTAAAACGAGCAGATATTTGAGTGTCATTATTTCCCGTTGCCTTAATGATTTCAAAACAAAAAGTTTTCATTAAAAGCAATTCCAAAATAAAAATTAAAAAAATTTCGTATGCCAATATTATGACCATAGACTAAATGTACCTAGAAGCAACATCCACCTCATCTGACGTTTCATTTCACACTCTTCGTGGTGAGGTTGGTAGGATATTATGATGTTACTAAGCATTGACTTTTTGTATTATCTGTGTTGACTTAGTTGGGCTTAAGGTCATAAAATAATAATGACATGTGTCATGGGACACCCGCTTGGAAGGAAGTTCCTTTCGCTTTATACAGGGTGATTCAGAAAGTTCCCGACAAATTCCTCCAGCGTATTCCTTGGCTCATTTGATGAAGAAAAGTCCACCAAGTCCAAGTCCTGCCATCTGGCTGAGCAAATTGATGTTATGTGAATATTTTTTTCCATTTCCGAAAGCTCTGTATCTCGGCGATTTGACTTTTTTCTGACTTTCTTATTGATTTTAAAAGGTCTGTTAAAGACCTTTCCAACAAGCCCAAAAAATACGACCACTGGCTCAGAAGTTAGCAAGTTTACCCTACTACCCTCTGACCACCAATTCGAAAATTTTGAACCCGCTGCCATTTCGCACCCTTGCATTTTCGGACATGGTTCTAGTGGACTTTTCTTCATGATATGAGCCAAGGAATACGCTGGAGAAATTTGTCCGGAACTTCCGAAATCACCCTGTATTATGTTCTAGATAGATATTAAATTCCATAGCTTAATTGGATCTTTGAGAAAAGGTATATTTTAAAGTGAAACCTTTTTTTATTACTCAAGAATAACATACAATACTACAGTTACGACAACAAAAGTATATATTCGCTAGATGTATTAGAGACATGCGCCATGATATCCGGCCGGCAGTATACATGTAATACGGAGCAGACTTCCAAAAACTCTTTGATTCTATGAATCTTCAAAATTCAAATAATTACTATGTACTAGCGGGAGATTTGAACTGCAATCACACAAAATGCGGTAATACTGTTAATAACGCAAATGACAATAGTCTAAAGGAATGGTTGACGGAAAACAAAATAGAATTCAGATGCATGCTTTACGCTTCTGTAGCACCCTCCTTTCCTCGATCGGGTCCAGACCACGATTTATAAATAACGGATTCCCGGCTAAATATACTGAGAGTCAACGAAATGTCAAACTGCCTCAAAACACTGTATTGCGCTAGCGACCACAACGCAGTGGAATTAATTGTGAAAATTGAGAGTGAATGAGGGGACAACGTTCAAATTTAACTTTAGAAGGACAAATTGGAAATAGTTTGAGAAGGTGGTAATGCAGAAAATCAAGTTAAAAACAGTTATATCGAACTATTGCAATTTAACGAATCATGAAATAGATGTATATATAACTAGATTATATTTTGTAATATCAGAGGTCATTGAAAGTACGGTAGCAACATTTAAATTCAAATATGTCTTTTCAAATTTAACTACGACAACTTAACTTAGCCAAATAGTTGTGCACGAATCTGAAAGGAATATACTCAGAAAAGCTGGAATAAACACGCAGGCTCTAGAAAAGATTAATACGGCCAACCTAGTAGTACGTGACCAAGATGAATAGGGACCTTTCTCGAATCAATACATTCATATAAATATTTCGATGAAAACAATAATAATCAAACTAGTCGGCATTCGCCGGTGATATTGTTATTTATCATGCTGATAAGACAATATCTAATATTAATGAAGGACTTCAAAACTCATTCAATATGGTCGAGGAGTATGTCCACCAGTAGGATACTGTAATAACTACGTAAAACGGAATTGGAAACAATTCGGAATCAGATCAACCCTTTCGAATAAGAGCATTGAGAACAAACACAAAATTAAATTTCAAGAGGTGTACCTGGATAAATACTTACACTTTTATGAACATATAAATTAGATAGGCTCAAAGGGAAGGAAAGCTTTTTTCATAAAGTACACAGGCGTTTTTTGCAGTCTAATCATATAAATTCCCGTGTTAAAACTAGTATGTATCTAACGTTAATTCGTCCTGTCGTAACATATGGTTGTCCTGTCTGGTTCAACGTATCGCCGGCGATCATGGAAAAATTAAGGATATTCGAAAGGCAGTACACAAACTATATATCAAATAAGAAATTGTATTATAAAACCAAATGAATTTCGAATTGACAATTATATCATAAATTGAATAAGAAACGATATACTACGTTGTACAACAAACTATGAAAACAATTTAATACTGGCTCCCTACTATACAAGTGCAAATCATTTATGTGATGCATTACGAAAACGGTTTCTCCCAACCAGGCGTTTATATACCTGGACAAAGAAAAATATATCCAGGATACAAATGGGATTCTCGTCATATATCATATATACAGACTGGCAAATATTAAAGCAGTAAAAAGTACAAGATACAATGCCGGTTTCTTTAGACACAATACTAACAAATCGCATAAAGATATTGCACTATCTTAAAATTATTGTTTTATAAACAAAATTAGATTTAATTTAACCATAGATTTTAGTATATAAATAATACGATATTTATGTTATTTGTTTATTAAAAATTTTTCAGTACCTTGTTATCCTATATGAGTGTTAAATTGATTTTAACAAATTGAATTTATAAAGCTGTACAAATGCAACATAGATGCTTATTAAATATACTCCAGAGCCCAATCTGGGGACAATGCATATAAAAAAATATAAATTATTAAATTGCTAGTGTTTATTATGATACTAAATTTTTTAAAATTACTTGAATTCAATAAACGACCTGAATCAAAAATAATTATTTATAATTTATTTTTTTGCTAAAAAATAATGATTACGAGTTGATTTTTTATAATATTACATAAATTTAAGCATTGCCATTGAAAGAAATCCTTAAAACTAATAATATAATCATCAGTATATCATTTTGATAATAAAACTCATAATGATTATGGTCCCTAACTTCTGTGCACGAAGGAGCAACAGACGAGGACTGTTTCGGAAATAAGCAAATACTGTCCAAATTACCCAAAAGTTAGGAGTTACTGGTGCAATTAAATTACGGTCACTACGAGCTTTTATTCCATCTTGGGGAGGACGAGGCCATTTAACAGTATCAACCATAAGCTCCAATGATTTCAGTTTCGAACTAATAGAGACAATTTTTGAAATTTAAATTTTGAAATCCTTACTTGGACTCCTTAAATAGCTTATAAAAGTCAACATCGAATTCCCTACACTTCCGACATGTTCAGCGAAGACCGCTTTCGTTAGCCGCAATTATGTCATAATGACTCTCATTGAAGCCAGCACACTTCACATGGGCATGACTATCACGAAGCCAACATGAAAGAAAACAACCCTCATATACGTCCTGACTGCACAAATCTAGTAATAATTTCCAATTATGTCTAAAGATATGCAAGAAAATAGAATAACAAAACGAATTGGTACAACTTTCTGTTGCTGTTGTTGATCGGAGATATAAAGCATAGCCACGCAAAATTTCATTTGCAAGCCGACGTTATGGTGACACACTAACACGTCAGCTACTTCGTACATAGTATGTGTGATGTTGTGTGTTTCGCTGTTTCGTTGCTGTTGATATGGCAAACATGTGGTTATGTGACACACGTATACGTTGGCTACTTCGGACAAAGTATGTCTGATGTTGTGTGTTTGGTTGTTTTTAAATGAAACGTCATAATTTGATTGAACGGCTTTATAAACTCTTTATATTAACTTCACCTGCCTGTATGTATGTGTGCCGAAAAAATTTTGGATTGATTTTTAATCCTTCTCCCGTAATCCAATCGAGCTGAAACTTCGCAGGCACACTAATGGCGACGACAAAAATTAAACGTCGAAAAATGGGCGGGATTGGATTAATGGGCGTGGTACCTCCCCTACAAATCCCAAATTAAAAATCCATTATTTCTGCTCCTGTTAACGGTATTTGAACAAAATATGTTGGTTAGGTTTACATATTCTAAGATCTGGTGCAAATATGGGCGGGATTGGACACAGGGGCGCGGTCATATATAAAGAATTTATAGTCAAAACGGGTTGATTTTTTATTATTGTCAAAGGTAAGTCAAATAAAATGTGGGTGCGGAGCACTCTCAGGGCAAATAGAATAATGACGTATTATACGTATATGAAAATGAGATTAAAAAAAAAATTTAATTTTTTGTGGGCATTATGCACAATTGCATGTGTAAAAATATGATAAAGAAAAGTAAGAAAAAGAAAATCAAACTTTTTGTTTTCTAGGAAATCAAAAAAGCGAAACCTAATCAACTTTAAAAAAAAACCTCGCTGTGCGATTCTCCTATATTCGCCTACAATTGGATTTTTAAAGAACATGAACGAGATTCTAGATCAGAAGATATTGCATTTTGGCCGATGGAAATCTGTTCTTATGGCGATGTGTAAGGGTTACATTTAAAATTTTTAACGTTTATATATTTACAATATTGACGTACTTAAACTATAATAAACACTAGATAACAACAATATTGTACAAATATACAATATTCCTCTATAGGACACTTGAGTATTGTTAATATATCTATAGAAATAGATTTGCATTTCAAAAATAAAAATGTGTATGTACTTTAGTTCCCCCACTGACTAAATACCAACCTACTTTTAAACAAAAGCTACCACTGTGATAACCCTCGGTGGTCATTGTCATTGACACTAAATTTGTTTAAGAGTAAAACAATGTAACTAGCTTTAAATTATACATAAAGGGTGTCTCAGTAAAACTAAAAAAATAAATGGTTTCCCATTACATCCCATGAAGGGACCGGGGAGAACTTCTCACAAATCACTGAGCTGTGCGCTTTCCAGTTTTCACTCACTGATTGCGACCTACAGTTTTATACCCATTCCGCACGCTATCTTGAGAAGCTTTGTCATGGCTATATAGTCCATAGTGTCGCCGTCGCAATGCGAGGTGACCGCCGCCGAAAGAAATTTGAAGGTGCTCAGAGCGGGGTTCGAACTCAGGATCTCATGTACAAGAGCCGTACACACTAACCATTGCACCACCGACGGCCACGTCTCAGTAAGATTACACTTTTTAAATTTAGTGTAATTTTTCTTTGCTCAAGTGGCAACTCTGAAATTTGGCAGCTGTCACATAAGTTTATCCCGATTACTAAAAATGGAGCGGGTTTCGAACGAACGACGCGTTTTAATTGTAAAATGTTATTACAAAAATTTGGAAAGTTATGCTGACACTGCTTGCAAACTACGAAGAAATTTCAGTCGAGAAAGTGCACCAAATGTGTCAACCATTCGAAGAGTGGTCAAAAAATTAAATCACACGAATAAACCAGAAACAATTCCTGAGTTCAAATTCGAGATTCATGGCGTCATCAATGAGATACAGCCATATCTTTGTGAAAAAGTCGTGGGAACTTTCATGAAGGGAATAATGGCCTGTCATTAGAGCCGTGGGGGCCATTTGACGGACATTTTATTCCGTACTTAATCGTGTCTCAAGTTATCATAAAGTTAGAGCTAACTAAAAGTTTTGCTCTCAGTTTGTATGAAATTTAAAAATTATAACTGAAAGTTAGTTCTACATATTGTGATAAAAAAATTACAGCAGATAGTTGTCCGAGGCCTTCGGCCACGGACTGTCCCTGCAGGCTGTGTCAGAGACACGGCCATTAAGTTTAACGTAGAATACGCCATCCGATAAGACAGAAAACATATATAACAATAAATTCATTTGCTTATATTATTTATCATTTATTGTTATATATGTTTTCTGTCTTATCGGATGGCGTATTCTACGTTAAATTTAATGGCCGTGTCTCTGACACAGCCTGCAGGGACAGTCCGTGGCCGAAGGCCTCGGTCAACTGTCTGCTGTAATTTTTATATTTACCAATGGCATTTGATTCAAGTCCGTTTAAAAAAAAAAATATTATGTTAAATTTTTTTAAACTTAATTTAATTTATGTATTGTAATTAATATTTTTATTGAAATAAGTTCTGCGAATGTTGAGAGGGCCGCCCTAATATTAAAAAAGGTTTACCTTATCGAGTCTTCGCATAAGCATTCGAGCGTTGGGTGAAAGCTTTACGCTTTACAATTCAAAATTAATGTTACAACAGCTTTATTGAAGTTTTCACAAAAAAGCTTTATTACGTTAGCTTACTGTTTGTTTCACTTTTTACTAGATACATGTTGCCAAGCAACATTAGCTTGCTGTTCGTTTCACTTTTTACTAGATACATGTTCCTAAGCAATGTTGAGCAACCAAAAACACTCAACCAAACACCACACATATGTTTGAGTGTATGTGTTTAAACGATTTTCATTTGAGAAATTAAAATACTAGAAATATATCAACCAATATGAAATGTATATCAAACGAAAGATAACATCTTCATTTACCTACAAAAAAAATTTAAAAAAATTCATCTAGCCGTTTCCTCAAACTCAATGAAATAAAGATTACAACAATAAAAACCTGACATGACTCCTCATACCGTAAGGTAAGACGTATTCTACGTCAAAATAAAATACTCAACATTCTCACTTAATGAATATTTAATTATAGAAGAAGAAAGCTGTGGTTCAGATAACATCATTTAAAAATCGAATTCTAATTTAAATAACCTATAAATTCGGGTGTGACAACTTCTAGCTCCGTTCTGCCAAAATGTGATGGTAATGGTAATTCGATTGCGGAAACCTATAACCGGGTGCGAGGAATGTTCAATTCGATTAGGGCTAATAGGGTTGTCTTAAACAAATCTCTCTCTGTGAATATAGATGGGGTCATATTAGACCGTAGGTATCTTTCGACCAATTTCGATATGTCTGAATGGCTGATGTTGGTGACTTTGTTTCGGATAGAGAATAGGTCTCCCATATAAATTGACAAATTTAGAATATAGTCGTATTTAACTAACTTAAAGTTTTGCACATTGATATGTTACATTATGTGTATATTCAAAATAACTTGGAAATTACCATTGTCAAAATTGAATCAAAATCCTCACAGGCAATAACTTTTTAATGGTTCAGTTAAATTTTTAAGGTATTAAGAACAATGACATGATATTTCGTGAGAGAGAAAATTAAATTGCTACATGCTTACATCAAAACATTCACAAGAGCATAATAAAAACATTCACAAGAGCAATTCATGAATATCCCTGTGTATATGGAACAAATAAAATTTGACCTCAATTTTCTTACATCCGGTTTGAAATTCATAGCTTTTTCTCTCTTTCGCCCAACACAAGTTATTGCCAAATCATCGAGAAAGTAAACGCAATAAATATTGATATTGACTTTGGAACAGTAGAGTGCAAATGTACGACTTTTGAATAATTCAGATTCGAAAATAAGAACATCTTTAAATGTGTTTAACATTGTGGCTGCGAGATTTTCAGGCTGCAATAAAAAATTCCGAACTATGGTTTTAAGCTTTTTTAAATGTTTTCACTATTTATTGTAGAATTTCAGGACGAGGTTTAATCATTTTTGCTCTTTATTATTCGCTCACATATACATAACGATGACTGCATGAATATATGTTTAATTGCTTGCAGCAAAAGACAATGCTACGAGTATTTGCAATTTGTAAGTAATTCACTTCAACGATTTTTTATTGTTTCCTTACATGGGCTGGGATTGCAATGTCCAATTTGGTTTTAAATTAAAGAGCATGGAAGGGTAAAGGCTTTGGATACTATTTTGAGTATTTAAGCAATGGAATAATTGAAATTAGAACGTAGGGAGGGATTCTGGCATAACTAAAATCGTATGTTGAGGAGATGTATGATTTTTGTAGTTACATCCACTAAAATAAATAAATAAATGGTTTCCCATTACATCCCATGAAGGGACAGGGGAGAGCTTTCTCACAATCACTGAGCTGCGCGCTTTGCAGTTTCCACTCCGTGATTGGGACCTACAGTTTAACACCGATTCCGAACAGTACTTTGACAAGCTTTTTTTTACATCCACTACTCCAGAGAAAATATCCAATTTGCAATTACATACTTTTAATTTAATAGAAATGAGTGTTTTAGGCCTGAGTGCGAGAGGTCTTGAAATAGCAAGGAAAATCTAAATTTATTAAATTTTTGTACTTTTTTCGAAATTTTTTAAAAAAATTTTATTTCCGTGTAAGTTCATATTATTAGGTCTTTCAGTTACTATGTTCTTTAATAATTGTTCGGTTCAATATTAATATCTATTAGAAAGTACTTTTTCTATGAAAAACTACATTTACACAGTGCAACACGAAAAAATATAACCATATACGGACACCACTACGTGATAAAAGGCAAAAAAAAAAAAAAAGATTTGGGGCCTAGGTATCATTCTTGCAAAAAAGTGATCATTTTGTCAGGCTCATATCTTGAAAATTGTTCGGAGTTTTGATTTACGCTCAGAGGGAAAGTTGTAGCTCTTGTCATAAAGAACAAACATCAACATATAAAATCAAAAAACTTAATTTCAAGGTTAAAATTGCAAAAACTCTAAAGAAATCGATTTTTTTACCTCTTTTCCCCTGCCCAGGACCATAGGCAGCAAACCGTTAAAAATGCAAGGAAACAATCCGTTACAAAAATGTACCTAAGATCTCAATAAACAACTTTCTAAAACATATGAACCAAAGACAATCTTGAATTAGACGACCAGAAGATGTGTGCAATTTGGCAATCCTGGTAAAGAGAACCAAAAAGTTCTAGAAATTCAATCAAGGGCATTTGCTGACGTGTTATATCTTGATTATTGCATAATTTTAGCATAGTTTATATAATTTTTGGAATTTACCACCAACATAACTGAAACGAATTAGAAAAGATATCAAAAAAAGAATGCAAAACAATGCATCAATAAAATTGATATTACCTCTGCGAACAAAGCGTCGAGCTTTCTGCCTTTGTACCATTTTTCCATGGGCATTGTGCTTTGGTGAAACTGTTCTCCTTGCTCATCGGATTCGGTAGGGAGTTGGTTGATAGAAATTCAGAAAATGCAGCTTTAATGTCATCGATGTGCTGTAGCAGTTTCTCTATAACTTGCACCGCTGAGCTCTCGTTGACGTCGCGCTGTGCAATGTCTCGATGTGAGCATCGTGACGCTTTTATATTGTGTGCTGCGTCCCTTGTTGCGTGTGCTCAGCTTACTGCTTTGCCCATGCTGGTGCGGTCAGTGAGATGGCATAGTATCTCAATGTTGAAGTAAACGGTGTTTAGAATTATTCCTGGGAAGTTTATACATTCTAGAAAGTTGTTTATTGAGATCTTAGGTACATGTCTGTGGTTGATTGTTTCCTTGAATTTTGAACGGTTTGCTACCTATGGACTTGAACAGGGGAAAAGAGGTAAAAAGAATCGAATTGTTTAAAGTTTATGCGATTTTGACCTTGAGGCTGAAGTTTTTTTGATTTTATAAGTTGAAAATTTTCTTTATGACAAGAGCTACAACATTCCCTCAGAGAGTAATTCAAAATTTTGAACGATTTGGAAGATATGAGCCTGACAAAATGATTACTTTTTTGCAAAAATGACAACGAGGCCCCAAATCTTTGGGGCCCATAAAGAAAGTGCATGACTTTGGGCAAAACCGGGAGACACTGCTCTTTTTTTCGGTCTTTTATCACGTAGTGGTGTCCGTGTATGGTTAAATTTCCATGACTTAATAAATTACACACAGTGTTGTATAACTTGTTCATATAACTTGCATAGAACTGTAAATTTGTGACAAAATATTTTTCAGATTATCAATTCAGAATCCAGAAAAGACATATAAAATTAGAATTGTATAATATTTTCTTTAATAATTTTTCAGAACAAGAGCAATTTCTGTGTTTTAAAGTCCTTTTATAACAGAAAGTTAATTTTCATAGAATATATTATTAAAAAAATAATGCGAAAATGATTATTATGGTGGATGGTTGGGAATATAGCTATTTCAGTGCTCACCAAGGCATATCATCAGCTCCCTTCTCCACAACTATTTTGCTATATCATCACGCTTTGTAGGCATAAACAAATCTCAATTAATTAATTGTATATACTAATACTTCTGTGGTATGTTTTAATAAATAGCCAATGTTACCAACCATTGCAGAGAAAAATTATATATATTACTAACGTTTCAAAAGTAACACCCATTTTGACACTGGAAACTGTGGTGTATATTTCAGATTATAATAATTTGTTTATTACAAAAGGATTTGTTGGTAGATTTTGGACATCACATTTCGGGTTAGCGGCATTTTACGATTTACCTACTATTGTTTTCAGTATTTGAAATCAATTTCAAATAGATTTTTGTAGATTCATACTTTTTTAGTTAGAAAAATATAATTTTTAACTAACTCATACAATATTCAAAAGATTTTAAACCACTTCCTATTTCTAGGAAAGGCAACGGCAAGTCTATTGTTTGATTTGATTTTTAGGTTGGGAAATTTGAAGCCCCTCTCAATCCTTGATAATATATTAGCAATGAGTTTGGTTCGTTAGTAATATGGTATCTTAAAGGCCTTTCCAACAAGCCCAAAAACAAAAAAATCCGACCACTGGTTCAGAGCTTAGCAATTTTAACCTAGTACCCTCCGACCATCAATCCGAAAATTTTCAAACCGCTGCCATTTCGCCCCCTTTCTTTTTCGAGGATGGACGTAGATGGACATATTTTCATGAAATGAACCAAGGAATACGCTGGCGAAATTTGTCCCGTCGTGCCTGAACCACCCTGTATATAATTCGTGTATGTTGCCAAACGTCCAGATAAGAACATAAGATATTTTGCCCGCCACACTGGTAAATATACCTGGCGCTAGGTCTCCGTAAATTTTGGCGTGTGTTTCACCACATGCTGGTACTGATACTGTGGCTCTGATATATTTGATATTATTTTGTACCCGTAGCAGCGGGTTTGTTCTTTCGTCAATGAAACTATAATTGTTTGATGAATGCGAAAAAGGAATACCCAAAAAGATGGCGAACAAGTAATTGTTCTGCTTGTAGGCGAAAAAAATTGGCCTGCTGCCCAAAAAATATTAGGAAAATGTACGACAAATATCTGTTACAACTTTTCATGGGAATTCTGCTATTTTCTGGGTATTCCTATATCCCACAGGCCACATTGTACTAGAGCTTACATCTTGCGTTCGGAATTCAATATAGGCGAATATGTTCACGAAATTAAAAGCGAAATTTTATATCGCTGAAAATGACAATTTGGAGATTTCTGATGAGTTCGCGAAGATTCGGCTATTGTTTGCTATTTTCAACAAACGTAATGTTAAGTTTGGTGTTTTTGCGGACCATTTATCGGTCGACGAGACGACGGTTCCCTATTTCGGTCGACATTCAGCGAAAATGTTTATACGTGGAGAACAAATTATGCTCGGACGATGGTTACATGTTCCAGTTCATCCCATATTCTGATGTATCCGACATTTGCAATAAGATTTTGGGACCCGGTGCATCCGCCATAATGCAACTATTAACACATTCTCAGCATCCAATGCAGCACGCCGTCCATTTTGAAAATTTTTTTCCTCCCATTACTGGATGTGCTTGCTGAAAGAGAGACGCTTTTGAGCAACTGGCACTGTTCGAACCAAACCGCCAACACGATCGGTTCGAAGAGTGACCCTTTTCAAACTGGGGAAAAGCCTTGAAAAATCACGAAACAGGTTATGCGTTTGATACACGAAATGACGTTATGTTAATTCGTTGGCTAGATAATTCGAAAGTCACTATCGCTACCAATTATGCGCAATCGATCCAATAGTACCAGTGCAACGACACTGCAGAGAAAAAGGTTGGCATTCATCAGCCCCTCGTATTCAACAATTACAACAGACATATGGAAGATGTTGACTTACAAGAAAATGAGGTTGTCAATTTCCGTATCGGTATTCGTGACAAACAGTGGTGGTGCTGCTCTGGATCCAACATTTTGACAGCACCATCAATGAGTGGAAACTTCACTGTTTCGTAGCAGCTTCTAAAAAAGTGAAGCCTATGTCACAGCTTACCTTCAAAAAGTCGGTGGCCACGTCTCTGCTTCATTCGTCGGAGTATTCTATGGATGGAGTCAAACCTTCGTCTAGTGATGATTCAGAAGTTGATTAGAGGCAAAAAAGTATTTGGGGAGTACACGGCTGCACGTTCCACTAAATATGTACAAAAAGTCATCGGCGTTGCATTGTGTGCACGCCAAAAAAACAAGGGTGAGAAATGAAAGCCAAAAAATTTTGTTAAAAACGCCGCGCCGCATACACAAACAGAAACTCCCGGTTAAAATAATTACATATTTTATTTCTTTATTTTAAAAATACTTGTATTCCCTAAAACGAATAATTACATGCTATCTCCTCTATATTCCCAAATAAGTTTTGAAATTAATAAAGATCCGTTAATTAATTACTTGCACTTACCTTCTCTTACTGGCAACTATCCTAAAACATTTCATACTTTCGGGAAAAAATTTGCGGGACAAAAGATTTCTAAACGCCTGACAGTATCAGCATGTAGTCAAAAACACGGCAATTTTCAGACAAACTGCTTGTCGGGAATTTTTTTTTTTTTGATGTGCTAACATCTATAGGCACGGGTAGGGCAATCTACCAAAGTGAACACATGCAAACAACACACAGCATTCGCATCACATACGTGCTGGTTGTACAACAATAGTCTTTGCTTGAAAAAAAATTCAATGAGTGTTCGAACTCACGGGCAATGTGTTAACACCTTTTTGCTACACGGTACCTGTTCGATTTCTATGAACACATTCGTAAATGTTACATTGGAAAATAAAAAACAGCATTCAATCATATGATGACGTTACAGTTAAATAATATTAATACTTAAAATTATTTAAAGACCCAGTGCAAGCACATGTGTCATTATTTTCTTGCTCAATACTTTTTGTTTTATTCCCACAAAAGTCAAAGAATGCAAATAAGAAAAAAGAAACATAAAATAAAAACTGTTAAGGGAATGCAAAGAGTGGAGAGTGTGAGTGTAAATTGTCATGGTGGAGGGTATATAAGCTTCGGCCCGGCCGAACTTAACACCGTTTCTACTTGTTTTTGTATACACCGGGCAATGCTGAACATCAAATGACTCGCTTTGTTTGGCCATAGCAACAACAACGAAACAACCAAACACACAACACCACACATACTTTGTCCGAAGTAGCTGACGTACACGTGTGTCATATAACCACATGTTTGCCATATCAACAGCAACGAAACAGCCAAACACACAACATCACACATACTTTGTACGAATTAGCTGACGTATTAGTATGCCACCATAACGTCGACTGCGCAAGCCCATGCGCTTGCAAATGAAATTTTGCGTGGCTATGCTTTATATCTCCGTTTAACAACAGCAACAGACACATGTACATACATACATTATTATGGTAATACGTACGCTATAGACACAATTTCGTTTGCCTCACCCCTGCCACACAACTCTTTCATTGCTCTCTTGCTCGCTCATTTTTGTTTAACAAGTCATTATTCTCTCTCGCAGTCGCAGAAAAGCTGGTTTTAGCAGCAGCATAAAATCTGGTTTTAGCAGATTTTTACTTTCATAGGTTTAGTCCCTTTACGCCGCTATAGATGTTAACACATCAATAGGTATGATGGTATTGATGTTGCGGCAGCGGGAAAAAAATCAGGTCTTCGTCTCCAAAGATTATTGAATAGTATAGAGAACACATGGAATATATTTTATGACTGAAAAGCACTGGCGACATCTGGCCAATGATTCAAAACGTATTACTCTCTTTTTGTCTAATTTTTCATAATTTTGATGTGAAACATTTCTGACTTTTGAATCATTTATTCTTTTGTATTGTTTTATGTAATAATATTGTCGAAATGGTCGATTTATATTGAAATATGCTATAAGAAGAATAACACCCGTTTATGCTCTTTTATTCAGACTCTACATGAGAGCAGAAAAAGAGTGCAATAAGTTCTCTATACTGTTCAATACTTTTTGTCGTCGCTCTGTTTACGACAAAACAAAAGCAATTGTTTCAGTGAGCTAAATATTGTTTTATTTATTTTAACAATATTACATCTAATGTTAAAGCAGATGTAAGAAAAAAGAAAGTGCAAAAGCAAAATAGCATTTAGCACAGAAACTTTTCCTTTCTAATGTAACAATGTAAGTAATGTGTTCTTAGAAGTCGAACAGGTACCGTATGACAAAATTGTATCGCCAGTGAGTTCGAAAACTCATTGATTTTTTTCCACAAAATGTTTCATCAAAAAATTCCAACGTTTAAATATCCGGTAATTAATGGGGTGATAACAACTTGTAGGTTTCAAGCAATTTTTTCAATTTCCTGACTTTTACTGGCTAGTACTTCTCAAATATGACAACTTAGTGACCCAAATTTAATTTCGTTTTATTTTATTTGTATATATACGATTCAATAAAGACTAAAGAATTTTATAAAAAATAATAATCAATAAATATCATTTAACCTGGATATAGGAGAATTACGAAATTCATAACGATTAAAGTTTAACCTCCTAATTCATAAAAGGTTGTGAGAGACGTTTTTTGTATAATAAACTGTCTTTCAAACGTCTTACAAGTTTTTATGAATAAGGCTGCAACTATTTATGTAGCAAAATAAAAAAATAATGTTTCTAGTTATTTTTGATGTGTTAAAATCTATAGACGCGGGTAGGGACTTAACTCACAAAGTGAACACATTCAAACACAGTTTGTCCGACTGCGATCACACAGATTGTTTGGCGTTAAACTCCTCCGAAACGGCTGGACCGAATTGTATGAAATGTTGTGTGCATATGGGGTAGGTCTCAGAATCGGCAACATATATCTTTCGTACCCCTAGATGATAAGAGTGGCCCACACCTATATAGAACACAGATTTGTCCGACTGCGAAACACAGATTGTCAGACTGCGAAAAAAAACACACACTGATGTAGCGGCAGCGAATAGTTTTCTTGTGTGGGTGTGGAGCACTCTCAGAGCAAAGAGAATATTGATGTGGTTATACCAGGGGGATTCTGGAGATGATGGAGAATGAGAGAGTAAAGAAGACAGGAACAAATTTTAAATAGTGTTTATTGATACTAATGACAGCTAAATTATGTTTTATATTGTTTTCATTGTACGAAAATACGCATTCCCTTTGATTTCTGTCCGTTTTATGTCCATCGAAAGTGTAAAATTGGTAAAATACAGCAGCAAATAAAACTCTATGAAATGGCCTACTACCTCGTCGTCATGAAGAGGCATCGAAGAGAGCAATGGAAACTCTTAAGTATTTCTCTATGGTTATACTGTATATACAAATGAGATATTAAGAGTGCAATAACAATGTATGTATGTTTGTGCATGTGTCTCTTGCTGTGCATTCTCTTTGTTTTGTGGGAATAAAACAAAAAGTTAAAAAAAAACTTTAAATATTTTTAACAGCCTGTTTCTCTATCTCGAATGAAAGTTTTCGTTCGTGTTCTATACGAAAGAAAGTTGGTTTCGGACGGTATTTTGAGAAACTTTTTCATGGCTGAATACTCGATGGTGTCGCCGTCACTAAGCTAAGAAAAAGCCAAAGTGTATGAATTTTTTTTACAAAAAATACTTTTTTAAGAACACGTACTTTTTAAAGAAGTGGTACTCTTTTTAGGATAAGGTTACTTTTTAGGAAAATTTACTTATTTTCAGGAAGGCTATTTATCTCAAGAAAACAAAAGAAAATGTGGTACATTATTTTTAAGAAATGGTACTTTTAAGATAATGAATGTTTGTTAAAAAATTTATTTTTTGTAAGAGAAGGTATTTTTTTTTTTGAAGAAAAGCTTTAATTTTACGAGAAAAACAGATACAATATTAAAAGTAGCTACTTATCTCAAGAAAAGTTATTTTGTTTTACAAAAAAGGTATTCTTTAAAGAAAATTTAGTTTTTTAAGAAAAGGCAATTTGTTGTAAGATAATGTACTGGTTTAAGAGAAGGTACTTATTTCAAAATTTACTTTTTTAAGGAAGGGTGCTTTTCGTAAGAAAATTTACTTTTTTGAGCAACGGTACTTCTTTAAGATGTTATTTTTTTAAACTTTTTTCACTTAGCTGTTCTAAATTTAATTTTTATTCAGTTCAAACTACAATATATAACAAACAGGCACCACCTAGAAAACTTCCCATTAAACAAGAAATATGTTAGTCCGGACACAAACCAAAAGTACGAGTGTTAAAGTGCTGCCAAATATAATTCCATGCTGAGGGTTGTGTTTCATGGATTTGCCAGTCTTGCACTTTGGCTTTTATAAGTTTACTTTTATTGGGTTCAAAACTACAATATGTAATACACAGGCTCCACCTAGAAAACTTCCCTTTAACCCAAACCAAACCAAAAGTAATGGGTTGTAATAAAGTAGTTAAAAAAAAGTTGTTTACAAATTTTTCATTTAGCCCCCATCCCGCAACGTGCGATAAGGAACTTCGTTCCAAAATTTTTGCAACGAAGACACAGCAGAGAATAAGGAGTTATGGCACAGGGTGCCATGTCCTACCACGACACCATCGATTTGGTTTTTGAAACCGAAAAAATGACTGGAGCATCGTACACGGGGATCTTAGAAGCCATTTTTCGTTAATTTATTAAATTGCTTGGAGCCATAGCATGGACTTACCCACAAAATAATACTCCAGTTCATATTTCCAGAGCAGTAAAGCATTGGATTCATGCACAAAATGTGGATCTTTTGCATTGACTCCCATAATTTGTACGAAAATTATACGAAAGCGGAAGGCAATATGAAACAAAACAGTCACTATAAGACTCTATAGAAGTTACATGGGACTCAATTTCTTTAAATTATATTTACCAATCAATGCCTTGAAGTTATTCCCAATAAGGTTGGTAGGAGCCAATACTAAATTTGTTTGTTATGTTACTATTAGTAGTTATTAGGAAAATAAAAAAAAAATATTTGTCGTATTTTGCTACATAAATAGTAAAAATAATAGTAAGATTCATGATGAATTTCCTAATTCTCCTATATCCAGTTTCCATGATGTTTACGTTCAAAGTTTGGAAAATATAATTCCTAATTTAAGTAATTGGCAGTGTGTATGTGCGTATAATTATAAAAATAAATGGTTTCCAATTACATCCCATGAAGGGACTGGGGAGAACTTCTCACAATGACTGAGCTGTGCGCTTTCCAGTTTTCACTCACTGATTGATTGGGACCTACAGTTTTTCACCGAATCCGAACGGTAATTTGAGAATCTTTTTCATGGCTAGATACTCGATAGTGTCGCCGTCACTATGCGAGGTGACCGCCGCCGAAAGAAAATTTGAAGGTGGTCAGAGCCAGTTTCAAACCCACGATCTCATGTACAAGAGCCGCGCACACTAACCATTGCACCACCGACGGCCACAAAAAACCGTTTCCCATTACATCCCATGAAGGGATTGGGGAGAGCTTCTCACAATAAGTGAGCTGTGCGCTTTCTAATTTTTCACTCACTGATTGGGACCTACAGTTTTTACACCGATTCCGAACGGTATTTTGAGAAGCTTTTTCATGGCTAAATACTCGAGGTGACCGTCACTATGCGAGGTGACCGCCGCCGAAAGAATTTTATTTTTAAGGTGGTCAGAGCAGGGATCGAACCCAGGATCTCATGTACAAGAGGCGTATAATTATTTCTCTTAAAAAATATTTTGTCTGTACAGCAGTAGAGGTGTTCAGCAAAAGATGTGCAATCTTAGGAGTGCAAATTGTAAAGAAGATTACATTATAATTCAGTGAATTGTATAACGACCAAGTAAATTTATTTTCGTCATAGATTCGAACAGGGTCCAATTAGATTTGAATGATCTATTTTTATAGATCAAGAATTGATTTTGATTTTGATTGATGCCACAACTTTCAGTTGCGATTAAATGTGTACCAACACGATTAAACGTATAAAACGTAAAACGTATAAAACATATACACAATTTAATTCGAATCGAATACGATAAGAATTTCATAATTTTTGATGAATCTATGTGTTAAAAATTAGGAAGAGTTTCCGACTAAGCCAGCATTGTCTCTAGGCAAACTTCGACAAGTACGACTTCAATTTTGTATCAAACCGTCATAGCGCATTATTGGACTACCGCAAATGTTCAGATTTGGATACAAAAAGTTCCAGCTTTGGATGGACGAAAGCGGAATGTAATTACGCCCCCCGAATGCACGCTCCAAATTGAAAATGAATTTGGGCCCCGAAAATTATACGCAACGCAACAACATAAAATGTTATGGTTTTATTGGGGACTATTTTCAATTTTTATTGAGCCTTATTTTCATTACGAAATTGGACCCCGAACGGTTGTCCGAAAATAAGCCCCATTTAATTTTTTTATATAATTTGTGGGCTTATTTTCAAACTTTTGGGCATAATCTTCATTTGAATGCATTTTAGAGGTTTAGGCTGAATAGTTTTTTCGTTAATTTTATACGGTCTCATTTATACCGAACGTAAATACAGCCCAGTCCAATAAATCAAATTTTTGCCCAACACTCAGGTGATGTTTCGTTCAAATCCAGTGCATTGTACAGTACTTGGGAAGTAGTAAAAGGAGTACGAGGGAAGAAAGAATGATGTTTGTTGCTGTTTGGCTTAAACTTGTACAGAATGGAGCGCGGAAATTTACTTTTTTGCACTACAGGCTGTGGCGGCACTGTTGGTTGAAGAGTGGAGAGTGTGCGTGGCTTATAGTGGCTGACGGGAGATTTGTATTCGTCTGCCTTTCAGTTGCCATCAAGCATTGGACACATGAGGAGAAGTAACTTTGTGTTGAAGCGTATTTTTCAAATGCGCACTCGATCATTGCAGTGCAGCGTGTGTGTAATAGCGGGTGTGAAAACAAACAAAACTATTCGGACCGCATCACTGTGTGGTGCGCCATATCACGAGTAGGCATCATTGGCCCTTACTTTTTCCAGGATAATCGTCTTGCCGTAACTGTGAACTCCGAACGGTACTTGGCTATGATACAGGATTTTTTTTAGCCGGTGCTTGAGGCAATGTAATTAGAGGATACATAGTTCTAACAGGATGGTTGCACTACAAACACAGCGAGTGTTACCATGAGTTGTTTGAGGCAAATGTTTCCTGGACGGCTTATCTCTTTGAGGGGTGATGTGAACTGGCTGGCACGCTTACCAGACTTAGCCCCATGCAATTTTGTCCTTCGGGGTTACCTGAAGTCGAAAGTGTATAGCAACCGTCCCAACACCTTGGAAGACCTAATTAAATAGATTGAGGCTGAAAACTTCAGAAAACGTGTGCAGCAGCGTGTGGATAGCGAAGGTCGACATTTGCCAGATGCGCTATTTAAAACCATGTAATTTAAAAATTCCCTTACTGTTCAATATAACTAATATACAAAATAAATTTTTCAAAGGTTCATAATTTTTTTATTTCATTCCCAAATAAGCAAAATAATGCGTTCCACCCTGTATCTATCTTAAGTAATAGGGACTACACTCGCCGGCTTATAGCTTGATATGAATCATATACCTACATATGAGCTTTTTCAAAAATTATCGACATTTTGATATTTTTTTTTCCAAATTTTTTTTTGGATGACACGAATGACGCTTTGATCAAGTGAAGGGTAATATTTTATTTTTGAAGGGATAATATATATGTCGCGTTAATCATTTATTGAGAACAGCGCGAAAGTTATGGAGGTTTTAATTATATAAGAATTATTTTTGAGGTTAGGATTTTTTTTATCTGTAAAATTTAAAATCATGAAAATTTTTTAATGCCTATTCGGTTTTATTATCAAGCTTAAAAAAACCTTTCATTTGGTGTCAATCGCGGCGGAATCTATACATAACTGCAGATGTCACAAAGCAAAATGTGTTTGAAGGCAAATGCCTCTGCACCCGCTAAACATGGACCGAATTGAACCATATTTATATATGATCTTTAGTTTACCGCCGCACTTCATTTCCAATACTCTACATTGATTTTAAACCACGGATTAATTAAAAAAAAAGCGAAAAAAAATCATGAAATTTCGCAAAATTTTTATTTTCTTTATAAAATTGTTGTGTTTCAAAATATTTTAACGTCTTCTTAACGTTGAGGTGCCATTTACTAAGAAGTTTAGATCACGCAATACATAAACCAGTTTTAAATAATATTGCAAATGTCAGGCGCGAAAAACTGTCATTTTTGGCAAATTTACGCCAATTCTATAAAAGTTTGAGGTTATCGTTCTCAGCAACTAGCAGCCTGACATCGACGTGATATGGCGAAAATTTTAGCAAATTACACCATCTATTAAATACTGTTGACGAAATGCAATTTTCTTGAACGGCACAAAAACGCAATAGAAAAAACTGCGAAAATTGAAAATCGGAAAATTTTGGTTTCAAAAATGAACCGCTGTACAAATTTTTTTCCAAATACTAGTATGGGCATAACTTTTATAGTGTAAATATCTACTAAGTCTAGTGACTTTATTTTATATCAGTGGGCATCGGAAGTTTAAAACTAAAAGTAGAAAAGTGATGAAATATGAAAAAACTCGTGTAAATTTCAAGCCTTTTTTTGAGTTTTACCATATTTGAGTGCCCATAACTTTTAGAGATAAAGAACTGATGGTCTGAAATTTTGAATTTCCGAGTTTTCTAGTGTGCCCTACCATTCCCTTTTTACCGTTTTGGTCAATTCGAAAAACTGGAGAAATAATAAGCATCTGAACTCAGTTTCAACAAATGTTGAAAATTATTGAAATAGCCCATATATATTCAAGGCAAAATTGGAAACAGAATAAATAACAAATACACATTTTTGGGAAAAAATGTTAGCCAGCGGCGCTTGAAAACAAGTGGCATTTCTAGGAAATAACAAACAAACACTTTGAATTCAGCTTTTGGTAGATAATAAAATTAAAGATATCGCAGAAAACTAAATCTTCACTTCACTTACACATTACACTGCAAGTCTATTGACCAGATTTTAACTGGGTATTTAACAATCGGATAACTTAATCATAATTGAAAGTTAACTACCGTCTAAATTTGCATCTGCCAACTCGTTAGTCCTGCTCTGTACTATCGTGGACTTTAAGTTTGTCTATAAATATATTATGAAGTTATTTCCAAGCCTTGCATATACATAGATGGGTCGAATGCTTGATACTACAGCGGTGATGTACGTGCACCACATTGAAAAATTTGCTCCTGCCTATAGATTATATGCTTGTTCTTTTTTCTGCACCAGCTGCATTGCATTTTTAGCGATATATACCAGAGTGTGTAACCCCAATCTGAAAAAAGGACCAAGCTATTTTTCGCAGAAAAGCATCTGTTCAAATGAAATGCATGAAACAAAACCACAGTATTTGACAGGCAAAGATTGAGAGAAGTTATCGCATCGTGCCTTGTCAGATATTTGTCTTTCCCTTTTTTCTCATTCTGTTATTCGATTTCTCGCATAGGATGCAAAAGAATAGTAACGTTTAAAATTCATCAAACTAAGTTCACAACCTTTTTCAATCAGTTATGCTAAAATTGCTAATATCTACAACAGTTGCAAAATCAATTCAAAAAAAAAATCTAACAAATTGAAATTAAATTTGTAATATTTTAAAAATCTATTACTATAAGTTCCAATAAATATGGAGCAAATTAATTATATGACAATTATAATTTCCAATTTAATTTGAACTACTTGTAATAATAAAAACTTAATAATTTAAATACAATTGGTCATTGTACTTATTTTAAAAGCATGTGTTTCAAATATGACAAATTTGGCTTTCAATTCTTTATACCCTCAGCCATAGGGTTGAGGGAAATGCGGAAAAATTCAGCTGGTAGAAAGAGTCACGATCGATCCTTAGTATGTCACGACATTAGAACAACAATGTACTACACTGAACGGAAAAGCATTGTCACACTGATTAAAATGTTCATCACCCCAACAAATTTTGTCATCGAAAGTGAGCCAACGTAACGATTCATTCGCGCTATGAAAATGTGTTCATCAGCTGCAAACTGTTCGTTACTGTGGTGAAGGTATGGCTGTTGCTGCAATGAATTTCCATCATTATTCCACCGAATTTGTTTCATTGCTGCAATGAATTTGTTTCATTGTTGCAATGAATAAGTCTCGTTCTTGCAACGAATTTGTTTCATTGCTGCAATGAATTTGTTCATAGCTGCTATGAATTTGTTTCATGGGTGCAACGAATTTGAGTCATTGTTGCGAAGAATTCCTTTAATTACTACAATGATTTTGTTTCATTGCTGCAATGAATGTTGTGAAGTGTGTTTGAAATTATTTATTGACAATTGTACATAAATAAACTGTTAATATTACATTGCATGTGTTTCGATATCATTTTTTTTTTTTCGAAATTTTCGAAAATGGTCTCTATTTGCTAAATAGATTATATTCATTCCATGTTGAAACACTTGTCGGGAGAAGATTGTGGTAGTCGAGGGGTTGAGTGTTATTGTGGTTGTCGTATTCAGGTCCTGCAATTAAAAACAAATATCGTTCATTCCATGTCAAACCGAAGACCTTTTTTACATAACTCTTTCTGATTTCTTTGAAACTTGGCAAAATAACGTGTCTTTAAAAAGTAGATGATGTGTAGTGGGCGAAAAAAAATAGAAATTTTTTTTTTGCAAGTTATGACCAATTAAAAATTGTTTAAATCAAGGAAAAAGTGACGAGGTGGGAATATTTAAAATGATGTAGTATGAAAACGCGATGGCAGATTTTAATGAATGTAGGCTTATTTAAAAGGTAAGAACCCGTACATTTTAGTGGTGTATTTAGATTTTAAGGAGTTTTCACAAAATACATAATTTTTTTTTGATTTTAATTTTCTTTTGTGTTTTTCGTCATGTTCCCCACAACGCTCCAAAGCAAAAACAACATGAGAACATTGACACATCGATTCTATACAACCCATGTTAATTTAAAAGTGGACAAATTATGGGTTGTATTTTTAAAAAATTATTTACTAAATAGCAAAACCCAGAAACACTACTTTTTAAACGAATTTCTATGCACGGAAGCATCAGTTGCCCTCCCGATATCGTACACACACACACACACACACACTCACCCACACACACTTAAATTATTATGTTACCCTTTACCTAATGCATAAAGTAATAAAACAAAATAAATAATGCAGTAACAACAATATTTTAGGAATATGTATGTACTTTTATTGGTTTCAAACAAACAAAAAATTATTGTTCGAAAATAGTTTTAGCGATTGAATCCGTACTGTATGAAGTAATTTTGACTTTAATTTCTTTGTTTTCTTGTGGAATGAATGAATGATAACCTAATGTACCACGAATAGTTTTAGCCTTACTAAAACGATTTTCAAGTTTAATACTATTTTCTTTATATTGCTCTGTAGTAAAGAATTCGGTGTTTACATTTTTTATGTTTTTTTAACCCAGGAGAAGAAAATATGAGGAGTATTAATTGGGTAATTAATATTTGTCAGACTAGCCCGTGCGGCTAATCTTTTAATAGTTCCGCCTAGGCCGTCACACGGTCCTTTTCCGTGAGAAGTTGCGAAAAAATGGCATTCCGCTTTCACACCAAAATCATTTTCGTGAAAGACCAGATTTATGAAGTTTTTCTTATTTTTGTACTGACCACTTGCACCATCTGAGAAATAAAAAATTTTTTCCAATGTACCCAAGGTGGTCTTTAAAAACGAGATAAGCCCATTCTGAAACAAGTTAACAGCTACGGTGTCATGCTTTAGACATTCAGATATTGCGACGTAATTAGTACATTTTTCTTCTCCGTTGTCGATATAATAAATTGCCATTGGGTGAATTGTGACTTGGTCATTATTCCAATGAGCTCCTTGGATTGAATCTTGTAGAACAAATGCATAGTTTTCAGAAAAATCGCAAATAACTACACATTCTCCACGATTTAATTCCTTTTTCTTTTTAATTAAAAACAGATTCTGTTGTTTCGCAATGGAATGTGTCAGTAAGCGACGCAACTTCTCCGAGAGTTTGTCGAAGAAATCGTTCGTGCTTGATTCCAAAGTCTCAAGAGTACATCTATCAGTAGTGACCCATTGTTTATATGAAATTGAATCTATCATTTTTTCTTCGTAAATAAGTTTAGATTGTTCAATTATGTGGTCGGAACCAGGACATAACTCACATCGCTGAAGATAACAATCATGTGTTGGGGGGTTACAAACTATGTATGCGAGGCAGTCATTATAAGATGAAATTTTCAAGTTGTCTGAAGTTAGTCTTACAAGAGATGATCCGTCAATCATTAGTTTGACGTTTTGGTGTATAGAGCACACACACACTGAATGAGTTCCTGTGGCTCCCGGTAGAATGCAATATTTCGGCCGCAACTGAGCGAACTTCGAGAATTGAACTTTAGCCTCAGGGTATTTTTCTTTGAAGAATACATGGGCTTCCTTTAAGTTGCACAGTACCAATCTTTTTTGAACTGATTCTTTTTCAAGGCCGCTTCTGATTTTAATGCAGTCATTTTTTCCAGGCATAACTCTAGGCATAAACTAAAGATGGAATAAAAAAACCAGATATGTCAAATTTAGTGTATAAAATACCATGTGGTGGTAATGATATTGCACAATGTGAGAAAGTATATGTAGGAACAACAGGGACTAAATTAAAAACGAGAATAGCAGGACATAGACATGATCAAAAGTATAGGAATTATAATTCAACAACGAAAACAGCGTTATCAACCCACTGTAGAGATTTCGATCACTATCCAGATTTCGAAAATACATCTATTCTAAACACAGAGAATAATAAAAAGCGTAGATATATGTTAGAAATGTTACAGATTAATAATGTTCCATTTGAAAAAAGAATAAATTTTAAAATAGCCACAGATAACTTAGCTCAAAATTATAGATGTTTATTAAATAAAAATAAAAATGTTAATAATAGGGGAAATTAAAACATAGGCCGCGAATTTTTGCGGTCTCGCGGTTTTATTTTTAACAATTTAGGAAATTTTAGAGCTTTGGCGATTTTTAATTAATGTTGCACATCGTTGTCATAATGGGGTTGGCAATGTTTTGTGGATTTTCGCGAATTTGGCGGTTTTTAACAGAGTTTTCGCCTTTTCTTTTGGTTATAGTCATTATTACAATATTGTTGCAAGAACGAAATGTGAGTTGTTGCAGCAACGAAAGGATCAAATTTCAAAGACTTCAAGTATGAAATTTTTCGTTAAAGCGACTCCCAAATTATCGGATATACGACACTTTTTACTATAACAACGTAAACACTTTAACGAAAATGTTTCAAGTAATTATTGAGAAAAACCAGATTGAATGAACTTTTTTGATCAAAATACTACAGAAAAATATGCAGTTAGAAGTGTGTTCTATTAGATATCTTGTAACAGATAAGAGGTATAACAATATCCATAGAAGTACTCGAAAGGGTGTGGTAAGCCTCTAATGCCTAAGAGTGCCTTAAGGCACTCTTCACAAATTACATATTGGTGGCAAATGGAACGACTTTTTTACTAAGGAAGCATTTGTTACATTGCCAACTGATGTAACAATATATTTGTAATAGCTTTTCAAGCACTTAAACGCTCCGTTTTCCCGATTTGTGCTAGGCACACGGATTTGCGATAAACTTTATTTATGCTGTTCGAATCATACAAATTCAATGAGTGTTCGAACTCACGGGCGATGTGTAAACACCTATTTGTTACACGGTACCTCTTCAATTTCTATGAACACTTTGGCAAATGTTACTTACTTATCCGGTCTCGAACAACACCGAGGTGTCAGGGGCCATACAAAACGAAGATAAATATTTTGCTTTATTTCTCCAGTTGGAAATACCCAATGTACGCAAGGATTCGTCCATCTGATCCCTCCAGTGGAGTGTTGGTCTGCCTATTTTTCGTCTTCCTTCGCGTTTGGTTCCAAAAACCCTTCGTGTTGGTTCGTCTTCATCCATTCTACTGACATGGCCTAGCCACCGCAATCCAGTTATTTTGATACACTTAACTAAGTCAATGTCGGGATAGAGCTCATACAGCTCATGTTTCATGCGTCGCCGATGTTGGCCGTTGTGCACTATAGGGTCATACATTTTTCGAAGTATTTTTCTCTCGAAGACTCCTACAGATGTTTCGTCTGCGTGCGATAATACCCAGAATTCTGCGCCATAAAGAAAGACAGGTTGCATGAGAGTCTGGTATAATTGGACTTTTCTTACCCGAGAGAGGGCTTTATCTGTAAAGTGCTTGCTTAGCCCAAAACAGCATCTATTCACAAGCAGAATTCTTCGCTTGATCTCAAGGCTGACGTTGTTGTTTTTGTTTACACGGCAGATCCGAAGTATATAACTTCCTCCACCCCCTCGAAATTATAACGGTTATCTCGTGGAGGCCCTGCTCGTTGAAACCATTAATTTTGTCCTGTCCTCATTTACAGTCACCTGGTGCATGTACCTTATCAGCTCATCGCCGCCAGCCTTAAACAGCTCCGCCGGTAAACCATCGGTTCTTGCGGCTTTGTTTGACTAACAATCTGGAGATGTCCCCTATAAATGCAGTGCATTGAATTGGACTTAGACAAATGGGATAGGAGTAGGGGGAAAGAGAGAAAAGTACTTATTAATATTTGAATTAAACTTGCTGATGTTGTAAGAAGTGGGGAATACACTTGCCGGAAGCTTAATCCACATACGGACTGTTCGGCTGAAGAACGAATTGTTTCTGTATTGTTCAGTTCGATCCAACGGACAGGAAACAGAAAAGGGATGAGTTCCGCTTGAAAATCGCGTCGTTCCATGGAAATACCTATAAAATACCGCGACACAGCTGACATTTCGTCGATGCTCCAAGGACGCAACTGGATACACTGCTGTAGCCTATCAGCTTCAAATCTCTCTTTTTCACGCGGTCTAGAAGCTCCAAGGTGGACGCTGGAGCCCCAGCCCAAATATGAGAGTTGAATTCCATTTTCGGCCGAATATACGTGGTGTTGATATTGAGGAGATCCGTTGGGGTGAAAAATCTTTTACACCGCTTTAACGCGTTCACGACCGAAGCGATCAGGCTGGCTACAAACCAGATGATAAATTTGCATGAAATGAGTTAACTCTTGCTCAATGTTAGAGTTAAAGTTTTATTTATGTGTTTTGTGGAGTTTGTGACGTCAGGCATACTATGACGCTTATACGCGTCGCCGGTTTATGGGAAGAAATGTCCTTGTATAAACCGCAGGACGCACATATGCGTCACTATAAAATAATGTAAACTATGAAGAGAAATGTTGTGTTTGCGATTTATTTATTTTCATAGACATATATCTATTCCTTTTCAATATCAACTAAAAAAAATAACAGTTCATTCACAAATAACAACGAAAAATTCAAAAGTGTGTATATAAAAAAATACTGAAATATTAAATAATTGCAAAAAACCAAGCACAGAAAATAACAACTTGGTACTTCCCCTAAACCGAGACAACAATTCAATACAATCTGTAAACCAATATAGAAACTATAATAAATGAAATACAATACAAATTGCGACGCATATATGCGTCCTCGGTTTGTGGGAAAAGGCGTATGACGCATATAGGCGTCGAGGGGTCGTCAACGCGTTAAAAAGCCCAGGCACTTGAATGCTTCTTTCGACACGTTGACAATGTGCTTATTCCAATGAATGTCACATTGTATCTTCATGCCCAGAACATCTAGAGCTTCCGATTCACCAACATCTAAACCACCCACTGAAATCATTGGCAGGGTCGAGTCACCAGTGTGCTTGTGCGATATTCTGTAACACTGTGTTTTTTAGTGCATTAAATTCGGCTCGGTTTTCCCTGCCCCACTCTCTATTCAGATGCAAGTCATGATTAAGAGTGTCATTCATTGTTCGTCTCTTTCCTTGCACTACGGAACGATTGGGTCGACGATCGAACGAATATGAGTGGCATAAGTTACTACCATCAGCGAAGGAATAGATAGGATTGGTAGTCCGATCCAGAAGGTCGTTGATGAAATTAAGAAAAAGATAGGAAGAAAGCCCGACAATAGCTGTTCTGATCGTCGTGGTTAGGAGGGGGCAATCGACACCTTCGGCCAAATTATAATCTGTTGTCTCGTCATTGGATATCTCAGGTACCGGTAGCGCATAGAAATTATCTCTCTATATTCCCAACATACTCGGCATATCTGCGATGAGATTACCGTCCTTGTCTTTACAGAAGGGGGGCCCTGAACCATGCCCATTAGTTCCGTTTTTGACTGTACGGTAGAATTTTAGGCCAACGTTCTTCCTTCTGTATGTCTCAATTTTCTTACTCTCGCGCTTTCTCCACTGCCGTTGCTTATGCTTAAAGAGACGGTTTACCTCCCTCGTTTTCTCCCTAACCGCTCAGTCGCAGCTCGCGTTGCAATTGACTGAAGCATTGACATGCGTGCAGCATTCTTTTCATCAGTTGCAATGTGACACTCTTCATCGTACCAAGGTTTGCTGGGAAGCGGGTTTTCAAACACAAGTACGGTTGTTGGGGCAGTATTTATATAGTCGGAAATGGGTTTCCACTGCACTTCAGGTTCGTCATCAGGACGGGGTGGGTTCTGTGACAAAAGTTGCGAGAGCTTCCGTGAGTAGTCTTTGGCTACCTCTGCCAATTGCAGCTTTGCGATATCTAGCTTTCTCTTCGTCTGGTTTCGTAAGATTTTCGCTCTACTTAATCTTGTGCGAAACTTCGCTGCTACCAGGTAGTGATCAGAATCGATGTTAACTCCTCTGATCACTCGTACGTCCATTACATTGGATGAGTGGCTTCCATCAATTACTATGCGACCAATTTGGTTCTTCGTTCTTTGAGCAGGGGATTCCGAAGTAGCCTTGTAGATATCTTTATGCTGGAATCTTGTACCACTAATGAATAATTTTTTTGCCGCGGCAAAGTCAATCAGTCTCATACCGTTTTCGGAACTGTCAGCATGTAGACTAAAATTGCCAATAATTGGATGATGGTCAGTGTAGCGGTCATACGTTTCCTTAAGGAGCTCATAGAATATGTCTTTGGCATTATCATCTTTCTCTTCTGTCGGGGTATTCACGCAAGTTAGGGAAATATATAAATATTTCGCTTTTATGCGGATTGTGGCTGAACGTTCACTCACAGGATTGAACCTAGAGACTACATGTAACAGTTTTTGTCAACTACAAATTCAAAATTCAAATTCAAGCTACCAAATCCATGTTATTTCTCATGGAAACTTTAGTATAAGTCGCAGTTTCTTTTTCTTGCGCAGCCATCTTCTCTCCATAGCATTTCCTGGATAGCGGTAATGTCAGCCTTACAACTTTCGAGGACATCTGCCAATTGGATGCTTGTACCGGATCTATATAGAGTTTTCACATTCCAGGAGCATATCCGTAAATCGTGGTCCTTATAACGTTTACGGGGGTCGTCAACAAATTGGTTGTTTATGGTTTCTTTTTCGTTCTTGTATTTTCACTGCCATTATGAATGTTGGCGAGAGGCAAACCCAGTTCTACGGGTTTTTACATTTTACCTACTTCCAGGATATTTGCCCATTATGGATCAGAGGCTGACCAGGATGCAATACGTCGAACCTGGATTTTCTTCTTTTGGATTCTATCCGCAGTTGACCCATATGTTTGGCTCATCCGCCTTCTAAGACAAAATAATATGCCCGATATCTTAACGAGCTTCAGTGACATCAATCACCTACTAAGCCTCAGACATAGAAGTGATTGCATGACCAAGTAGGCTGCTCATTTGTTTCGCCTCCTTACACTAGCTAGCTAATGGAGGTTTCCGATAAAGCCATTGCCCAGGGCATACTGCTTGGTAGTAGTGAGCTCTTGCATTGGTAAATGTTACATTGGAAAATAAAAAAAAATTGTTTTTGTGCTCAATGTGTTTTTGCTATTACACTTTCTTTTTTCTTATATTTACTTTAACATTAGATGTAATATGGTTAAAACAAACAAAACAATATTTAGCTCACTGAAATAGTTGCTTTTGTTTTGTCATAAGCAGAGCGACGATAAAGAATATTGAATATTATAGAGAACTTAATGAACTCTTTTTCCGCTCTCATGCAGAGAGGCTGAGTAAAAGAGCATATACGAGTCTATTTCTCCTTATAGAATATTTCAATACAGATGCACCATTTCGACATTGTTATTACATAAAACAGTACAAAAAGCATGACTGTTTCAAAAGGTATCAATGTTTCACATCAAAATTATAAATGGACCAAGTTATGACAAAATGACAGTAATACGCCAGATGCCGCCAGTGCTTCTGAGTCACACAATTCGTTCCGTGAGTTTACTATACAATTGAATACTCTTTGGCGACGTCGACCTGCTGGTTTGTTTGCTGCCACTATGCTAATACCATCACACTTATTTTCAGGCAGAGCCTATTGTTGTACAACAACCACGTCTGCGCTGCTGACGCTGTGTGTTGTTTGCATGTGTTCACTTTGATAGATTGCCCTACCCGTGCCAATAGATAGCAGGTGACTGCGAACACATCAAAATGTTCATGCAAGCCGGCTATAATATTTAAAACGGATATTAAATCAAGCACAATACCTGACTGACTTCGATTGTTCATTCCGTAATTGCCATTGATGAAATACTGAAGTAAAGTGCTGAGTAATAACAGTTGTTTATAAAATAGTTAAAATTATATATCTGATATAGAAAAGATTACTCTTCGTATGTACAGCGGCATCCAATACTCTAAAAATAATTTGATAATTTTGTTTTAGAATTTTACTTCTTCGCCGATAATTTGTTACTGTAAGAACCGATCACGCCCAGTGTAGCCACGGTTTAAAGGCAACATTTTTAGTATTAAACACCGGTACAGTAATTTAGGTACAGTAGGCAAGAAGTAAAAATGTTTGATTTTGCAAAAAAAATGATATTTTTCGTACCAGAAAAATTCCAAAAACTTAGAAAGGATATGAGAGATTTTTCTTCTTCAAATTACATTTCATACACCCTGCATTTTAGTATGAAAAACATGATATTTGAAGAAAATCGAAGGATATGTATGTGTTCAGTTTCAGTTGATTCTATTCAGTTGTTTCAGTTCGTTTCATTCAGTTGTATCGATTTTTGTATTTACATTACATGGATGGTGAAATGTAGCATTTGACACGCAGTTATGAGTATGTATAAAAACATTTTCAGAAAAACCGTTGAAGTATCCAATAAATTAAGTTAACTTTAAATTTCAAAGAGGTATTACAAACGCAGTATTTTGCTGTTTTTGCTTTATAAACCCGCAGCTTCACAATTTTCACAACTTATCATTAACGGCTTATAGAGAAAAGGTAATTGTCGATATCGCGCAGCAACAATATCCTAAAAAAAAGTGCAGAGGGTACCCACATTCGGGAAAGTATCAACTTTTGACATAAAAGTGCATCGAAAAGACGATCAAACATACTTTTTTTGTTGCTCCTCATTGATCTTGTTACGTGCTCCATATAAAAAAAAAGAAGACCATTCTTAAAGTTTCATACAAATGTGTATCCAAGTCAAACAAGTTTGAGATACTTTTTGATTTTCGATGCAGATATATATAGTTGTAAACCAGAAGATTAACGAGATTAACATTACAAATTAGTCCCCTAATTATCCGATTCACTTCCATGTAAAAATGTTGATACTATCGTATTCCCGTCCCAATTGCAGAAATTCTTCAACACCTTTTGGAGTATTCTTAATAGGCTGTATCGGAAATTGCTTTTTCTTTATAGGCCATTTATTCTAAGTTCTCAAAAATGTGTACTTCCAGTTTTAAATAGCGAAGATAGCAAAGCAAAGTACATTTTTTACTTTAAATTTTTATCTAAAGTGCATTTATTGCATACTTGAAATGTCTTTGTTCATTACTTTTGATGCACATACACACCAGCATGACACTTGCTACATTTTGCCAACCTTACAACTTTGAAAATGTAATCCAATTATATTAGAATTTTGCAAAATGTGAAATTGCCTCTCCTTTTCACTTCAAGTGGATGTCAGGACGTTAAGGGGTTATATGAGGGGTTTTCTGAAGTTTTGTGTTTGTGTTGTATCTGACCCATAGAATGATTTTTTTGCAAGCCACATCCAGTAGCTTGAACTGTTTTATGGCCCGGCCTAATGCATTGTTTTGAGACTAAAAATTTTCAAAAATTATTAAATACATTAATTTTTTATTTCCAAATTTGTCTATTAAGCTAAAATTGTACTCACACAAAAAAACCACTACTACTAAGAGTCAGAGAGTAATTATATACCTAGAGAATTGACTGCTCATAGTAAATTTAGGAGATTACGTTTCTTTGCCTATTGACGTTGCATGTTGAAAAGTATTTCTTTAATCATACCAGGTAGAGGTATTTCGTGTTGTATAATAAATTAATTGTGTTAAATACAACACAAATGTGTACTAGCAAAAGGGGACACCAATAAATCAATGTGTGTTTCAACTCATGGACTATGAACTATTCTATGAACACATTAGTAATTGTTACATTGGAAAATAAAAGAAAAATTTCAGTCTTCTTTATACATTAATTATCTCATTTTATAAGTATTGATTTAGCTCACTGAAATAATTGTTTTGTTTTGTCATAAACAGAGAGACGACGACCTACTTGTTTAAAGGTTGGCATACAACTGAATAAGAAACAATATTTCGCTCACTTAAATAATTGTTTTTGTTTTGTCATAACCAGAGCGACGACTAAAAGTATTTAATAATATAGAAATCTTATTGCACTCTTTTCCGCTCTCATATAGAATGTATGAGTAAAAGAGCATAAACGGGTCTTATTCTCTTTATGGAAGATATCAATTATGGCAAAATAAGTAAGGTAGAAGCACTTGGAATTGAAGGCATTTTGTTTTTATTTCCGGAGCCGACCTTGTCAAACTCAGCTGATCGAAATTGTGGGCGAACAAAATTTGTTGATCCATTACGTTTCAAACTATGGTTATGGCTATTATATCGGTTTCTTTCAAAGGGTGCGTGGCACCGCCCTCTTCCTCCCTGGCTGTAATTCATACTGTTCCAACAACATATATACCAAGTCTCATCTTCATACCTCTGACAGTTCATGAGGTATAGCCATTTTAAATTTCAAGTAGTATGGGCGGTACCGGTGCCGGTATCCAATCAGAATCAAGTATAGCCAAGGATTATCAGCCGGTCGTCAGTACCACATTGTACAATTTTCATAACAATTTAGCCTACTACAAAAGCCGTCAGAGCGATTTTTGAAAAGGGGGCGTGGCGCCGCCAGCGTATGACCAAGAATAACCAAGGAGTATCAGCAGGTCGTCAGTACCACATTGTCTATTAGTCTATTAGAAATGCCGTCAGAAGCATTTTTTGAAATTTCCACCCTGGCTGTATAGCCTATGTCACCCCCTAGATGATTCTGAATATTATCGGAAAATTTCATCAAAATCGGTCCAGCCGTTTTCGCGTCCATTCGTAACATACACACATACATACATACATACATCCGCTTTTATATACTATATAGATAGATTAATAGGAATATAGTTTACAAAAGTGGTTTCAGTTTTTCATCAGCGGTTTCTTGCAAGTGTTCGATAAATATCGCAAGCAAAGCACACAATTCAAATGCTGAGTGTTGTTTGCATGAGTTCACTTTGATAGATTGCCCTACCCGTGCCTATAGATGTTAACACATCAAAAAGTTTCACACATTATTTCTCAACCAAAACAACATGACAAATTTAAGTCAACAATTCCTGTAACTCCACCTGATTTAAATCAATGTACGTCAAATATCTCTCTCTCTCTTACCGACCTCACCGCTAAGAGTGTGACATCAGAAATTAGATGAGAAAGATAACACCTCTAGGTGTCATTACTCTATGGTAAAAGTTTTTAATTTGAAGCCTCTAACTTGTATACATTTAGTTAAACATGTCGGTCGTTTACTATCACGTATAAGCATTAAAATAATATGGAATTATATATTAATCATACGCACCAATTTCGTGTCAATTCGTTTCGTATCATTTGATAATCGTATTGAACAAGTGTATCGCAGAGATATAGCCATATAAAAGACATTATGTAATGTTAGACAAATTTCGTTTTTGGAGTTTGTAAGACCACTAACTTGTGTCGTTTTATCTGGCCCGGTTGATACCTAACGACGTTAATATTTTGTCATTCACAGCTTGTAAAGGCATCCGCTGTCAGGGTGTCTTTCAGGACTTGCTCAGGAAAATTGGGAGGGTAAGTTAGAGACAGCCTAGCCTGTTACACAATTAAAAAGAGGGGTAGAGAAGTAAAGAATACAGAAGTAAAAAGAAGAGAATGGATAAAAGGTTCTAAGAGAAACTGTAGTGCTGCTGCGATGCTATACTTTCCCAAATAAATCCATGTTTCGTCAGTAAATTCAACTAGTTAATAATATATTTTAAATTCAATACAATTTCTTTTCGTATGTAAGAAATTATTAAACATATTATTTAGAACTATTAAATTGTACTTCAATTATTATCTAATCTTTCTCGATAAAATCTTAGGGTTTAATTAAGTCGGTATATCGGTATTTAAATAGTTAAAAAAAATAATTTACTTACGTAATTCCCTCTTGCTTTGAAGCATCGTAGACAGGAACATTATAAGTAGTACATATGTACATAGTAGTGGTAATATAAGATGTCAGATCTGAAGTAGTGTTAAAATGGATAGATAATGATTAATAGCAATGATGGTTTATATCG
The DNA here is from genome assembly GCA_963931995.1 of Phaonia tiefii. Classification (NCBI taxonomy): domain Eukaryota; kingdom Metazoa; phylum Arthropoda; class Insecta; order Diptera; family Muscidae; genus Phaonia; species Phaonia tiefii. Next base: position 223,466,675 of record OZ008368.1, on the reverse strand, counting down.
TAAAAAGCTAGAATATAATAACAAAGGGGCACTATGAAATTAAAAATTAGTTAAATTACGTTAATCGTTAAATTACATCAATGAACACAAAGTGGTGTAGTAGTTTCCCAATTTTTATGCTGTAGCATTATTATTTCTGAGACGAAGACACTATATTCTTCGGCTATAGACTTCTTATCTAATTAAAATTTGAAGATGTTCTGAGTAACTCCCAAATGGTCCAGTTGACATAAAGTTCTTAACTGTTTTATTTCCTCTTCAAATATACTTAGTTAAACTTGGAAGGGGTTTTCTGTTTCTTGTTAATCCAAATCCCAAATAGTATATCAAAAAACGTTTTAAAATTGGCTTGTTGAAGCTGGAAGGGTCTTTTGGATTCTTGCTACCCGAAATCTTGTAAGTAATATAAAATATTGTTTTTAGAATAGCCGGGGATTACGTTCCCAATTTGGTAAAACTGGCTCTGTTGAAGCAATATCTGGAAGGACTTTCAGCTTATGCTACTCCCAATTCCAATTGCTCGATTTTAATCCCGAAAATAAAATGTTCACTTGTTTGTTTCTTCTACTTTCCTATGTGAAGGATTCAAATTTTCTATGACCACTATTACACGATGAATTTATCCCTGCAAGAAAATTCGTGAATTTTAAGTTCGTTAGGCACGAGGTGTAGAGAAGTAAGCTGCCTAACGAACGTAAAATTCACGAATTTACTTGCAGGGATAAATTTATCGTGTAATAGTGGTCTTTTTCGAATCCATTAAATTTTTATATTTTCAAAAATTTTCTACTCAAATTTTCAGTGAGTCTTTGCTCCCGAAAAAATAGTTTTCGATTTCCCTAAGGTAGAATTCAGCAAAGTGGGTTGAAAGTTTATGATTTTGCTAGGAGAAGTTTGGTACCTACTGTACAAACTTGAGCAATCTGTTAGATATTAGACACGATCATGTCGAAAAACAATACAGATACCTAATTAATCATATTATGAAGCAGATGAGTATGTGGGCCATTGAATGACCTTGAGCGTATGAAGGACGGTTTGCTTCCTAGTTACCTATATATAACTGACAGACTCCTCAGACACCATTAGTAACCTCGCGTATTTTGTGTGTTAAAAGACTTAAACCGAAAACGCTTCGGCTCGCTCAGGAATATGGAGTTGACCATCCAAATTTTTTCTAGGATCGACTTGTACATACTTCCAATACATGAAGCTAACAACCATATTCAATAGGAGCAACCTAAAGCTAAATCCAGAATAGGATAAATCCAGAATAGGAAAAGTGACACATTTTTAGTGACTTTGATTAGGTAGTATGAAAAGGCTTTTTCCAGCCCTTATATTTTAAATTTTTTAAATATTTATGGGGACCGGATAAAGCTTCACTCTATGGGTGGGCGAATCGTTTTATTCGTAAACTCGCTTACACACTTTTTTTGTACTGGTGTGCTTTTCTAAGATTGACTAGAAAGTTAAGTTTGTCAGCACACGGTACTATTTGCCACATTTGTGCACATTATTACTGTACTCTTACCGTTGCATGGACCATCACAGATATTTTGTCCACTACAAAATTTGAAATGCCATTTACGTATTTCAGTAACGCAGTTTAAGAGCTACGTATTTGCTACGGTCATAATATCTGTGGTCACAAACAATAACAGCCTAACTCGAGTTAGGACAAAATTGGAAAAATTTTTTTGAGAAGTCACCGTGTTCAAATAAGCAACTCTTTTTTGTTAAGAAGTAAGTAAAATAATTCGTTTCCTTGTTATCTGTAACAAAGTTATCACAAAAACTCCGACTCCTGATTTCCAGTAAAGATATTAAACTTTAAACTGCTCTCTCTGAAAAATTTTAGAATCGACTTAGGCTATTATTGTTTGTGGCCACAGATATGTTAAATTTGCAATATATTTCTTGTTGATATACGTAATATAGCGTGTCTGTTTACATTGTATTATGGCATTATGATCCTTGACTGGTATAATAATATTGGTTACATTAAAGTAAACCAAATATTTCCAACTATGCTGTTATTACTTGTCAAATTGCTGACAAGAATTAGACAGACGATGATGTCAGAAACATGGGCAGAAATTATACAAGGATTTATAAACACAATGTAAAGAATATAGTGTCGTTAAGGCAGGACAAGGACAATGTGTATAAACAAAATTTAATAGTGATTGGCCATAATAGTAAATAAAAATACTTAAACAAACATTTTGTGAAAATATGGAGATACAAATCATAAATATTTAAAATAAGTTGCATTTATTTCTCCTCCCAAGTTCTCCTTTATCTTGGTGACTAAATGGCAAATAGCCAATTGGTTCCGGTACACAATAAAAAACGTTAACCAATTCAAAATATAATTGTCAACTTAATTTATCAACTGTCGTGGAACTCATTGGCGATAATATTTCACTGTTCAAATTAAATTTATTTAAAAATTAAATAAAAAAAATAATAAAAAAAAAATAAAGTTAGAGTGTTTTATTTATAAATGCACTAAAAACTAGAAAATAATTTTTCTCTTAGCCTCAATTGGTATATTCTTCTTCATGATGGGGTTGTACAATGGTCCGCCTACTTAGCACTTCAACAACAATGGTCTAGATACTTTCAATAAAGAGCGTAATTAAAATGAATTAGTTAATTAATTTTTTAGGGATCTCTCAAATAAAACGCTTGCATTTAAATTAAAAATAGCGACATTTAATTTTGACACTTAGTTCGACATTTAATTTTGACATTTAGCTTTGACATTTAATTTTGACTTTAACTTTGACATTTAATTTTGACACTTTATTTGACATTTAATTTTGACATTTAATTTTGACACTTAATTTGACATTTAATTTTGACTTTAACTTTGACATTTAATTTTGACACTTTATTTGACATTTAATTTTGACATTTAATTTTGACACTTAATTTGACATTTAATTTTGACATTAAACTTTGACATTTAATTTTGACATTTAACTTTGACATTTAATTTTGACACTTAATTTGACACTTAATTTGACATTTAATTTTGACATTTAACTTTGACATTTAATTTTGACACTTTATTTGACACTTTATTTGATATATAATTTTGACATTTAATTTTGACACTTAATTTGACATTTAATTTTGACATTTAACTTTGACATTTAATTTTGAATTTAACTTTGACATCTAATTTTTACACATTATTTGAAAGTTAATTTTGACATATAATTTTGACACTTAATTTGACATTTAATTTTGACAGTCAATTTTGACACTTAATTTGACATTTAATTTTGACACTTAATTTGACATTTAATTTTGTCACCATTCCTAGAAAATTAATTAACTAACCCTACAATCCACTACCAGTGAGGTATTTCCATTGGATTAATTACATCGTTATGTGAAAATTCTAAAAAGTGACGACCTAGATCATGAAGACGTTTAGGAAACATATAGTGAGAGTAAGACGTTCATATACGTTTAAAGACGTGCACCGTTGGCTGGCTTTGACTTGCCTTTTTTCGAGCTATATCTAATCTGACTGTCGAGGGTGTCGGTGGTGTAATGGTAGCGTGCGTGAATCGTGTACATGAGAATGTGGATTCAACCCCAGTTCAGCTCACTTTTCATTTATTTTGGCGACTTTTCGCACAATGACGTCGATATGATCGAGACATTAACCACGAAATCGCTTCTCGGAAATCTTTCGAAATCGGTGTAAAAGTAAAAAATTATTATAAAAAGCTATCCCTTATCTCTTCGTGGGAAGTAATGGGAAATTAAGTATTTCTGGACAGTAAGTATTTCTAGAATTTGGACGATACTATGATTTTTACTTCCACACTCGAATGCAATCAGAATTATGTGCCTGCACAAAACGACAAAGCCCAAAATAAACATTTAAATTATTTACATTATTGATGTAAACTTCTGTACAGTTTCTGGACATTTGCCAGACTTCATTGTCTGTCTGATTCTGGTCAACCATTTGACAATGAATAACATCATGTTTGGGAATGTTAATGTAACCAAATATATATCATAATATACACAATATACTTATATATAAATACAAACAACTCCTGTAAATTGTACACATTGTACACACGTAAGAGTTCTGTGAACGCAGTATATAGATTCTGCTAAGACACTGCGTTGCATAAAGATGTAAACTGATTTGGAAAGTTTTAAGTGGGCAGATAGCCAATAATTCTTTTGGGAACGGCAAATAGTGGACATAAAATTAAAGCTAGTACCTAGTCCTGATAAACGTAAGGATCACATCAAATATAACCCCTGCGAGAATGCACGAGTAAAGCAGAACATGGAGGAAAAATGGCTTCTGTTCTAGCGTTGGATTAAATGCCGATTTGAAATGATCGAGACTAATGGCCAGTTTAACAGTTGAAAATTCTCCATTTAAATGTACTTTAAATGCCCGATGCTTATCATTTAAATGTCAATTAATATGAAAAATTTTTGTGAACTTTTAAATTGAGCTTTTAAATGATGAGTTTGAGACTTTACGATATTTCGTGAAAAAAATGCAATTTTTAAACTTCAGGGTTCTTTCGGACCGGGAAGACATAGTCCGATTGAGCTAAGACTTTTGCATTTGTATTCTTACACGTTATGGAATAATACAAAACGTGAGCACCTATAAAAATCGAAATTTTTTTTAAAAACCACCCTAATGTACATACAGACATTATTATGTTAATACATACGCTATTGACACAATTTCGTTTGCCTCACCCCTGCCACACCACTCCTTCATTGCTCTCTTGCTCGCTCATTTTTGTTTAACACGTCATTATTCTCTTTCGCAGTCGCAGAAAATCTGGTTTTAGAAGCAGCATAAAATCTGGTTTTAGCAGCAGCATAAAATCTTACTTTGATAGATTTAGTCCCTATACATCGCTATAGATGTTAACACATCAAAAATTTCAACGCATAAATCGAAATTTCGTTGCTGATATATTGTTCGATGGTTTGAGCCATTGCCTCTATCTGGTATTATTACAGCAGTACTTTCCAACATCCAACCGCCCATCTGCAACATACCAAAGTCATCAATTTTCTGAAAGAGTTGGCGTCTTTATACGTTATTAGATTATGATCACAACACTTGATGTCGTGGAGGATACAGACCAAATTACGTATCTGATTAATGAGTATTTGACCATTTTGTAAAGAACCATTTATCGTTTGTATTTAAGCTCAATTGACATTTTTAGCCAACCTTCTTTCCTTTTGCAGCATCACTCTCATTCCTTTAGTGTTTATAACAAAATAGCTTTCGCAAAATAAATACCACGTTCACCGGCTTTTGATACCCATAAGTCCCCATAACGGAAATTTGGTTGGAGCAACATCCAATATGTTGTAATAACCACCAATTAGCATATCTAATGTAGTTGTGACAACCTGTAAATTCTTACTTTTACTTTTATTGACTATTTTACAACCTCATGAGGTCAGATGTTTTACACATATTAAATAAACAAACAGATTAAACAAATTTCAAAATATTCTTCCAACTGGCTCTATCCTTCGCCTTTTCTCGTCACTTAGTAACACCAAGGATACGGAGGGATTCTTCTGCCTGGTCCTCCATTGGATACTTGGTCGTCCTCTTGTCCTGCTTCCATCGGGTACGTTATCGAAAACGTTTCGCGCTGGTTCATCTTCATCCATTTCGATAACATTGCCTAGCCATCGCAATTGGCCTAATTTGATTCGCTTAGCCATGTCCACGTCAGAATATAAATTATATAGATCTTGATTCCAGTGACGTCAGTATTCGTCGTTTTCCCTAACAGGACCATATATTTTACGGATAATTTTTCACTCGAATACTCACAGGTGTTTTTCATCCGCTTGCAAGTTTCGGAGCCATATATCAAGATTTGTTTTGCCACTAAAGCTCCCAAGAGTACGTATTTATATTTTGGCCCATGGAAGGTAAACTATTGTTCGTACTGACTTGCAAGTCAGAGGCTCAAAGTTACCCAAAAAAAATTATTCTCCTAATTTTTACAGTGTTTTATTTAACTTGCTTTGTTGTCTGTCAGTCTGTATTGTTCAAACCTAGTAAGTCATTTTTAACACAGTTGCAGTTGACCAATCGAACTAAAATTTTGCACACTTGTCAGATTTGGATGACAATACATGAATATAAAAAAAAAATAAAAACATTGAAAATTTATTTTAAAATACTCTTGCACTTAAATTAAAAATGGTGTCAATATTAAATGTCAAAGTTAAATGTCAAAATTAAATGTCAAATTAAATGTCACCATTTTTAATTTAAATGCAAGATTTTTATTTGAGAGATCCCTAGAAAATTATTTAACTAATTCATTTTAATTACGCTCTTTATTGAAAGTATCTAGGCCATTGTTGTTGAAATGCTAAGTAGGAGGACCATTGTACAACCCCATCATAAAGAAGAATATACGTATTGAGGCTAAGAGAAAAATTATTTTGTAGTTTTTAGTGCATTTATAAATAAAACACTGTAACTTAATTTTTTTTAATTATTTTTTTATTTTTAATTTTTTTTACACATTATTTTAAAATCCAGCAGCAGAGGGTTATACTTTTTGGTCAGTTACTATCACGTATACGCAATATCAGTAGTATGGTATTATATGTTAATCATACGCAGTATATGTCTCAATTTGTTTAGTTTCATTTGTTATGGAACAAGTCTATCGCAGATATATGGTCATATAAGGCACAATTTAATATTAGACAAATTTAATTTTTGAAGTTTGTAAGACCCAGGTGTTTTTCATCCGCTTGTAATATGACCCAAGTTTCGGAGCCATGTGTCAAGATAGGTAAAATGGGAGTCTGATGTAGCTGGACTTTTAGCCGTCGAGAGAAGGCTCTGTTCCTACACTGTTTGCTGAGCCCAAAATAGCATCTATTTGCAATCTCCTATTTATCTTCAGGCTGACGTTGTTGTCCTTGTTCACGGCGGATCCAAGGTAGTCAAATTTATCTACTTCTTCAGAATTCGGTTACGGTTAATTCAGTTATTGTTTCTGGGGTTGTAGTTGGCCTGGCAATCGTTTTTGGCACTAAATTTCCCCCGTAGATATTTCTTCCAATTTTCAACCTTGTAGGTCTAAGAAACCCTTTTTTGATATAATTCTTAGGGAATTACTGATATGCGACGATACATCGCCGCAACTAAAATGATATTATTATACGGAGAAGTTTCATCATTACGATGAATCTAATTCAATACTGTGATTAAGTTACTCCGTTGTTGAGATGAATTTGTTTTATTGATGTTAAAAAATTGTTAGGAAATTTAAGTATTAGCATCTTAAATCTGCGTCAACCACACTCATACCATACATACTATTCCTGTCAATTTCATGTGTATTTGTTTGTGATAGTTGCTAAAATGGTAGTATTGGTATAAAGAAGCGGTACTTGTCATAGATGAATAGACAAGAGCCGCTATCACAATTTGCATGCTCTCTTGATGTCGACGAGTTACTAGGCCATTTCATCGAGTTCGAGTTGCTATTGTAATTTACTCTTTGGTTGGACATAATACGGACAGAAATAAAACCGGAATGCACATTTTCGTTCGTTGCAAACAACATAAACATAGTTTAATCAAACACAATTTAAACTTAGTTTACTACATTGTCTATAATAATATTAATATGAATATAATATAGATATAATAGTATGTCTTCTTTAGTGTCTCATTCTGTAGTATCTACCATTTCGAACAGCTGTGCCATATAAACCCACTGAGTATTTTTAAAATACAAAACAGTTTCGTCGCTTTAACACTAGTTACGTTGCAGTAACGCATTCGTTTTATTAAGTTTAAATGTTTGCCAAAATATAGTAGTAAACAAATATAATATTGGAAATAAAATATAATTAAAAAATAAGAATTTAAATCTTAAATACTTAGCAATTACATTATTAAATACTTGTTTTCCCCCTAAAATTCACAATTGATGTACTTGCATACATTCATTGTACTAGTAACAAAAATTGACTTGGCGGATCAAAGTAACGATTAATATTCTAAAGGTCTTGTAGAACATGCTTTGCTGGCGCAATGGAAATGTCGCATCACTACGAATAATTGATATTATTTCCGGGAACTAATATTTTTTGAAAATACACAAACTTAAAACAAATAAAAATATCCTAGTGCAAGAAGATCTTGAAAGATTATACTTTTTTTTTAATATTCCATTGTTTTCTCCCGGGATTCCCGGATAAAAGCCCCGCGAAAGCGAAAACTCAAAATGAAGAAAAATCCCGGCATATCCAGGACGGGAATTCCCGGGATGTATTCTCTAATTGTTATTCAAAGCAACGGTATCGGTTTTGTTTCATGAGCAACTGGCCATTTATTCATAAACCCAGTATTCAGTTGAGCAGGTGCAAATATATGTGGTGGCATATGATACCGTGCAACCACTTAGTCAGCATATTCCCACTTAGTCAGCATAAATATTGCCTGCGCTTGTAACGACTAACAGCAATAGTTGTTGTCTATCTGTAGTAGACATATATTAACACTGCAGTTTCTATAAAATATATCAGCTTAGTGACACGCCTAATTGGGAAGCTTCTGGTGTATAGATCCGTTAAAGTTGAATGGGGTGGTGTTACAATTGCTAGGATTTTTAACAGGGGGACACCGCAGGGGGGAGTTCTGTCTCCACTATTATGGGTAACTTCTGTCAATGATCTGCTTCTTGAATTGGACAGAGCCGAATGCCAGGTCTTTGCCTATGGCGTTGATTTTGGTATCATCTCTACCGGTAGAAACCTCAATTTACTTAGCATTTGTACAACCAGCCTACTTAGTCTAATTTCGAACTTGACCGCTAACAACGGACTAACACTTAACCCACTTAAAACCGAGCTTAACCTGTTCTCTCGGAAATATAAAATACCCGCATTTGAACTGCCGTCAGTTAATGGGGTGCGATTACAGTTGACGGAAAAGTCAAGTACCTGGGAATAATTCTCGATAGAAAACTGTCTTGGAAACCGAATATGGTAAAGAGGGTGAAAAAGGCGTCTGTTGCTCTTTACTGCTGTAATGGGGCGATAGGAAAGCGCTGGGGACTGTCTCCTAGGATCACCATGTGGATTTTTAAGGCAATAGTCGGACCAATACTTCTCTACGGCATCGAAGTTTGGTGGAGATCCCTCCAAAAGAAGTATATTCTGAATTCCTTGATGAAAATTCAAAGATCAGCACTGATTAGCGTTAGTGGGGCAATGGGCATCAAGCACTGCACTTAGTGCTATCGTGAACATCTGTACAAATGATATCATGGCCGAATCGGCAGCCGCTAAATCTCTGGTGAGAATCAGATATAGGGGCATTCCGGACACACTGAATTACTACACCGGATCAACTCTATTCCCGTAAAAATTAAATACTGTATCCCCTACCTTCTACCAGCGACAAATCTAAGGATTTCTATTCCGAACAGAAATAGCTGGGAAAGCCATTGGAAGGGGACAGCAGTAGTATCAGATGTTCCACGGATGGATCAAAGTTGGACCAGCAAGTAGGCAATGGGGTCCATTCACAGGACCTAAATGTAAATATCTCCTTCAAGCTGCCTGATCACTGTAGTGTATTTCAGGCGGAAATTACCGCCATACTGGAGGTTGCTGAACTACTGAAAAGTAGTGTCCCAACCCTCGGGAGAATATGTATCTACACAGACAGCCAGGCTGCTATAAAATCCCTGGAAGCCATGTTTGCTACGTCCCTGACGGTGAAAGAATGCCACTCATCAGTTAGGGTGATGGCAGAGTATTTTGACATCAGTCTCATCTGGGTACCGGGACACAGCGACATTCCAGGCAATTGCACTACGGCACAGACAGAGCACTACGGCACAGGTTCTTCCGGCAAAAGAAAGTGTTAGTATGCCAATCTCTACCTGCCGTTTGCAGTTCAGGCAGTGGGCCGATATTATGTTCAAGGTCAAGTGGAGACTTACTTCAACTTCAAGGCAAACCAGGGTCCTCTGGCCACAGGTGGACAGGAAGAGGACTAGGCAACTACTTAACTTGCCGAGAAGCATGTTATCCAGAATGATAGTAACACTTACGGGACATTGTCTTGTAGGAAAACACGCCCTAAGATTGGGACATAGAAACTCCACTCTCTCTAGATGCTGCATGGAAGAGGACGATGAAACGATGAAAACCCTCCTCTTGGATTGACCTGCTCTGGCAGGACTGAGAAATAGGATATTCGGAAGACATTTAGTTAGCACCGTAGCCCTACAGGATATTTCTGTAGGTCTTATAGACAAATTCATTGAAAGGGCAAATTGGCTAGACGACTAGCTAATAGTTGCTATAGAGGAAACTGCAGGTATCACAATGGGTTTCTTTAGTCTAAGTGTGCTAGACAGCGCGCTTTCTCTCAGCCTTTTCACCCAACCAACCATCTCTAAAATATAAATAATAAAGAAAATTAATAATTCTTTTTTATATTTTTAGAGATTTTTGAAAATTAATGAACAAAATTCAAAAACAAAAATGTTTCGGGAACTGTGCATTTGATTGTGAAATTAACCTATTGTTTAGGTTTTTTAATGGGTTTGGATTAGCCTCTATCATTCCGGGAATGTTTGTTGAAAAAAAATCATTTAAATAGATAAATTTTCGTATCTAGAAAACAGAGCATCTATCGCCGAGCCACCGAATTTTTTGACCCCCTAATTCAGTGCATCTACCAAAACATGTATGCAACATGGGCTAGAGGCGAGCACACTACCCACGAGTTTCAAAGTTAAGGCTTTGGAACCGGGTTTCCGCAGAGTTCAGTTGGAACAATGATTGGTGTTCTTTAGGAAAATAAACGAAATTATAATTATACAATTCTAGCATAAGTTGAAGTTTGACTAAATTGTTTTTGACTTTTGTGAGTGGTTGGTTTATATTATGTTCGTAATGTTATACTATTTTCTATGATAACTGAAAACATTAAACATGCATAATCTGAGATGTGATTGATATCATTTATTGTAGATATTTTCCATATTACTTCCGTTTTAGCTTTAAAGAACTTATTTTGCATAAAGTTACAGTGGAAGTGTGTGACCCCATTAGTTTCAGAACATTCAGAACAATACAACAGTTTATCCGGAACGTAAAGTCTTTCAATATGTAACTACTTTAAAGATACCACTCGATGGTCCTTATTGGCCAATACTTTTTTTAAACAACGAAACCGTCAAAACTTTGGTACAGAACATGATGTACAAATTAAGGAATTGAAAAAGTTTGGACAAGAAGTGTAATATGCAAATAATGTATTCACCATGTTGGCTGATGCCAGTTAACGACTAATGTATATAAGATGAAGGACAAAGGAAAAAATAAACCACACCCTAAACAAAAGAAATAATAAGTGAGACGTATGGCGGTAAAAGTTTGACAGTTCAGCCTCAGTACAGTTCAATTTAGTAAAAAGTGTGCATAATATGATCCACAGTCATGGCATAGAAGGAACAACTACGTCAACAGTTTGTGTAAGTTCATAATGTTGTTGTTGTCGATAACAAAGGAACGAAAATGACAAAAAATTCTAAACATTACAAAATTAGAAAAAAAATGGAAATGATGGAGCAAACGCAAATCGCACATCGCTCAAAGTGACATCGTTTCGTCAATCTAACGCAAAACAGAGACAAATAGTGAAAGTCGTAAATTCGGGTTCCATGTTCCCATCAGTTTGTTCTTTGATCAGAACTTCTTGCTTCGTTTACTCCTTTAATGGAATTTACTCCTTGTTATTGTAGGCGTATTGCAAGGATATTTGTGTAAATTGTGTAACGTTTTTGACACAACTTAAGTGAGTTAATAAATTTAGCAAGGGAAGCAATAAATTTCACATAAAAGTTGTGAAAATCAATTAAAATTAATAACGATAGAAGTAGTTATTGACAAATCCAGTACGATAGAAATAGCTCTTCACAACAAGTTTCAATCTTATTCATTTTTCACTAGGACAAAAGTGGTGCAAATGTAGTGACAATTGTCAAGCGCTTAGGACATTTTCTCTTATAAGAAAATATTGTTTCTAGGTAATCTGGTAAAGGCATGAAACAATGAAGTGAATGATGATCAATTTGAGAGCCTCACATACCAACATAAACTGTTGACACAAAATAAAGTTATTACCTCAAACTTTAGATATATTCCAAAAAGCGTCCACAATAGTTCGTGAAAGTATTTAAAACAGCACGTAAAAAATTTCATAGAGTGTTGCTTCAAAATTTATTTCCTCTTTGAAAATCGCCACAAATCTAAGCAGGCTGCAACTGGTTAGGAGGGCATAACCATCAATACCGGGGTCTTTTACCACATCTCGGATTTTTGAAAATCTGTTAAAAATTTTGAAAATATGCTTATTCATACTCCTAAACAAAGTACCTTTTCTTAAAGAAAATACTTTAACTTAAAAAAGTATCTTTGCTTAAAAATTTACTTTTTCTTACAACATATTGTCTATTCTTAAAAAAATACCTTTTCTTTATAATACCTTTATTTGAAACAAAATAAGTTTTCTTGAGATAAGTACCTACTCTTGAAAATTTACCTGTTCTTGAAAAAAGACTAATTCTAAAAAAATTACCATTTCTTAAAAACCCTTTTGTTAAAAAAAAAATACATTCTCTTAAAAATAAAATTTTTTTTAACGTAGAATACGTTATACGGTAAGGTAGGGGTGTTGATCTGGAGCACAAAATTTTGAGAAAATGTTTGTCAACTTTCACCCACTTTTACTTAAATACTAAAACATATTTTAGCAATTTTTATATGTTACTCAGTTTTGGTAATATGTTTTGTTTCGAATTACATTAAAAAAATTATATGTCTATATATAAAAGTTTTATGTAGTTAAGGAAATAAATATTTAAGAGCATGATATTTTAGACTTTTTTTGTACATGCCGCTGTTGTTGTTGGTTTGTAAATGCCGCTGTTATTTTTGTTGTTGTTGTGAAATCAAATGATTTTGGCTTTGCTGTGCTTTGTTGATTTATCGAGCAGCGTATTAATGTGTGTGTGTGTGTTTTGTTGGATCGGTCGGTTATTAGTTCGTTTGGAGGGGAACATAAAATGAAGGGAGGGGAGCGTGGCCACTTGTGTGTGCTTGAAAGTTTACAGATCTTTGCTGTCGTTTGTTTACTTCTGCGAGCAGCGTTTAATGTGTGTGTATGTACATTAATACAAAGGATTGGCGATGTATACGCTCACTATATCAATGGCGTTTTTCCTAAACACATTTCTGTGAATACATTGGGAAGTAGTTGGAAAGCAGCTAATCTATTGTGCTGCCATATCATAAAATGTATTGCTGTAGCTGTACTTCAAATGAAGATGTCGCTATAATGTAATACGTTAAACTAGATATAGTTTCATCCTTAAACATATGGCATACAGTCTTCGAGCACACAAACTAAAAAATAAATTAATAAATCTTGTTCAAAACTATTCCAATCGTTTAGATCAGTGGTTTCCAAACTTATTTGGGTTATCGCCACACTGTAGCGACATCTTTATTAGATGTACAGCAATAGGAATTACTTTTGTGATATGGCAGCACAATAGATTAGCAGCTATCCAGCTACTTCCCAATGTATTCCCAGAAAGCAACTTGCGCATATAAAGGCATTGCTTGCTTTAGTGAATCTAAGAAAGTGCATATTTACAAAATGCCGTCGCATCTCTCTCCAACCAACACAGTAATTAACGCCATCAAAATTGCATGTGTAAACTCAGATTTATAGGCACCTTTCGTTTTCTCTAAATTTCCTCTTATATTTTCTGCTCACTATATCAATGGCGTTTTTCCTAAACACATTTCTGTGAATACATTGGGAAGTAGTTGGAAAGCAGCTAATCTATTGTGCTGCCATATCTTATCGGATGGCGTATTCTACGTTAAACTTAATGGCCGTGTCTCTGACACAGCCTGCAGGGACATTCCGTGGCCGAAGGCCTCGGACAACTGTCTGCTGTTTTTTGTATCATATCTGAGACAACCACAGTTTTTTCATTTATTACATATAAGTATAATCTGCAAAGTAGTGGTAAAAGTCGCAATAGTAAGTGAGAAAACATAGCGACGTACAAGTTCAAACAAGAATTCAATGCATATGCGATCATATTTATTCTAAAATACCAGTTGATTTGTGACAGTCGCTGAAAGTGCAGGTGTAATTTGGAAGCTGATATAAATCGTACGTTTTAAGGTAATTACTAATGAAATCTAAATCTATGATTATGTATTTTATTTGTTTTTTAGTATATTTCATTATTTAGTTTGAGTATTTGTGAATTTTTATATTTTTGTAGCCAATAAATAGTTTTTTTCGGTTGTACCATATATGATACATTATGCTTTCAGCAACAAAAAAGTGGTTGTATCATATATGATGCAACCACATATGTATATGCAATTTTATTGTAAAACAAGTTAGAATATAGTATTTACAAATTTTTTTTTAGCCATAAATCATGTCTGAATTTTTAAATGATCAAATTATAACTAATATAATTAATAACTTTTCCGAGAGCGAAGACGATTTGGATGATAATGGTAGTGACGAGGAAGAATTTTCAGAAAATTATAACCCTACAATATGCGGATTATCAACCGAGTTATCCGGGGATGATACAGAAGCTGACGATGATATAGACGATTTCGACATAAAGGATTTACCAATCGTGTATTTGAACGAAAATGAAAGCATTGACCAATTCGTTGCAAACTCAAAGAGAGAAATTCAAGATTTGAAATGTAAATATAGCAAAATTTTGTGGAAAAATCAAAATCTTCAGCCATCACCGGAAATTGTACAGTTCAAAGGTAGTGAAGCGCTCTCCACAGAAATAATGTCGCTAAGTACTCCTTTGCAAATTTTTAAATATTTCTTTAACAATAAGCTTATGTCGAAAATTGTTGAGGAATCGAATTACTATTCTGCTGAACTCAATATTGATAATCCAAAAACGATAAACGAAAATGATTTGCCAGCATACATTGGAATTTGTATAATGACATCAATGCACCAAATGACGTAGATACTGGTCATATGACGTTGGTAATCGAATTATAAAAGAAACTATGTCTCTATCTAAATTCGAGAAGATTAGAAGAATTCTTCATTTCAATCGAAATTCTAAAAATGTAGCACGTGATGACACAAACCATGATCGAATTTTTAAAATACGTCCTGTTGTTGACGCTCTGCTGATAGGATTTGCAACAGTCGCAATGGAACAAAATCTTTCTGTAGACGAACAATTATGTTCACCAAAAGCTAGAAGTTACTTGAAGCAATTCATGCCAATGAAACCCCATAAGTGGGGATATAAGCTCTTCGTTATGAGTGGTGTCTCAGGCTTTACGTATAAATTTGAAATATTTACTGGCCAGGAGAATGAAGTAAGGTTGACTTTAGAAAACAATTTGGGATCTGCTGCAAATGGATGACTATCCGACTTTTACGCGATGTACCAAGAAATATGAATTGCCGTGTTTACTTCGACAATTATTACACGACTTTGCCATTAGCTGTGGAATTGCATAAAATCGGCATACTAAGCATTGGTACGGTACGGCGAGATAGACTACCATCGTGTAAGCTTCCAACAGAGCGGTCCATGAAAGCCCAACCCAGGGGAACTTGTCATGAGTTTACGTGTACCGTAGAAGGTGTTGATGTAAGTTCGGTAGTGTGGAAAGATATAAAATTGGTTCATTTGCTTTCGACCTATTCTGGAATGTTGTCAGTTCATACTGCTCGAAGATATGACAGGAAAAATAAACGAGTGATTGAAGTGGAGTGCCCGAATATAGTAAAGATTTACAACATACACATGGGTGGTGTTGATCTACTTGACAGCCTGATTGGACGCCATAAAATTAAACTCCGATCCAAGAAATGGTATATCCGATTATTTTACCATTTACTGGATATTACAACAGTCAACTCGTGGATACTGTATAAACGCATTTCAAAAGAATGAAATGAGGAAAAAACTTTATCTTTACCGGATTTCCGAATTGTAATTGGGGCAAGTTTGTGTAGAGTCGGCCAAACATTGAAACCTCTTGGACGTCAATCGAGTCGCGTGTCGCAGGAAATAGAACGCAGCTCTTATTCCATCAAAAGATGTTCGCGAGGATAATTTATCTCATTTTCCAGTATGGATGAAAGAGCGGCAGCGCTGTAAGCTGGCTGGATGTTCGAGCTTATCTTATATTAATTGTGAAAAATGTAAGGTACATTTATGCCTAAACAAGGATCGTAACTGTTTTTCAGTTTTCCATGGCCATTAACAAAACATGATCTCAATAACTTATATACAAGAGTACAAATACTTTCTATAAAGACTTTATGTTTGTATATTTCAAATTAATTGTTTTTTATGTTATTTTTTCCTTAATTTTTTAAATTCTTCATGAAATTTATATTATTTATGCTATTTTTTATATTAAATGTAAGGAAACGTTATGCATTTGTTTCAAAATCAAATAAATATCAATACTATAATTTTCGGAAAATATGTGTTTAATTTGTATACACAAGTGCATGATGTCCCATATATGATACAACCAGGAAAATCCATTTTCCACGACATTCCGGCTTCCAAAATAAAATAAAATTTTTTTTCGATAATCCAGTACTCGATTTACACAAAAAAAAATTTTATTTTTAAATAAAAAAAATCATGCATGGAAGGGTTAAAAATAGTACCTTTTCTTTAAAAACATATTAGCTTTTAATAAAAGAAGTATCTCTCTTTAAAAAGGGACCTTTATGGGTAAATATAATACACATCCTTACAAAAAGGCACTAAAAATAAATTTTTATTTTTTTTTTTTAAATATATTCTATAAAAAAAATTCTAAATTCTATACAAAAGGTAAAATAACATAAGACCCATGAACTGTCAAAGTCTCCCTATTTCTATTGGAAAGACTTTTACAAGCCCAAAATTAAAAGTTTGTGGATTTTACAATATCAATCTTAATGAGTTAAATTATGTAAATTGTTGGTGTTACTCGCTATGTTAGTGGTTTCACCATAAATAATTTGTTTTTATAGATCTCGGAGTTTCCGAACTTCTGGCTTACTTATAGTCAATAGACGTCGCTGGCGCAGTGGTAAAGTTCGAGGCTCTTATACACGAGAATATAGACGTGATTTCTGCTTTGACAACGTTGTATTCCTTTCGGCGGCGGTGACCTCGCAGGGCGACGGGGACACTATCAAGTATTAAACCATGAAAAAGCTTCTCAAAATAACGTTCGGAACCGGTATATATCTGCAGGTTCAAATCTGTGAGTGTAAAACTATAAAGCTGACAGATAAATGGTTGCGATAAGCTCTCCCAATTCTTTCATGAGGTGAATGGGAAACTTCTAAATACTAAAAGTGAACATATCCAAACAAAAAAGCACACAGATTTGTCCGACTGCGATCACAGGTTGTTTGGCATTAAACTCCTCCGAAACGGCTGGGCCGATGCATATGGGGTAGGCCTCGGAATCGGCAACATCTATTTTGCATACCCCTAAATGATACGGGTGACCCACTCCTACATAGAATACAGATTTGTTCGACTGCGAAACGCAGATTGTCAGACTCCGAAAAAAACATACACTGATGTAGCGGCAGCGAACATTGGTGCGGAGCACTCTCACGGCAAATAAAATAATGACGTGGCTATACGTATATAAAAATGAGATAGCAAGAGAGCATCGTCAATTGAATGAACTTGTGCATCGTATGTACGAACATAACAATGTATGTATTTATGTACATGGTTCTGCTGCTCTGCATTCTCTTTGTTTTCTGTGGGATAAAACAAAAACTATTAAGCAAGAAAATAATGACACGGACTTTAAATAATTGTAGGTATTAAGATCATTTTCTTAGTTTACAATGTAACATTTACTAATAAGTTCATAGAAATCGAACAGGTACCGACAACAAAAAGGTGTTAACACATCGCCCGTGAGTTCGATTTTTGTTGTGTTAACATCTATAGGCACGGGTATGGACTAAACTCACAAAGCGAATACATCCAAACACAGTTTGTCCGACTGCGTTCACACAGATTGTCTGACTGCGACCACACAGATTGTCCGACTGCGATCACACAGATTGTTTGTCGTTAAACTTCTCCGAATCGGCAGGACCGATTTCTATGAAATTTTGTGTGCATATCGGGTAGGTCTCAGATTCGCCCAACATCTATTTTTCATACCCCTAAATGATAAGGGTCATCCACTCCTATATAGAACACATGTTAGGCCGACTGCAAAACACAGATTGTAAGACTGCGAAAAAAACACACTCTGATGTAGCGGCAGCGAATTGTTGTCTTGTGTGGGTGCGAAGCACTCTCAGAGCAAAGAGAATAATGATGTGGCTATACGAATATAAAAATGAAATAGCAAGAGAGCAACAAAATTATAATATAAAAAAATAACAATGTATGCACGTACATGTATCTGTTGCTTTGCATTCTCTCTATTTTTTGTGGGTATAAAATAAAGGTATTAAGCAAGGAAATAACGACACTTGTCTTTAAATAGTTTTAAGTGCTATTAATTATTAATATTACTTAAATGAAACGTCATCGTATGATTAAACGCCTATCTTGATTATTGTGAAAGGTAAGCCACATAAAATGCGGGTGCGGAGCACCCTCAGAGCAAAGAGAATAATGACGTGGTTAAACGCATATAAAAATGAGAAAGGAAGAGAGCAACGAAAATTGTGTGAACTTGTGCAGCGAATGTACGAATTTAACAATGTATGTATGTAGATGTGTCTGTTGCTTTGCATTCCCTTTGTTTTTTGTGGGAATAAAACAAATAGTATTAAGCAAGAAAATAATGGCACGTGTGCTTGTTAAAAAATGGTTTCCCATTAAATGGTGAAGGAATTTGGGAGAGCCTCTCACAACCAGTGAACTGTGCGCTTTCTAGTTTTATACTCACTGATAGGGACCTACAGTTTTACGCCGGTACCGAATGGTATTTTAAGAAGCTTTTTAATGGCGAAATACTCGATAGTGTCGCCGTCACTAAGCGAGGTGACCGCCGCCGAAAGAAATTGTAGGTGGTCGGAGCAGGGATCGAACCCAGGATCTCATGTACAAGAGGCGCGCACACAAACCATTGCACCACCGACGGCCTTGTACTGGACTTTAAATAATTTTAAGTATTAATATTATTTAAAGTTAAAGTCATTGTATGATTGAACGCTGTTTTTTATTTTCGAATGTAACATTTACTAATGTGTTCATAGAAATCGAACAGGTACCATGTCACAAAAAGGTGTTAACACATCGCCCGTGAGTTGGAACACTCACTGGATTTGTGTATTACTCAATTACTTTATTTAGATATTAAATATTAACTGGTTACTGGATTCGTAGCTGTAACTCTCTGTGTAATCATAAAGTCATGTTTTTCCCATTTAAGCCAAAACCCCTATATTTTGTTGATATAAAACTAGCTACTTTTTAACTTTCGCTTCCCTCTCTAAAATATGCTGCTACTTATTGGCTAATTTGAGCCTTCATCAAAAATACGACTTTACTTCCGATACAGTCCAACTGACTTGTTTCTAAAGCCCTCTACACATATTCATAGTGCGTTCCCATTAAAAATGGCTACTGTTCCTATTAATCGTTAACTGATTTAACAAAATCTCATACGAATGCCAATTTATTCTTGTACTCTACCAGATTGGGGCCAAATATAAGTGTTCTGATGCGACCTTTCATACTGACGTAGCTTATACGTCCAGCCTTTGGACAATCTGACCTAATTATCTGTCTTAACAGATATTAATTTAATTCAAACAAAGACAATTTATTTAATGCATTTCTTATTGATTTACCCAGACAATTTTTTTTAATATCTTTGCAATAAAATTCTTTAATGTGCACAAACACAGATCACAGATATCAGTATATATAGAGACACACATGAAGTTAGAACACATCAACATGACAGAATAATATGATACTCGTACTTCCTCCAAATCGTCCATGCAGCACATGTGCCATTATGTCGTATCATTACATAGAACATCCGTATCACCGACAGTGCATGCGTTCGTAAATAAGTGCATAGGCTTGTCTTGCGTACAGGAAGCTTTAATGAAGTCTCCTGTTATGGATTTCTAGATTGCACCAAACGATTACTTAGTAGTTGTTGTGCTAATGGCTACTGATGTGGCAACAGCTATAGCATCGAGGTGAGAGAAGCTCAAATATGCTGCATGTGTATGCACAGGTTATCTAAATGTGTATCAAATGTAGCATATAAGCGCTGGAGTTCAAACAAGCAGCAGCTATATAAACGCATACATTTATCTTGGAGAATAAGTGAATTAGAAGAAGTTTACAGTACTTATTAGTCGAATGGTTATTGGTGCAAACTTGAGGTCAAACATCATGTAAAGGGTATCTCAGTAAGGGTAAAAGTTATCTCAGTAAGACTTTTTTTTAAATTAGATCCAAAGTCACGAATTAGAAAGAAACCCTGAGCGAAAAACAGCCATGCACTTACTTTCGCTTCAAATTGGTAGTCACTATCATTCGACTGGTCGCTCGCATGGTCTTATGTGTTGTAAACAAATGCATTTATCCATTGTCAAAAGACAAAGCTGCCAGATCAAGATTTCCAAAAAAGGTTAATACCAAAAAAAAATACATAAAAATACATCAGCTGTGTGGCAAGCTGGAAACAATCGACAGCAAAATTTAGAGCAAAACAAACAAAGAGAGTCATATGCAAACAAACCAAAAATGTTGTAATTAAAGGCTGTTTTTGGAATAAGATTGCAATTAATGATGAATTTATCTGCTTGTTTTTATTGTTATTGCGTTTTTTAGTTATTTACATAAAGTCTTTAATAACAGACTGCCACTTTTTTCCACTGCTCCTCTGTGGACAGATTTGAACCTCAAAAGACTGGCGTTCCACTAGCGAACTCTGGATTTTCATCCATATATCTCACAAATGTTTGAAGCTTCAGCAACGTTGACTCTTTGATGCTGAAATAGATAAACATATGTACAAACAATAATTACTCAAATAAAACAGAAATAATTAACAGTTTATTTACCATATATTTTCCATTATGCTGAACTAAATTCAATTGCGTTGTTTTGGAACTACACGAAAATAATAACACAAGTGAGTGTTTTTGACATTTTGGTTCGCACAGATGACAGCGAAAATAATTGGTGGATACCGATTTTGTACTGAAATGTTTACGTTTCATTCGTATTGAGTTTGTTTCGGCTTGTCGTTCTGATGCTTGTTAGTGACTTTGAAATCAGCTGTTGTCGCTTGGAAAGCATGTGAACGTTAACGTTCGACATAGTGTCTTTGGCTGTTAGTGTAATTTTTTTTATTGTGCAAGTGACAGCTCTGAAATTTGTCAGCTGTCATATGTGTTTATTCCGATTATTAAAAATGGAGCGCTTTATGAACGAATTGTGAAAACTTATTACAACAATTTGGAAAGTTATGCTGAGACCCTCGAAAACTTCGAAGAATTATCAGTCGAGAAGGTGCACATAATGTGTCAATCATTCGAAGAGTGGTCAACAAATTTAAAGAAACTGGGCCGATTATGAATAGTAAGACGCCTTTGTTTCAACTTACCGGTCGGTCACTTGAAAACATTGCTGATGTACACGAGAGTGTCGCCGAAAACCCAAAAAAATCAATTCGGCATCGAACTCAACAACTTGAAATTTCACGAAGCTCTTCGCAGGTAGTTCACCCTCATTCAGCTTTCTCAGGAGCGTAAACCACCAGACCACGGAATGTACCGGTAATTCGGTAAATGGATAATGGAGCAATGTGAAGCCAATGTCAATTTTTCAAAAAAAAAGACATATTCTGGGATGAAGCGCATTTAGAACTAAATGACTTCGTGAGTACACAAAATTTTCGAATCTGGGGCTAAGAAAACTCGCATGCATTCCACGAGAAACAAATGCACCCACAACGAGCAACTTTCTGGTGCGGATTTTGGTCAGGCGGCGTGATTCGGCCCCCATTTGAAGATGAGGCCGAAATTGCAGTCACTGTAAACGGCATTCGTTACAGGAATATCATAACGGAGATATTGTGGACTCAACTGCACGGCACGGAGCTGGACAACATGTAGTTTCAGCAAAATGGAGCCACCTGCAGTATCGGGATGAACCAATCGATTTATTGCATCAACGATTCCCAGAACAAATTAAAATAAAAAATGGTTTCCCATTACATTCCATGAAGGGACAGGGGAGAACTTCCCACAATCACTGAAATTTGCGCTTTCCAGTTTTCACTCACTGATTGGGACCTACAGTTTTACACCGATTCCGAACGGTATTTTGAGAAGCTTTTTCATGGCTATATACTCGATAGTGTCGCCGTCACTATGCGAGGTGACCGCCGCTGGAAGCAAAATTAAGGTGGTCAGAGCAGGGACCGAACCCAGGATCTCATTTACAAGAGGCGCGCACACTAACCATTGCACAACCGACGGCGACCCAGAACAAATTAACTCAAGAAAATCTGATGTCAACTGACGACCAAGATCATGCGATTTAACACCGTGCGATTTCTTTCTTTAGTGTTTTATGAAATATCGGGTTTAGGCGAAAAACCCAGAAACAATGCCTGAGCTCAAATCCGAGATTCAACGCGTCATCGGCAAGACAGAGCCACATCTCTGTGAACTAATTATGTGCCCAGACCATTTTAATTTTGCAATTGGGGTATTATTTCCTGGGCCACCTTCATTCCACCCAAAGATGCACCTTGTCATACTGCTTATTTAGTAAGGTCTAAAAAACTTCCATTGTAGCCTTTTGGTATTCACCAATACGTTCGTTGGCATTCTAATCCATACCATTCATCAATATACAGGATACAACCATACGATATTTTGGGGTTTAGTTCCATATATTTGGGGTCCATATTCACTAGCGGTTGGGGTGTTTTTTCAATATAAATTTAAGCCCCAATGGAAATTGAACCCACCATTTAATGGGGCATCTTCATGTTCTTTAGGGTCCGACTTAATTTTTTGGAGCGTTGCTTAATTCCTAGATTGGGGAGTAATTTTTTGGGGTGAAATTTCATATGACTAATGTAAACTATAAGGAGGAGAACGCTATAGTAACAAATGAAATTATTCTCCAAACATTACAAAAAGTACAAGAATTACAATAAAAAAATAATTTAAAAAAAATTAAATTACAGTGTTTTATTTATAAATGCACTAAAAACTAGAAAATAATTTTTCTCTTAGCCTCAATAAGTATATTCTTCTTCATGATGGGGTTGTACAATGGTCCGCCTACTAAGCACTTCAACAAAAATGGTCTAGATACTTTCAATAAAGAGCGTAATTAAAATGAATTAGTTAATTAATTTTCTAGGGATGTCTCAAATAAAACGCTTGCATTTAAATTAAAAATGGTGACAAAATTAAATGTCAAATTAAGTGTCAAAATTAAATGTCAAATTCTGTGTGAAAATTAAATGTCAAATTAAGTGTCAAAATTAAGTGTCAAAATTAAATGTCAAATTAAATGTCAAATTAAATGTCAAATTATGTGTCAAAATTTATTGTCAAATTAAGTGTCAAAATTAAATGTCACCATTTTTAATTTAAATGCAAGCGTTTTATTTGAGAGATCCCTAGAAAATTAATTAACTAATTCATTTTAATTACGCTCTTTATTGAAAGTATCTAGACCATTGTTGTTGAAGTGCTAAGTAGGCGGACCATTGTACAACCCCATCATGAAGAAGAATATACTTATTGAGGCTAAGAGAAAAATTATTTTCTAGTTTTTAGTGCGTTTATAAATGAAACACTGTAACTTAATTTTTTTTAATTATTTTTTTATTTTTAATGTTTTAATAAATAAATTTTTAATGTTTTAATTTTTTTTTCATATTCATTTCTTGTCATCCAAATCTCACAAGTGTGCAAAATTTTAGTTCGATTGGTCTACTGCACCTGTGTTAAAAATAAGTTACTAGATTTGAACAATACAGACTGACAGACAACAAAGCAAGTTATATAAAACACAGTAAAAAGTTTCCTAAAAAAATTATGAGACCCAAAGTTTAGGTATGCTTTAATTTTAAATTTAGGATGTAATAATGGTTAGTGTGCGCGACCTGGGTTCGAACCCTGCTCTGAGCACCTTAAAATTTCTTTCGAAGGCGGTCACCTCGCATAGTGACGGCGACACTATCGAGTATATAGCCATGCAAAAGCTTCTCAAAATAACGTTTGGAATCGGTGTAGAACTGTAGGTCCCAATCAGTGAGTGAAAGCTGGAAAACGCACAGCTCAGTGATTGTGAGAAGCTCTCCCCTGTCCCTTCATGGGATGTAATGGGAAACCATTTATTTATTTATTTATGTAATTTCATGGAGCCCGTCTTCCCGCCCGCCTCTGTTTAGAAAGTTGTGACCGATTTGTGGATAAGGCGCTTAAGGTTTTAAAGACAGTAGTTAAAATGTATAAAAATGGCTTGAAACTTTGTTAATATCATGGACTGATTAAGTAATTAATATTTAGATGGAAGCTAGTTTGATCGCAGAATAAAAGTCACACTATATTTCTCAAACTGGTTTCATTTTAGTCTAACACATTACTTCTAAAATTTCCCGCAATTTTTGGTATATTCAAAATACTAATTGTCCTCAGGGTTCTCATATTGTTCTGGTGATGAACTGATCGTTGAAGTCAACTCTCTTTCCATATGTTAAGGATAAGACCCGACATGATATTATTATTGTTGGCGTACCGACTAAAAACGGCTCGAATATTTTATGTTAGTTGTTTCGGGAAGTGTACGATATCCGACGATTCTTCATCCGATATTTTGCACCCAAATATAAAACAAAAAAGTTAAATAAAAATTTTCGATAACTCGTTTAGTTGCTCAGATAAAAAAATGGTGTCCCATAACATCCCGTTAAGGGATTGAGAAGAGCTTCTCACAATCAGCGAGATGTGCCCTTTTTAGTTTTTATACTCACTGTTTGATTGGGACAGTTTTAACACCGGTTCACAACGGTATTTTGAGAAGGTTTTTCATGGGTAAGTACTCGATAAGCGAGGTGACCCTAGTCGAAAGAAATGTTAGGTGGTCTGGGGAGGAATTGAACCCACGTTGTCATGGATAGGAACCGCTTACACTAACCATTGCACCACCAACAGCAGTTACCAAGATATCTGGTGTTAAATTTTAGTACAATTTTTTTTAAATACTGGAGTTCTGAAGTAATCACTCAATTGGAAAACCCTACAACTTTTACAAATAGCACCACATTTCCACTCAGTTTTGACATTTGGGAACTAAATAAATACAGAATACGAATCGACAAGCCACGAATCGGTTTGTTCGGCTAGTACGCGGAATAATTGTGTAAATTTTTTGCTCAACAATTTACTGGCCGTCCGGCACCTACTGGCCAAACAATGCGGAAGAAGAAGAAGAATAAAGAAAGTTACTACGTTGTGTGCAGTTTACGTTGGAGAAGTTAACGTGCCATTTTATTTTTGTTGAGAAAAAAGACTGTGGACGGTGCGAGCTACTGAGCCATGATTACAGAATTTTGTCTTTCTCAATTGGATGAATTGGGACTGGGGAACATGTGGTTCAACAGGAGGGTGCAATGGCGCACACTGCTCCAGCCACAGCCGACATTCTGAACGAAGCATTTCCGGATTGCTTAATCTCTCGTGTTGGTGATTTGCACCCGATTTTAGTGTTCTAGACTTCTGTTTATGGGGTTTTTTGAAGTCACGGATTTACCCCCAACAAGCCTCAGACTCCTGAAGCCCTAAAGGAGAATATTCTCCAAGATTACGAGAACCTGTCGCCCGAAGTTCTGGCTAGAGGGATGGAAAATGCCTGGCGGGGGCCAGTTAGCCGATATAAGTTTCTCAACTTGATCATAGATAAATAAAAACCCATAAATGGTGAATGATATGTGGTGGATTTCGCAGAAAAGGGGAAGTTTATAGATGGCGCCGGAGTGGTGGATATGGTCAAATTACCCTGGAAACAAAAACTATCGAAAATACTCTATAACCATGCTTTCTGGCCTTTTTTTATTATGAACAAATATCAAAAAAGAATATGCTTTTCTCTTATTTAAACTCTGTTTTCAAATTTAAACAACAGAATGGTCGTAACAATGGAATAGAAAAATGGTCGTACGGAAACAGCACGTGCCCTCTGGTGAAAATGGTGATTAAACAAATTAATCATCTATGGTTTTATTTAACTATGACTTGATGGAATAAATTCAAATGGACTAGATAAACAAATTTCACAAGCAGAAATAAAGTTTCTCATCAAAATAAAAAAAAAAAATACAGAAAAAGAACACTGGGTGGTTACTTTTGCTCCACCTTGTTGCATGTAACAAATTTCAAAACATTATTAAATCACTCGGTTTTTTAAGTCATAGCACACAATTAATAGTTACAATGATTTTCTTTGCAAATGTCACAAATTCCTTGACCAAATTAATATCAGAATCAGGGTAAAAAACTATACATATAATTCGATCTTAGCAGACCTAAATTTATCTCATTTGATCCGTAAAATTTATGTTCAGCGACCTGTTTAGATTTCAGTAGATCCGGACAAATAATTTCCCATTACGTCCCTTGATGGGATTAGGGAGAGCTTCCCACAACCATTAAGGTTTGTGCTTTCTACTTTCACAATCACTGATTGAGATGTACAGTTTTACATTAAAGTACAGTGAGCGCCTGTCAACAAAATATAAAAGTATGGATATCCAAATGTACATAAGATTTCGGTGCAGAAAGCTAAATTATTAAAATACTTCTTCTAAAAGTATCCGCGACGTAATCATAGCTAATAAATTCATTTTCATTGAAATTATATACTTTTCAACCACTATGCCAGCCATATCCCATATACATATTAATCGAAAAAAATTTATTTTTGTTACTTAAACCATCGTTGGTTGGTACTTACTAACAATTAACCACAGTCTGACTCCGATTTGCATAGGGTTTGTTTTAAATACTGTTACCTAAAAAAAGTGTCGAGACGATTAAGCGATGTATGAGTCACTTAAATTCTTGAATCGATTTCCCAACCGATATTGTTTCAAAATATTATTAAATTCCTGTCAAATTTCAAAATTTTGTAACTATTTGTCAAAGTAAAACGCTTTAATAATGTACATCTATATACGCTGCCTATTTTGTTGAATTATTAAATTATCTTCAATTGTTTACAAGTATTTTGCCATTGCCATATTGCCATTCTGCTCTTATATTTGTTTTTATTGACATATATTCCAACTGGTCTGTATTTTATATTGCTTTCAACGAATTCCTCAGATGTTTCTCTCTTTACAAAATATTAAGTAGAAAACTTTTACACTTATCTAAGAATTTTGAACTGTAACTCAAATTGTTTATGGTGTTCCGGTTGGATTCTTAAAATTTCTTCTATAGACAACGGCTCTTTTTCTAACAAAGGTATATTAAGTGAATTAATTCAACACAATGTGGCTTCCAAGCATCCACCGGTTTTTTATGGTATTGATCAAGGAAAATAATTCCACCTGTTAATACTATCGTCTGCGTATTACTTCGTTGATGTGCAGAATATGTTCAAATATGAACAACTATTGAATAACTGCATGCTTAACTCAAAAGTTTATTGTTCAAAGCAGTGGCGTCGTCTTTCACAGAACCAAATGAAATTTCGTAGTATTTCTTTTATTTATGTTTCACAAACTTGGCGTTCGTAATATCGTCCAAAAATTATTGGTATTGTTGCGTTTAGTCACTTGTATACAACACAGTTTGTTAGTGTTTGTTGAGTTTCTCCCTTCCCATGATAGACAGTTGTACCATCAGAAATTCTATGATTAGGTTGCAAACGAGTTTGACGTTAAAAATCGAATACATAACCAGTTTCTCTCCACTAACAAAGCGGGTGCAATTTCGCTGCATACTTTGTGAGTTCGATCGAATGCTTACCTAGATAGTGAGGACCTTTTGAAGGACGGAAGACAATATTTCGACAAACAATGGCAGAATTACACAAAATATGTCAATGTAGGTTAAAAACATTGAAAGATTTAACCACGAAACCTTCACCCACACACAGCCAAAATTGATTTGGGAAATGATTTAATTATATTGTAGGGTTCGTCTTGTATTAGTTTAGTTCCTTTCTTTTATCTTGTGAAAATTTAAATAAATAATATCGTCGGCATACAAGGGAAATTCTACTCACTTACTTATGCAATCACGAACAACCCCGAGGGGTCAGGTACTTTACAAAACGAAGATAACATATTTCGCCAACCAGTTCGACCTTATCTCTCCAGTTGGCATTACCAAGTATACGCAGGGATTCGCCAACCTGATCCTTCCAGTTCGGTGTTTTCCTTCGAGTTCAGTTTCAAAAACCCTTCACGCTGGTTCGTCTTCATCCATTCTTCTGATATGGCCTAGCCAGCGCTTAACTATGTCCATGTCGGGATATAGCTGCTGCAGCTCATGGTTCATGCGTTGCCGATACTCGCCGTTGTGCACTATAGGGCCATAAACTTTTAGGAGTATTTTTCTCTCGAAGCCTCCTACAGATGTTTCGTCTACTTGGGATAATACCCAGGATTCTGCGCCGTAAAGCAAGACAGGTTGTATGAGAGCCTTGTATAATTGGACTTTTGTTACTCGAGAGAGGGCTTTATCTCTAAAGTGCTTGCTTAGCCCAAAATAACATCTATTCGCAAGGACAATCTCCCGCGTGATCTCAGAGCTGACGTTGTTGGTTTACGGCAAATCCGAGGTATATAAATTCGTCTACCACCTCGAAATTATATCCGTTATCAAAAGGGAAATTCACTTACTTAATTCACCGTAGGTTTTTGGTTAAGTTTACCAAGATCTTGTACTTATAGTTTCTACGTGCTGGTGCTTAGCAAGGATATTGTAAGGGGTTCTGTGGCAAAATTTACAAACTGCCTAAACTCAGAACTCATTAAATGACTCTGTAGGGAAAGAACCGACTTAATCATACCCTCACCATACCGTACCTCATTCATTGCGTGGGAGTTCTGTTAAAAAACGCCCATACTGAAAAGTGACCATATTCAACAGCAGATTGACGACATTGCGCTAAATAACGGGTCCGCCAAATAACTTTTTTTTTTGAAAATGCTATTAAATAAAAGTACTGAATATTTTCTCAAATTTTTTTTTATTTGAAAGTTTAATCCTTCCGGTTAATAATGGAAGATAATTTCATTCAAATGGCTGCCTCGGCGCCATGCAGTAGCCTACACGATCGGTCCAATTTTTAAGCACATTATCGATTGTGTGCAGCTGTATTTCACCAATGGCTTCACGAATATTGTCCTTTAAAGCGTCAATTGTCTGTGGCTTGTCGGCGTAACACTTATCTTTGAGGGCACCCCACAAATAATAGTCCAACGGTGTCAAATGGCAGCTCCGAGGTGGCCAAACGACATCAGCTCTGCGGCTGATAATGCGATCTTCAAAAACAAGGCGCAAAACATCGAGTGTAGCTTCGGCTGTGTGGCACGTAGCGCCGTCCTGTTGAAACCAAATGTTGCCACTATCCTCCTCTTCAATTGTTGTGAACAAAAAATAGTTCAACATGCCCCGATAACGATCGTCATTGACTCTAACGGCCACTCCTTGCTCATTTTCGAAGAAACATGGCCCAATTATGCCTCTGGACCAAAATCCGCACCAAAGAGTGACTCGTTTTGGGTGAATCGGCTTTTCAATGTATGCGTGAGGGTTTTCTGTGCCCCAAATGCGACAATTTTGCTTGTTTACATACACGCCAAGATCAAAATGAGCTTCATCTGAAAGGATGATTTTTTGGCATCTGCAACATTAGCATGATTTTCAAAGTAATGTCGCAATATTTCCCAGCGTTGTTCAAGCGTATACAAAACCATATTCGTTCAGCGGATGGATAAAACTAATTATCTGTAGAATCAGACATGAGCTAAGTGTTACCATTCACGAAATAAGCACTAGTTGAAAAAAAAACGTTAGATGGCGGACCCTTTATTATTGAATCCCCAAATTAGTTAGTTTCCCTCCCAATCTTTATATGCGAGGTACAAAAATGGGCATGGCAAGTTGTTGCCAACATTTTGATCAGTACCAAATTGTATTATGATTTATTGGAGATATCGAGTCGGCAAACCCCAAATACGCCGAACTTTTGTGTGGGATGTTCGAAAGTGTGCGTGGCACAATAGTCAGTTATTAGTTACACAGTAGCTTTTAGCAAAATATTGCCTAGTACCCAATTTTATTAAGATCGGATGTTGTTGTTGGTGTTTATGAGAATTATCATGTGGATCAACCGGTTATCCGCCCAACTTTTATATGGGAATGGGTGTGGCAAAACAGCTCATTTTCTATAGGAGAGCTTTAGTTGACTAAATATTTCATAAAGATTGGTTTGGTTTTGCGGGACTTCTCATGCCGAACAACCAGACGCCCAAACAACTTTTGTATGGGAGGTACCACAATGGGCGTGGCAAAATCAAACTTGTTTTAATCGGTAACTAGCTTTTGATAACGTGAAGCCTTATACCTAATTTCATTAAGGTCGGAAGTGTTTCACGCGGTTTATCGGATTGACAATCCGGTCGAACACCTTGTTTTGTATGGGTGGTACCCGAATGGGCGTGACAGTCTAGCCCATTTTCTCCAGTTAAGTAGGCATTTACAGATTATTATCCTGTGTGCGAGTTGAAGCTAATCACATCTACCAGAAGAAAGGTTTGAAAGAAATATGATTTTGTGCTAAATGTGTCGATTTGTATGGGAGGTACCAAAAGGGGCGTGGTCAAAACGCCCATTTTCAATCCCAAACTCAATATTGTCAAATAATAGTCACTGACAAAATTTCATTGTCATCTGTAAAGATTTACGGCAGTTATCGTGTTGACCAGCCAGTCAGCCAGCCAGGCAGACAGACAGACAGACAGACGGACATGGCTCAAACATCTTAGAAAGTCCTAAAACGAATTTCGTTCAAAGATACTAGGGGTGTAATTTGGTTCCTTCTATGTGTTAAATTTTTTACGTATTAAATGATATATACCCCCATCCCTATGGTGAGGGTATAAAAATAATGCGACTTTCTCGCACTCACTTAAGTGATTGTAATTACGGTTGTTCCGGCATATTTTGTGGAGTCGGAAATGGATTTCCACTGCGCTTCAGTATCGTCAGCGGGAGGGGTGTGTGTTCTGTGCCAAAAGTTGCGAGAGTTTCCTTGAGTAGGCTGTGGCTACCTCTGGCAGTTTCAGCTTTCCGATGTCTAGCTGCGCTTGGTTTCGTACAATTTTATATAGATTTACTTATTCTTGTTATCGGAAAGTCAGCAACGTTTTTAGCTGTTGTTTCGCATCGGCCAGTATTGTACATCAGACAGTCTCATCGTTGTACAAATTTCAGGTGCAGATCTGGTATAGATCAACTGTAATTTCTTTGGTAATCGTTACATCGAATAATTTTTAGTGTCATCGTACTGTGTAAACGCTAATAAAACATTCATAAGAAACATTCATTCAAAAATCATGATAAAAGTTATAGTGAGAGTAAAAATTGATTTCTCTTTTCTTAACATTTTCCTAAAACCGATATTGACACACGATATCTTTACCGTCAAAATTCTACTGTATGTAGTATGGTCGTCGAAAAAAATGTATTCACCAAGTATTTAATTTGTCACTTCCGTTGGAAATTTAATTTGCCCAACTAAATATCTTTAAATATTTTTAAAGTTTTTTAAATTTAAATTTAAATTTAAAAAGTGTCAATCTGAACAAGTTTTTGCCTCACTCCATTCTCGCATGCTTTGTATTCCTCCATTTTAAAAGTAATTGAAAAAGTAAAAAATTATTTAAACCTTATTGCCATTGTTCATCTTGAGGTTTCTTTTATCCACACAAAACAATCTGGAAAAGGGGAATTGCAAAACCAAAAGTTCAAGACAAGGAACAACTAACTTTTTTATTTCGTGACAGAAAACAAAACGCCATTGTTACACTTGACATGTTAAACGAAACACAATGAGCGAGGCGGTCAAATCTATGTAACTTTATTGTTAACCAACATAGAGGTGTTAGCATTGGGTAAAAGTAAAGATACAATTTCAAAATCATTGGATAAAGTTGATAACATCTTGATTAACACTAACACGAAGCATCTCAAAATAATGTAAAACCAGTATATTTGTTTTCAAGGTGGAACTTGATGACAACATGATTCCACTGAAAAATAACGGGCGAAATATGTATCGGGCTGTCAATTCTTCCTAGTTTGGAGTTCCTGACGGGGTGGCTTTTTTTCGTATGTACCGAACATGATCAAATGTGGGGTTTTATTGTCAACACAACATTCTACAAACGCCGATGTTGGTGGGCCACAAAATAAGCCGGAAATCATTCTCGACTACAACAAAAATAAAGGTGGTGTAGACGTGTTTGGCCAGCTCGTCGGCACATATACCCATCGACCATAAGATGGCCAAGGGTAGTGCTTTATATCTTTTTTGGATTTTACGGCTCTTGCTGCGGTACTGATTTATCGTCATTGGCATCCACCAACCAGAAACATAAATCGTTTCCATAATGAGAAGCTAATTGAGCTCGCAAAACAATTGATGAACGCGGAGATTATTACCAAGCAGACCAACGAAAGGAACACGGTTGCCAAACCGCCACTAGATATTTTCGGTATCCTTGGCTACAATGAGCCAGTGCTGTATCCACGTTTACAGGAGCGTCCAGCTCGTAAAAAGCTAAAAATACTTATTTCCAACATTTTTTTTGTTCCCAATATTACAGTATTTTTATTGAAATTGCTGGCACGGTAACATCTTTTTCTCCGCTCCGCTGACAGAAAGTCAGGAATTACCTGTGACGTATGCCACAAGAACATTTTCAGTAGTCATCATTCCATTACCTGCGCGAAATGTGATTCAGAAGCAAAAAATCATGCTGGAACACATGGTGGCTCTACTCCAAATACCCTTGGTGGCTCATCTAGGAAAAATTGACTAGTTTTTTTTTTACTTATAAACCTTTGTTAAGGGGCATATTAGACTCCGCCACACATTAATTAATTAAAAATCCTCACCTGCGCTAAGTTATGGTATTTTTATCTGTGTCTTACTCACGGGGTCTGAGGGACCCCCAATAAATGTAAGTCGTAAGTTTTCACTGACATGAAAGGAGGGTTAATATCCCAGCGTACGAGTAATATTAAATATTTATTACCCATACCACGATATGATGATTTCACTATGTTCCCAATAAGCACATCGGATCCAAATCGGCTCCGGATCGGATCCGACTTCTCTAAATTGATTTCGAGATCGAGTCCGATCTCGATGCGAGATCGGATACTAAAGCGGCCGCAATTCCTTCGATCTCGAAACGAGAAATGTGTCCGATCTTGAAATGACGTCGGATCCGATCTCGAAATCGAGAACGGACCCGATCTCGGAACGAAAGTGGATCCGATGTGTAACTCCTATCGGATTCAGTCTCGAAATAATTTCGGATTAAAATTGGTACCGGAAAATGAAAACGCAAACAAAATCAATGTGCAGAATTTCTAAGTATAAACATGTAAATTTTTTATAAATTAATTTATTTTGGACTGTATTTGCTTCTCTTAGTTAGTCGATCTTTGGCATACTGGAAGTATTTTTTACAATAAATATTCATTATTTACAATAAATGTTCCTGGTTACTTAAATGGAATCAGCAAAAAGCGAAAACCGACGCGTCGGACAAAAACTGGATCCGCGAAAGCGCAATCCGATGACGATTTGCGGAACTCGGATCCGAGTCCGACTCTGTGCTTATTGGGTTCTATATAATATTTCGTATAAAAAATAAACAAATTATTGGAACCAATATTATAGACGTTTACAAATATTAAAGGTTTTGTTCATAGCCTAAACTTTATTTAATTTTATTTTGAAATTAATATCAAATATTGACTTAGATTTCTAACAATCACGTCCGTTTCATACGCTATGGATACAAGTGACCTCACAACTATTAACTAAACTTATAAAGAACCGCCTTTCTTCAATAAAATTCGCCTGCCAGCTGTGTTACTACTACTGATATTGCACACTTACTATTATTATTGCTGCAAGTCTGCGCCAGTGTGGAGGTGAGAGACAATTTAAAGGTTGGTAATGCATTCGACAAACTATTACAAGTGGCGAAGCAGTTGGTGGGGATGCGGTTGAGTTTATGGTTGTTCTGACATAATTACGAGGCGTGAATGCAAAGAAATAATTCAATTAATCAAAGTCTGCCGGAATTGTCAGTTATTAATTTTGGTGCAAACGGGGCCCATTGAGTCGCTTCAACTTGGTGTTATTGAGCTGTTCATCATCGGGTTAAATGTGTACAATTACTCTTTCTGTTCTATGATGTTTATATTAGGCTGTGTCTGACAGCGAAGCGGCTATCCTGGGCGGCCACAAAACTTTGAGTAGCTCTAATTAGAATGTTGATGTAGAGGAGGTAACAGAAGTACGTAGAAGTCGGTGTTCCGGATCCTGCTGAAGGTATTGTTGATGCATATTATGGGTAGGCACTATAGTCTGGCACACTTGTTTCACCGCAATAAAGCAGATTTTTTGCGCCGAGATTTATAACCATGGAAGAGACATAGGTCCTGCATTAAAAGACATATTGTTAAATTATACTTCTTACCACTCGAGAGTTATAAATCTTTTAAATTGTCTTCCAGATCCCAAAGCTACCGAAGCAGAAATCCACAATTTTACCAGTGCAAATTGTGCGATTGATTTCACTCTATGCGATTTTGTCAAATTTTTCTTCAAATGACAGTGAGCGAACGGAAGCGAGTCGTAGGGCGGTACATATACTATTCCAATTGCCTAGAGAGAAGCCACACTAATCAATCCTGTACTTCAGGAGACAAGTGTTCACGTTGCAGATCTTATCACCACACTTTGCTTCACCCACAGCATGTGTGAGCCAGCCAGGCGGAGTTGGAAGTCGAACCGGACGAAACCCGTGCCCAGCGAACAAGCGACGCCAAATACTCAAATTTTATCGGAGGCCATAAAATCGCTAGCGATTGTATTATGTAATTTACTTTACTTTTATTGACTATATTACAACCTCATGAGGTCAGACGTCTTACACATATTAATTAAACAAACAAATTAAACGATTTTCAACATATTCTTCCAACTGGCTCTATACGTTATCGAAAACTTTTCGCGTTGGTTCATCTTCATCCATTTTTATAACATGGCCTAGCCAACGCAATTGGCCTAATATTATTCGCTTGGCTATGTCCACGTCTGAGTATAAATTATATAGCTCTTGGTTCCAGCGACGTCGGTACTCGCCGTTTTCCCTAACAGGACAATATATTTTACGGAGAATTTTTGTCTCGAATACTCCCAGGTGTTTTTCATCCGCTTGCGATGTGACGAAAATAACATCTATTTGCAAGCACAATTCTCCTATCTACCTCCAGTCTGACGTTGTTGTCCTTGTTCACGGCGGATCCAAGGTAGACAAATTCATCTACCACTTCAAAATTAAATCGGTTGTCAACGTTCACGTGCGGACCAAGTCCAGAGGTTGCTCTAGTCGTTGACACCATCAATTTTGTCTTGCCCTCATTAACAGCAAGACCCACCTTCGCTGATTCCTTTTCGATTCTTGAAAAAACTGCAGAAACCTCTCGCAAATTTCGCCCAATGATGTCTATGTCGTCAGCATACGCCAGCAACATATGGCTTTTCGTGTTAATGGTCTTGTTCGTATTTACTGCAGCCTTTCTCATTATTACCTTTTATTACCTTTCTCATTATTACCTTACCTTGAAGAGATTGGACGAAAGTGTGTCGCCTTGTCTAAGTCCTCGCTTGGTACAGAATGGTTCAGTGAGGTCTTTCCCCACTTTCAGTGCTGATTTGGTGTTGGTCAGCGTTATTCTACAGAGGCGAATCAGTTTTGCCGGAATACGAAGTTCAGACATAGCTTCGTACAGTTTTCCCGTATGGGGCTATCGAAAGCAGCTTTGTAATCGACAAAAAGGTGGTATGTATCGATTTGCTTTTCGTGGGACTTTTCCAGGATTTGGCGTAGCGTTAATATTTGGTCAGTTGTGTACTTGCCTGGTCTAAAACCACACAGATAAGGTCCAATCAGCTTTTCAATAATTGTCTTTCATCTTTCACATAATAGGCTCGACAAGACCTTGTACGCGATGGATAACAGACTGATACCGCGATAGTTGGAACAAACACACGCATCACCCTTTTTGAAAACATAAATAATACACTGAGACTCCTATCGTCGGGCATAGATTCCCCCAGCCATATACCGCATATCAGTTGATGCATGTGGGCTATCGGTTCTTTGCCACCTGCCTTAAAAAGTTCAGCGGGTAGGCCATCCGGAAGAATCTGAGTGGAGTAGTGCTGAAAAGTCCTTGCAAGAGGGCAGCCCATTATTAGGCCCGTTGGTCGATCTTCTTACCCTATTGAAAAACTTTCGGGATTCACCATTTTCGGTTCTTTCACTCTCTTTCTGCTCCCACTGTCATTTTTTTCGCCTATATAGTTGGTTTTCCACCCTTCTCAGCCTCTTGTACCGCTCCAGCGTCCAGCGTCTTTTTCATCAGTTGCAATGCGACATTCATCGTCGTACCACGGCTTATCCTTCTGCGGGTTTTTGATAGCCAAGTTCAGTCATTCCAGCGATTTCCAAAGAATGGGAGATGTGCTTCAACTGCGCATCTGGGTGTTCGGGAGGGGGGGTATTCTGCTTTAGCAGGCGAGAGAGTTTCTGTCGATAGGACATTGATATCTCCGGTATTTGTAGCTTGTCAATATCCAGCTTTTCCTGTGTTCGGGTTCGTACGTTTTTCGCCCTGCTCAATCTCGTGCGAACTTTCGCAGCCACCACTTAATGATCCGAGTCGATATTGGCACCACGAATCACACGTACATCCATTACACTAGAAGAGTGCCTGCAATCTATTACCAAGTGATCAATCTGGTTCTTCGTCCGTTGATCAGGAGATATCCAGGTCGCCTTATGAATGTCCCTATGCTGGAATCGTGTGCTACTAACTACCATGTTCTTTGCAGCGGCAAAGTCTATCAGTCTTATTCCATTACCGGAGGTGGTATCATGTAGAATGTGATTACCGATGGTTGGTCGAAAGACAATTTCCTTTCCTAATTTGGCATTAAAATCGCCTAAAATAATCTTAATGTCGTGGTCAGGGCAGCGTTCATATATTTCCTCCAGGCGCTCATAAAATGTTTCTTTGACCTCGTCATCTTTATCCTCTGTTGGTGCGTGCACACAAATTAACGTGATGTTGAAATATTTCGCTTTGATGCGAATTGTGGCTATGCGGTCACTCACTGGGTTGAACCTTGAAACTAGGTGTCGCAGTAAAATGAATTAGTTAATTAATTTTCTAGGGATCTCTCAGATAAAACGCTTGCATTTAAATTAAAAATGGTGTCAAAATTTAATGTCAAATTAAGTGTCATAATTAAATGTCACCATTTTTATTTCAAATGCAAGCGTTTTATTTGAGAGATCCCTAGAAAATTAATTAACTAATTCAGTTTAATTACGCTCTTTATTGAAAGTATCTTGACCATTGTTGTTGAAGTGCTAAGTAGGCGGACCATTGTACAACCCCACCATGAAGAAAAATACACTTATTGAGCCTAAGAGAAAAATTATTTTCTAGTTTTTAGTGCATTTATAAATAAAAAACTGGAACTTAATTTTTTTTAATTATTTTTTTTTTTTGATTTTAAATTCTGAATATGCAGTCTCTATCTGAGATTACTTTGTAAAGTCATACCCAAATATTTAATGCTATTTACTTCAGATATTGGCTCTCCATTAACACAAATTGTGCAACCTTCATTATTGTGGCTTTGTTGTGGCCTAAATCTTATGAATTTGGTTTTACTTGCATTTAATATCAATTTGTTTAATCTGGCATACTCAGAAATTAAGGCGGCATCTTTTTCAGCGTAAGTTTTCAAAATTAAATTGTGCTTGTAAGGATATAAAAGGCAAATATCGTCAGCATACATAAACAGCTTTCCACTTAATTCAAGCCTGCTGATATTATTTATATAAATTTTGAATAGCACGGGTTCTAAGACGCTGCCCTGCGGCACACCATATTCAACTGGCTCAATTGAGCTGCAAGATGCGTTGATTTGTTTTCGGTTTAGCAAATAGCTTTTAAGTAAGGCCAATTCCGTTCCATTGATACCATAATAGGACAGTTTCTCACACAAAATACAATGATCCACATGGTCAAACGCTCTGGAAAATTCATAGAAAATTCCTCCAACTCCCGAAATAAAACGGTCCATACCATCACAAATACAATTGACTACGTTAACAACCGCTTCATCAGTTCCACATCCTTTTTGAAACCCATATTGATTTTCAAACAACAGGTTTTCTGTTTGCAGATATAAAGAAAGTTGTGAATGTAAAAGTTTTTCAAATATTTTATGTAACACAGACAACAACGCTATTGGTCTGTAATTGGTAAGCAAAGTTGGTCGTACCTCCTTAGGAATAGGCACAATTTTATGACTTTTTATTATATCAGGGTAGATAGACGAGTCGATTATGTCATTAAAGATTTTACACGGCACAGCACCCAATTCAACTACACATTCAATGACCGTTTTTGGAGATATATTGTCACTGCCGCCACTTTTGCATTCATCCATTTTTCTTGACAACAATTCGACTTCATTTTCCATAGCGTGTTGACGATGACACTGGTTGTTATGCACTTTTAGTGAATTCCACTTATCTGTAAAGCTTGTATCAATATTCTGCTTTAGACTTACAATGGAACTCAAAGAATATTCATTAAATTTTTGAGCTTTAGATATATCATCCTGTATATAGTTACCCTCTTCATAATATTTCTGATCTAGATCCTTTTGCAATGGTTTAATTTATGAAGTTCCAACACTTTCTCGGTTGCCTTATAAATTTTGATAAGTTATCATTGTAATACAGATTATAACATTCATCATTTGCTAATTTTATAATTGTGCTTATTCTTTTGAGAGTAAATTCAACGAGTTTGTTTCGCATTTTTCTTCTGTTTGTTAACAACTTGTCTTTATACTCTATAAAAGCTTGTAAATGGCAATTTATCCTTGGGGTAAACTCGTTGTTTAATAATTTTATCTTTGTGGTGGTAACTGTTGAAGATTCAACAGCATTTGAGACATAATGTCTCACGTGCTTTAAATCTACTGAAGGATTTCCAGTAATTGTTTTCTTTATTTAAAACCATTGTGCTAGTTTAAATCATTACCCAAACTTTCAGGATACAGCGGTTTTAAATAAAGAAAGCAATTATAAACGTCGTTATATGTTAGAAATGCTACCAATAATTACTACACCAACATTGAAAAGAATTAACTCTAAAACAGATACAGATAATGTAGCCCAAATTTACAGACATTTAATTAGTAAAAAGTAGAACCATTTAAGCACAAATTTGTTTATCAATCTAATATTTTTCTTTGGGTTAATTTATATGAACTTCAGAAAATTTTGAAAAAAGGCGGGAAAATTTGTTTGAACATTTTTAAATTGACATAATTTTTTCACAATTGTTTTTTTGTTTTAATTGTTAAATATTGTTCATATCTCCTGATGATGCTACACAAAGGAGTAGCGAAATATCGAGGAAAATAAATACAACAACAGCAAATCTGACATCAAGCTCGAAGAATATTGATTATTTATTTATAGATATATATATTTAGGAAGGGGATAAGTACTGCGCGTAATGCTCTGAGACACTGTCTTCTAAATTTTGTTCAGCTACATGTCGCACTGATCGACGCCCTCTTCCTTTTACCGTCGTTGCCTCTAAAAGTAGATTGTCTACATCATCAGCACTGTGAATAAGTTTAAGTCTGGACAGTTCACTCATTTTTGCATAGACCCTACCAGCTCTAGCATACACTCCACGATACCCAACGGTTTTTAAGGTCTTCGCACGGTTTAATAAGCCAAGAGTCTCTCTACTCACGAAATCCTTCACGTATACGGCTGTAGTCGCCTCATTCTTTTTTAGCTTCGGCTTAGCTAACATTAACTTCTGCTTAGTTTTCAGTGAATTCAGCTTCAAAACCATGGACTGCTTCTTCTGATTCGGGTTCTTCTTTATAAAACGCATCTTCAACCTAATCTGATTTTAAATTTACACCAACATTGTTCATCGCAGATACTATGGCATCAATTGCATTTACATTTTCTGCATTGTCTACTCCGTTAATGTCTACTCCGCTAATGTGTAGATGTGACGCAAATGAAAAAGTCCAACTTCTTCAACTAAGTTTACAACTGTAAAATAATTATATATTCAATTATGTTGAATATTTATATCAAAATTTCGCTGTAAGTCCACAAGACCTTACACTTGACAAACAATTGATGAAAATAATATATTGGTAAAATATTGTCAAATCCTGTTATTTGGAGAATCATTCACAAACTATTTTTGTTGCTCATGACCATTTCCTTCTTTGGGGATTATATCCGTTCAGCAACGCGGACGTAACTCCTAATAGAATTTGGGAATTTTTCATTACATTTGGCGTTCGATTCCATATCGTGCATTTGCATCACCTGAGCAAATACTAGATAATTCAAAATTTGTTAATTGCCATTTCGAACAATGGTAATTTTTTTTGCATTTGCATTAGATAAACTAATGCAAATTAAAATCCAATGCAAATTAAAAAAACCCCATGTATGATCTCAAGCGACCTTGTTTTAACGTAGAATACATTATACGGTAAGGTAGGGGTGTTGATCTGGAGCACAAAATTTTTAGAAAATGTTTGTCACTTTCATTATAAGTTTTTAATACTTTATGCATGCATTGAAGAAAATTCAAGTATGGTCTTAACATATTTAATATGTCTTCTTTTGATTTGTATTTAAATAATCATATTGCTACATATAATTTTTTTGATTCTATAAGTAAATCAAAATTTAACTCCTTCAAATTTGGTATTAATTTTCATATGCTTTGTATTTTATGTATTATAACATCATGTGTAAGAGCAGTACGATTATCTGTGTGTTCATCACAGAACCAGTGTGAGAAAGAGAAGAAGTATAATGACAATGCATGTTTTATGTGAACATTACAGAACCAGTGTTGCCACATGCAGTATTTACACTTGTTTTCAAAAGTGCATCGAATTGATATAAAGTGTACCCAAATTTTGTTAAAAACTATCCTAAATTGTTAACATAAAAATTAAAGATAAATCGTAATCGTATTCTACGTCTGACCTATGCGCCCGTGTTATCTAACACAGGCTTCATATTTTTTGATGTGTTAACATCTATACGTGCGCCTCTAGGGCAGTAAACTATAAATTTAATACATACACAAGTGTTAGGTTTGTAAGAGTAAATCATCGTTTGTTTGTTCGTTGCTTGGCAGTCTGTATTGAAAGTGATTATTGGGCGATTTTCATATAATTTTCCCACGCGATTTTCTCCGAACATTCATAGCCGATTTTATTAATTTTTGGATTAAAAAGCTAGTGCGGGTTTCGACGAAGAGTTTATTCCAATAATTAAGGCGATCCGATATCGGCGAGCCGAGATTGAAGTGTTTTAATTTGGAGTATTAATTTGGAGTAATATTAAAAAAGTATTTTATGTTGATCTTCGGTTATATCGTACGAATATACCCAGCGGACCAAAACTTCGTATACGATATCGCATACGAGAGTTACGCGAAACTTTTGCGGGTAAAACTCTCGAAAACAGATACGAAAACGATCGGAAAATGAATCATCAGTCGCTCAGTTTGTGGCAGTAAAAGTTTCGTTTACGATGTCTTGCAAGAGATTCGTTTGCGAGACTTTTGCAATATCTATTGCGAGAACAACACGAAAAATAAAACAAAATGCAATAGCCAAAACTTTGTTGTTGTGTCGTGTGCCTG
Organism: Phaonia tiefii; assembly: GCA_963931995.1. Classification (NCBI taxonomy): domain Eukaryota; kingdom Metazoa; phylum Arthropoda; class Insecta; order Diptera; family Muscidae; genus Phaonia; species Phaonia tiefii. The sequence goes on along the minus strand of OZ008368.1, from coordinate 223,424,452 downwards.
AACTTGTGTGCCTCTGTTTGGCGCACGACACAACGACAACAATGTTTCTCTCTTTTCGTCCGTTTAGCACCCGTTTTTAAACCAGTTTGCGAATATTTGGGCGAGTTTAATTTCTCCCCCGGTTTTGGTCCGGTAAATACTCGCTTCTGAGCCCGTTTGTGAGCATTTAGCGTAACACTCGCTAAGGCTGGGTTTTTTGCCCGCTGGGTAACAATGTATGTATGTAGGTACAAGTGTCTGTTGCTTTGCATTCTTTGACTTTTGTGGGAATAAACCAAAAAGTATTGAGCAAGAAAATAATGACACATGTGCTTGCACTGGGTCTTTAAATAATTTTAAGTATTAATATTATTTAACTGTAACGTCATCATATGATTGAACGCTGTTTTTTATTTTCCAATGTAACATTTACGAATGTGTTCATAGAAATCGAACAGATACCGTGTAGCAAAAAGGTGTTAACACATCGCCCGTGAGTTCGAACACTCATTGGATTTTTTTTTGTTTCAGATTTGTCTTATCAACAACTTCTGTTTCTACCACAATGTTTGTTGGATTTACTTCTCTTTTCTATTTCGTATTTTTAGTCTGTTCTTCCTCCCATTTATTTCTTTCTGTCTCCATTGATGTGTACTTTATAAGTCATACCCTACTTCTTTGTTATTTACAGCTTTAAAGTTCGATTTGTTTTTGGATTTCAATGTATTGGCTGTAGTGCCTTGAATACTTTGGCTTTAATTCTGTGCCTTCGTTTAATTAACGTTGTATTCCTTATCTGATTGCGTTTTTGCGGTTATTGCTTTTGGAAAATGTAAAGCTTCTTCATCGATGTTCCCCATATGTACTTACGCATTATACTGGCTGGAATTGTACTGGCTATTTAATCTTATTGTCTTCTTCAAATGTTTCATTTTACTTTTCTTTTGTCATCATTCTCGATGAATTAGTAAGGTCCTTAACGTTGTCTCGTTTATACTTAGATTAGGTTAAAGTAGGGGGCGGAGCGAAAAACAATATCTAGTTATTAATTACAAAGAGGTTTAGAAAAGTGTTGTTGAATATTATTGGCCACCTTGTTTAACTCCGCTAAGCAGAAATTGGAGAAAACTTAAAAATAACATTTCAAATATATATCTGTCAGTATTAAGATATATTGGTCCCATGTACACATTTTTAAGGTAATACACTTTACAAAATCCACACCCGTTGTTCTGAAAATTTTTTAACCATATTCAAAAATGCAGTGTCAATGGAAAGTTGTGAAAGTTAATCAATATTTAAGTCAATAGGAACACACAAATTCATCTATGTACATCGTAGCATATCCAATTCGTCTACGTACTCTGACCCCGTCCCATGAAAGGTCAAAATACTTTACATTATTTCTCTTTAAATCTTAAAAATTAATACCTCTACTATCCAAATTCAGTCACAAAAGTTCAAGTGCATTAATTTAATAATTAATTAATAATTGAATGTTCTTTACATCCCATGAAAGGATTAGGGAGAGCTTTCTACTTTTACACTCACTGATTGGGTCCTACAGTTTTACACCCGTTCCCAACAGTATGTTGAGAAGCTTTTTCATGGCCTAGTACTCGATAGTGTCGCCGTCACTAAGCGAGATGACCGCGCTTCGAAAGAAATTTATGGTGGCCTGATCAGGGATCGAGCCCACGTTCCCATGTACAATTGCTTCTCATTTACAATAGCCTCGCATGCACCATCGAAGTGCATTAGTTAAATAAAAAGCTAAATGGCCAAATCTCGTTTCTTCACGCCGACAATAACATATTAGGAAATGTATTTCAAAGAGAAATTTGTATGTAACAGTCACAAGTACGATTTTTCTATTATATTGAGGCTTTTATATAAATACCAGCGTTTAATATTTCCAGAATACTCGTACATACTTGCCAATTAAAACGACCTTTTGTCCCTTTCAACAAATTAGAATCAAGCTGAATTTGAATTTTTTTCACAAGATTAAAAAAAAAAAATGGTTTCCCATTATATCCCATGAAGGAATCGGGGAGAGCTTCTCACATCCAGTGAGCTGTGCGCTTTGTAGTGCTTTATACTTACTGATTGGGACCTACAGTTTTACACCGGTTCCGAACGGTATTTTGAAGACGTTTTTCATGGCTAAATACTCGATAGTGTCGCCGTCACTATGCGAGGTGACCGCCGTCGAAAGAAAGTGGTCAGAGCAGTGATCGAACCCAGGATCTCAAGTACAAGAGGCGCGCAAAACTAACCATTGTACCACCGACGGCCACAAGATTAATGTTTTTGAATCTAGTTCTGTATCTGCATTTGACCATAGTAGACAAAAAAACTTCACGACAAAATCGAATGGTCCTTGAAATTTAAACACTACAGCCCAAACATTGTAGTATTAGTCGTGTTCTTCCATTTTACATATAAATTTAATATTAATTTGCTGGTCTTTAATTCCATCAATAAATTCCTCTTGCATTTTAAATATGTTTAAAATTAGACTTATTTTTTCTTTATCGGAACTAAGTAGAATATTTTTAAAAGAAATCAGGTCAATGTTTTGCACAGGTTTTATATTGCTGGGTATTCTAAAATGAATGTAACATTTACGCAAGATAGAATATAATATATTCATATGAAATAAAACGAATACCTTTGTTCTAATTGGTTCGTTAGTCAATGAAGATTCTGTTAATGAAAGTTGTGCGTTTATCTCTAATTTGTTGTTCACTACTCTTTCCGTATTTGGTGGCGAATGTTTCGCATTCAAAACGAGGATAACAATTATACGAAATATAAATTTTGGGTAAATCTTCAACAAACAGCCGCCAACATTAGAATTGTCCAGTTAAAACAATATTATTCAAATTTGCAGTAATGCAATTTTTTTCAAAAGACTTTGCTCACAGTTTTTTCCTCGTGCAATATCGTTTTTAAAAAAGTGTAATATAAATGAATTATCTAGCTTAATTTCCTTAAAATTTTTGACATGTTACATTTTACATTTGTCACTTACATTTTACATGCCATTTCGAAATGCCTCTGAAATAACATTTATCTTTTCAACGCTACTTTAAAAAAATGTAAGCTTCAAAAGTCTTATAAAAAAATATTAATATGTTCAAAATGTTCAAATGCGTACTAACACCAAAAACCGGTCATGTCCCCCATTGGGAATTATGTCCGTTCAGCATCGCGGACATAATTCCCAATGCAGTTTGGGGACTATGTCCACCATGATCGGCGGACATAACCCACAAAATCGATTTGGCCGTTTTTGCCCGTTCGGGAAACCCAAATCAAGTGTCATATACGATCATATGTAAAGATTCAAGAAAATATATTGCACTTTTCGTCGTTATTTATGTTATATTTGCTGTAATAAACGTCAACGTAGTATGGGCTAAATAATCGGATATTCTTTGAAAAACCATAAAAAAGCTTAAAGCAAAATCTAATTTCAATCTTCCAATTCGTTGTTTCTAAGCACAAACTGGTTGAGATCAGAAGACAGCTTATATCCTGAAAATCATATATTTAACTATTGAGTATATAATAATTTTGTATCTATTAGTTCAACTCTGTCACACATGTGCCGCAATTTGTACGTGACAAAATATAACGCGATGATTTTCGATAAACTTTGAGCTTTATTTGAAAGCTTTTTCGCCCAGCACGACAACACGAACGACCACCAAGCGTTTGCATGGCAGATACCAGAATGGGCGTGGCCAAAACGCCCATTTCCAATCCCAAACTAACCTTGGACAAATAAAAGTCACCGACAAACTTTCGCTGTGATCGATAAGGATTTACGGCAGTTATCGTGTTGACCAACTATCCAGACAGGCAGGTAGCCGGACATGGCTCAATCGTCTTAAAAAGTTCCGAACCAATTTCGTCCAAAGATATTGAGGGTCTTATCCTAAAAATAGGTGTATAAAAGTGTTTTTTTTTTTTTTTTTTTATTTTACATCTTTATTACAATTTGTATTTACATGATTACAGGGTATTGAGATTTTATCAGTAGATATTACAGCAAATACAGTTGGTAATCACCGATTTGAGAATTTGTTACAATATTAAATTTATTAAAGGGAAATTAGGTAAACCCTTTATATGAAAAAAAAAAAAAAAAGAATTCAAATATTTTTAGAAAATATGGATGCATATAATAGTATTATAAATGATTATAATAGTATCATAAGCATATAATTTTCAAAGTGATAATTTCCGAGTACATTTTACTTTTATGGTATTTCTCTACATTCTCTTATCAGTTGATACGGAGAATTTTCTATATTGTCACAATACTTGATATTTAGTCTACGTATGAAATCGTAAATTTTTTCATAACCTGTTTCGATGTGAAGGAGGTGCGTTGGATATCTCCAATGTCTATTATTTATTATCTTAAGGCATTTGTTTTGAAGAATCTGTAGTTTCTTATGATGTATTTTTGCAGCTTTGTACCAGATTGGACATGCATTAGTAAGTGTAGGTCTTATTACGCTTTTAAAGATGAGGTTTTTGTTTTTGTTGTTGAGTGACGATCGTTTGCCTATTAGGGGCCACAAACCTCGTAACGATGTTTTACAGATTTCCTCGATGTGCTTACCGTAGTTGAGCTTTTTATCTAGCACAACTCCTAGATATTTAACCTCATTCTGAATGGGAATTAACTCATTTCCAATATTAAGTTTGCGTCTTGGTATCCTTTTAGGCGATTTGTTGAAGGGAAATATAATGGCTTGTTTCTTGTTGGGATTAATCTTAATTTTCCACTTGAAAAAGTACTTATTGCATTGCGCAAATCCTTTTTCCATTTTTTTCTGAAGGGCAGTTGTAAGTTTACTGGATGTAATTAGGGCTGTGTCATCCGCGTAGTACGCAGTCTTGAGGTAGGATGGAGGAGAAAAATCTGATGTATATATCGAATACAATAAAGGTGACAATATCGAACCTTGTGGCAAGCCTGTTGTTATTGACCTTGGGGATGATAATATTCCATTAACCGAGACAACGAATGATCGTTGCTCAGAAAATCTGCGATGAGTTTGCATAAGTATTTAGGGAAGTTAGACTGTATAAGTTTATAGATTAACCTATTATGCCAAATGGTGTCAAATGCCTTTTCAACGTCCAAAATAATTAGACCAGTAGAATGTCTTTTACGTTTATTCGTGTTTATTAAATTGGTAATTCGGTTGATCTGATGTACAGCGCTATGATGTTTCTTAAACACAAATTGCTCATTGGCTATTATGGACGCACTGGTAGCATAATCAGATATTCTAATTTGGATAATCTCCTCAAAAAGTTTTCCTAGGTTACTGAGAAGGCTAATGGGTCTATAACTGCTAGGATAATTTTTAGGTTTATTCGGTTTTGGAATGGGCAACACTTTTGCCGTTTTGAAATGATTTGGAAAATATTGTAGGCGAATGCAGCTATTAAAAATTATTACCAGTAATTGAACTGCTTTAACGGGCAAATTTTTTATTAAAATATTAGAAATGGTGTCTAGGCCAGGGGATTTCGATGCCTTAAGCGATGTAATTAGGGAAGATACTTCATCCTACGACGTCAGTACATCATTGTTAGATTCTATGGCTCCTGTTTTGAAGTGCGTGACCTTGGAATTTACTTTGTTATCAATGGAATGTCTATAATTACATGTGAGGTTATTTGAAGTGGCAAACGCATCCGATAATACTTGAGCCGTTTCGTTGTCTGTATTAATTTTCCTATTGCCCCGGGTAAAGTGGGAAATTTTCTTATTGGATTTCCCTCTTAAACTTCTGCTAATTTTCCAGAACGATTTATCACCTGGCTTTAACTTTGATAACATTTTATTCCACTTCCTGTTCCGTTCCGACATTATTTTATTGTCAATCATTATAGATATTAGTTTGGTACACTGATCATAGAAGTTGGCTTGACATTGGATTGCCGTTCTTTGGCTTCTTCTATTTAACGCGTTTCTTGTCCTGATTAGTTTCACGGTATCTTCAGGTAACCCAAAACTACAGGAATTACTTGCTTTCGTTGTTGATTGGTCCCGTGCTTCTGAAGCGAGTTTAGTGAATTTTTTAATCTCGAGGTCAATTGATTCTTTGCAGCTATAAGAATCGTTATTTATAGAAATACTGTTTTCGATAATGTTCCTAAAACGTATCCAATTTGTCAATTTGTAGTTGTAGTAACCGGTGTCGAATGAGTTTACAGCCGAATGTTCGATTAAACATACAACAGGACGATGATCGGATGGGATTTCGAATCCAAGTACATCGAGATTTACATTAAGTGTAGTATTGCTTAAAACTATATCGATTACGGAACTGTTACGATTACGTTGATATGGGAAGCAAGTCGGACTCTTTGGATGAAACACGAAAAACGATTTTGTTGGAGGTTGAAGAGAACATTTCCAGCAGTATTACCAGTTGTGCAGTTCCAAGAGAAGTGTTTTGCGTTAAAATCACCTAAGATTATGAATTCGTTACTGGACGAAGTTAATTTCAAGATATCGCTAGAAAAGCTAGATGCATATCTAGGAGAATATGCAGTAGATACAGTGATGGGTCTGTTGTTTATCCTTACTTCGATAGATAGATTTTCTATAATTTGTGTGGTCGCAATACTTAGTAATTTGTGTTGGATGGATCTACGAACGACCAGAGCTACACCTCCTCCTCTCGAGTCTATTCTATCATTACGATATATTAAATAATTCTTAAAAAATATTTTATGAGTTACATTAAGGTGTGTTTCATTTAGTGAAGCAATTTGAATGTTTTCTTTTTCAAGCAAATATTCTAATTGAGTTACATGTGATGGGTTGGTAATACCATTTACATTAAAATGAAGAAGTTTTATTACATTTAAATTATCGTAAGCCTTAAGCGTATTTTACCATTGACATCACCACTTGGACTTGTTGTATTTTTGTTGTACAGCGTTGAAGATCATCTAATGCTGTCATAAATATGTCGAAGAGATCATCTACGCTGAAGAGATCATTGTTTGCTCTTACTTGTGCAGCGTAATACAAACCGTTATTGATTCTATTGTTATTTTGTTGAACACTTCTTGGAAGATCAGCCTTGATGAATTGTGCTGCGTTGTGTTGTTTGTTGTTGTGCAGTCGAGAATTTCTGGTTGTCGCTCTGGCTCTTGCTTCCAAATATTGGGAGCGCAGGGGGCAGTTAATGTCGTTTGCAGAGTGATCCGTACGATCTTTACCATGCTTTTTGTAATTGAAGCAAGTGAAAACAGCTGGGGTTCTATTATGGTTTTTGAGAGGACAGTCATTGGTGTGGTGTTGATTGGCACAAATCATACAGGCTGCTCTACGATGACAATGCTCTCCGCCATGACCGTACATAAGGCAGTTCCAACATTACGTTGGATTATCATTCTTCTTTGGTTTGTATTTCTTCCATAAGACAATAACATTGCAAATGGTTTTAACATTTTGGAGAGCTTTCGGGTTGAAATTTTTTCTAACAAATTGTACTTTGCAAACTGCATTGTCAACTGAGCTAAATTGTGTCTTTATTTCGGAAACAGATGAAGGTATTAAGTTGTAGCCTTGAATTTCTTTTTTAATGTTGTCAGTGCTGATTTTGGGAAGACCGTACAGGAATATGTTGTACAAACGATTCTCTTTTGGATTGAAAGAATGAAACTCTACTTTCTTGTCCTGCAAAACTTTTTTGCAAAGTTCGTATTTCTCAAAGCTTTGTGGAAATACCTTAGTTCCAATGGAGGTTCTTTTGAATACTAAATCCTTACCCAATAGTGTTTGGAGTTCCGTGAGCGTAGTATTAGTATCGACGACTAAAGGTGGTGGTTTGGTTTGTTTTACATCTTGGATATTGGGTTCAGGTTCGAATTCCATGTCATTGAGATCTGCTAACGCGCTGAACCGATTAGTTGATGTTGACGGCAAGTTAGAAAGCATGCTTAAAGGGAGAGGGCGAGACAAGTTGCGGTGTCTCATTATGCTGGACCTTCTCGGGTTCCGAGGAAGTGATTTGGCCCCAGGGGCCATCATTAATTTCGAATCTCTAATAGTGCAGTGTAAATTGTCTCACGTGTGTGGTTCAGTACGAACAACAAAGGCAAGTTACACTAACAAACAGTTTTTGTAATTCTTTTCAACAATTCTTCGTATAAAAATAATACCTCGCGTATTTGAAGACACGACTGTTCTCTGAGCAATTCAGTATCGAACTGAGTATAAAAGTGTAAAAAATATGTAACGATTGGTTCTTTTGAGAGACAATAAAGATTACCCGGGAAAAGTAATTTTGGAGAAAGGATTTTTAATTAAGTCACCAATTACTAAATATTATTTGTTATTTTTTGCAGACCAAATTAGATTAACACTTTGTAGTATTGGCGTTGACATTAATTTCGTGATTGAAATATGTGATTCAGAAGTTAGAAAGGAAATCACTTGAAAGTTAAGTAGTATTAAATACGATAGTTAATTCATTTACTGTTAGCTAAATCTTTTTACGGCACTTTTGCGAGAATGTTGAAAAATCTTAAATTTCCTACGAATGTTAAAATTAAAACTATATAAGAAAATGAAGAGTTTCACACGAAAGACCTGTGGAAAGCAACTCGCAATCAGGTACTTGTGCACATTATTGTTGTACACAGTTTAAGTCCGGTTCCAAAAAGTTTTTGTAAAGCTTTTTTACTGTAAATTGTCAGTAAGCTGGGTGAACGTCACCGAAAGAAATGTAAACTTATCAGAACAGCGGCGACTGCCACAAATTAATTATATTATTAAATATATTAGCTCTATATAATGAATAAATAGTCAAAGCTGACTTTTATTATTCTATATAATTAAAAAAACGCTTCTCGTCCGGCAGTAAACTAAACTCAGTTGTATTGGTTACCCTTTCCAATTATCTGATTATTTTACAAACCTTTCCAAATTTTTTTTGCAAAAATATGCATAACCGGCAACTTTCACTATGGCATTTATTGTACTTCCGCATTATGTATTCTTCAGACATAAGGAACAGAAACCCCAAATATCTTTGGAAATAATTAGAAAAAAATCAGTTATTTGTTCTATTCAGAGTGGAATATCTCAATTACTTCATTACGATTATTCTGCAGAGTTCATCTTGTAATTTAGAAACATAATTTTCTTCCTCTTCATTCGAATACTCAGGCTCAAAATTTGTTCTGCGAAAAATTACTTGTCCATAATAAAACAGAACCGCGACAGAAAAAGAGGGTGGTCCAATTTCAATAAACGAAGAAGAACACAAACGGTATGGATGCCTTAAGCGGAAATAAAGACGAATGCATAAATAAAAATAAATTTTTCTTGCTCCGATTTCTTTGTGTTTGTCTCCACATGCGCTAAAAAATGCCAACAGCGAATAAGTAACACTTAAACGATGCTGCATGCTACTTGTCTTCCTCTCAAACACATAATTAAAATGGACCCAAAGTTAGACAAATGAGGGCAGGAAAAGGGAGCCCAACTGCGACAAATTAAAGACGGAAGCAGTGTACGCGCGAAGTGGAGAAACGACAGGATATCTGAAGTGCCCTATACAGATAACAAAAAAAAAATACGGACACTTTCCTTATTATACCAAGCAACTTATTGTGTGTGTGTGTGTGTGTGTGTAATATGGTAATTAAATAAAAACGGTTTGCTAAAAACATTTAATCAATTGCATTTATCTGAATCTTACAAGAGAAAGGCAATTAAATTGTTTATATTAAAGGACAGCCAGTGAATTGTTGTTTTATCCATGACTACAGTTACTAGTGCTTTTTCTAACGTCGATTAAAAAATATGTCATGTTGTGAGACTGAGTTATACTTGGGCATGGGCCTAAACAGCATTACACAAAATACATGAACATTAGGCAGCAAATGAGGAATTGAGCTGTTGGATGTTTCATAATTTGATCAGCCATTTAAAAATAAATTTAGTTTTACACTGTCTAAGAAAGTAAACAGCGCGTACTTAATTAGTTCACCGATGAATCCCAACAAAAGCTTTAACGCGCCAACAAACTTTAAGAAAACCACTACTTTTAGCCGCCAAATACCAGCGTGGTTGCATCAATCCATCTGTAATCCATAAAAACATGAGATCATTTTCCAAACAAGTCTAATAAAGCATTATACACCCCTTTCACACCTTGAATTATGTGTGTCGAAAACGGGTCAGCCATTTTCGTCATTGCGGGACACACAAACAAGCAAGAAAGCAAAAGCTGTCATAATTATACTTAGTATCAAAATCAGGGTTCTGTCTTCTGCGCATAATTTGAAGGCTAGTAATTCAAATTTCAGTAGATACCTTCCCACTGACTCCGCATTCGATATAAAGCGTTTTCTCCACAGTTTACGCTTTTTTGTTCACGCAAAATCTCGAAACACAGAACGCTGATTAACCCGATTAATTGTCACAGCTCACACATCGAATTTTCAAATCACCCATTTAGAATGTGGTCTTCCTGATAAAAAGAACGCACATACTAAATTTCGTAAGACTGGTAAGAACGCTCATTAATCTAAGTAAATCTGACACCAGCAATTCTACTGCCCCTAATTGAGATGGTCCAATATTACTTTTTACCCTAAACGTAATATATCGATGGCGTTGCATCAAAAGGGTCAATCTGCTGTTTCGAATTGTGTCTACGATCTGCATAGATCACACAGTAACAACAACAGTTATAGCTAGAGAAAGTTATGGTTGGACTCTTCGAGCAATATAATTGTCTACCTAATTCTTTGCAGTTAGGCTCATGAAGTTTGGGTGTTTTGACTTATCGTGACAAGGTAAACAGAATCGTAAAAATATGGAGATAGACCCTTTTTACGCAACAACATCGATATATACAATATACATTGTACATGACTTACAACTCTAGATTTTTGTATATAATCGGATCGCTTATTAATGCTATTTGTTCACACACACCCGATTTAACTACCCTAATAGAAATTTGGCACCCAAAATGCTATGTTTAGCTGTGCTATGGTTTATAAAGGGAATACTCCATGTTGCAAGAATCCAAGAAAAGCCATCCAGAACGATGAGTAACAGTATTTAATGTCACGCCCCTGATGGTGCCGCTCTACTTGATTTTTTGTAAAAAGTATTTTCTCTTAAGCTCTATTAAAGAAAGACAATATCCTCAAAAAACAATATACACACATAAGGCTTATTAATCCTATTTTAGGACACGACCATGGGCCATGATACCTGGCAAACCGTATAGATATTTGTAGTAACAGGCTTTCATCAGCGGTTGATTGGAATGATGTTTATTAAAGAATTTATGAAGCTAAATGCAAACAAAAACTCAATGCAATGGTAATTATTAGCTGAATGCAATTTCTCGGAAATTATTGTAAGTATCCAAGAAACATGCGAAAACATTTCTTGGTAATCCCAGACAATCTTTGGTTGCCAATATACATGTTTTTTGTGGGTGGCTTCGTCATGTTCACCGTAACATATTCAAATTCAAAAGCTGTTACAAATACAGAATGTAATAAAAAGAAAAAACTACAGCAGACAGTTGTCCGAGACCTTCGGCCACGGACTGTCCCTGCAGGCTGTGTCAGAGACACGGCCATTAAGTTTAACGTAGAATACGCCATCCGATAAGACAGAAAACATATATAAAAATAAATAATAAATAACATAAGCAAATGAATTTATTTATTTGATAGTTACTTTTGATAATATACATAAGCTTATGGTAGGAAAAATAGGATAAATATGTTTTTAAATTAAAAGAGTAAGGATAAATGATAAATAACAGACGCAAATCAATTTGATTATTTGAAAGTTACTTTTGATAATATGGGGTTATGATAGGAAAAATAGGATAAATATGTTTTTAAATTAACATTGAAATCTCTAGCAAAAACTAAGTCAATGGTTGTGTTATCAATAGTTGTGGGAGCATCGTTTCGAATATAATCCAAATTAAATGTATCGCTCATATATTTCGCCAATCTGGTATTTGAAGTTATATCTGTGTTAAAATCACCCTCTCACTCCCACCCATACATACCGACCACCACCCACCTACCCTACCCACCACCCACACATACCTCTACCCACCCCTTACTTCCCATCCATACGACCCACCCAAATATCTCCAAATATCATATATACCTTCCATCCGCACACTCATAACTCCTAAAGACCCACACATGCCTCCCAATTGCCACCTCCAAATACCTTCCACTCTTACTTCCCATCCACACACACAAACACACACCACCCACCACAAATATCCCTACCACTCGCTCACCCACCCATCCAAACACACACATACCTCCCACATACCCACACATGCCTTCCACCCACCCACATCTCCCACAAATACCTACCACTCGCTCACCCACCCATATATACATCCCACCGACACCCTGCAAACATTTTCGATCACGGAAGAATAATCTGAGAATCGTGTGGATGATGAACTTAATCGCGGCGATCATCATCTGCGATGCATCGGCGAATGCTGAGTCGCGAGAAAATGTCGGGTGAAATGCGAATCGCCTTCTTAATTTACAAGCGAATCGCCTTGCACTTTCCCTCTTACTTCATTTTCGGATTGTATTATTGTACATGTTACTGTATATTATTAAAATGTTTAAAATATTTATTAATCACCCTTGCCACAACACAATAGAAAAGAAACTTGCCACAACACAATATCACAACACTGATCACTTCAAAAACTTAAATGACAATTTTTCAACTTTTCTTCTTAATAATATCCCTTAATACATCGCGGATGTATCGCGGATTCTTCTGCCCAAGCGATGACAATAACAATATATTACAACTAGGGTATTCATCATCTGCCTAAGCGATGAATTTGTATTGATTGCCAAGAAGAATTGCCGATTCTTCGCAAAATCATCTGATTAAGCGATGAATTTGTATTGATCGCCAGGAAGAATCGCGGAATCTTCGCATAATCATCTGCCTAAGCGTTCATTTTGTTATGATTGCCAGGAAGAATCGCTGATTCTTCGCAAAATCATCTGCCTAAGCGATGAATTTGAATTGATCACCAGGAAGAATCGCTGATTCTTCGCAAAAACATCTGCAAAGAGATGAATTTGTAGTGATCGCCAGGAAGAATCGCAGATTCTTCGGAAAATCATCTCCCCAACTGAATTGCTTTTTAATGATCGCCAGGAAGAATCGCGTATTCTTCTCGCAGCATATTAATCTTCCAAAACTCGTCCAAATGTTTGCAGGGCACACATATATACCTCCCACCCACACGTACATAGCTCCCACTCACCCACCCATACATAACTTCCACTCACCCACACATACATCTCACCCACACATGCCCATCACACCCACCCACATATATATCCCTCCCTCCCAACTACCAACCCATACAAATCCCCCACCCACCCATACATCCCACCCACTCCCATACCAGCCACCCACTCCCATACCTCCCACCCAACATCCGCCATCACATACCTCTCATCATCTGCTGTTTTCACATTTCACATTCATTTCACATTTAACATTTCACATTTAACATTTTGTTTCACTTAAATACATAAGTAAATATACGAAATTTCAATATTTCATCAATCAAAACAACAGCCGAAGGTTTGTGTCCACACTGAAACAGCAGCATAGTTTGTGTTCACGCTACAAACTCAAACACTCAACCAAACACCACACATATGTTTGAGTGTATGTGTTTAAACAATTTTCATTTAAGAAATTTAAATATTAGGAAGATATCAACCAATATGAAATGTATATCAAACGAAAGATAACATCTTCATTTACCTACAAAAAAAATTTTTAAAAAAAGTTATTTCGCCGTTTCCTCATAATCAATGAAATTAAGATTACAACAATAACAATCTGACATGACTCCCTATACCGTAAGGTAAGACGTATTCAATATCTAAGATCAAAATCAGTATTTTTTTTATTGTTTGGATGCAAATACAACGCGTTTGTAGTTTGTCGCAAATATAATAAACTTGTGCCCAAACACATTGTGTTTGCTATTCAATATAACGTGTTTGAGATACAATGATTATGGACTATAATATATGATTTTAAGACACAAATGTGACTTTTTTTTGTTGAAAACCGCTGAAAACAAATACGAGAATGATAACAAAGAAACAATTAGACAGCAGATCTTCAATTCATGAAAACATGTACATGTTTCATGCAATATGTTGCTTGAGCCAATATTTTTCAGCGTGTATTAAAAAGTACCTTTTCTAACAACAAACTAATGAAAAGTAAATTTTAACAGAAATATTTTAAAAGAAATGTGAGAAGTTGATTATTATGGTGGATGGTTGGGAATGTAGCTACATATTTCAATGCCCACCACGGCATATCATCAGCTCCCTTCTCCGCAAGTATTTAGGTATGTCATTATAGGGAGAACCAAATCCCAACTAAGCGAGAATTGCCTAAACTCTTATTTGTGCGAAAATATCCACAACAATACTTTACCATACCAATCAATGTTCACAACATTCCTTTCCTATGCATGCTTTCATCGAAAGCCATTGCATAGATGTTGCAGTTTCAAAAAAGAAACAACCATTGCCATGAGATTGGCGTTAGAGTGTACCGTCTTCAAATTATATCCATTTAAGTTTATATTATTCGATAAAAACATAAAAACTGAAAGATCGAATAATATAAACTTAAATTAATAAAAAGAACAATTAACTAAATTAGTTAAAACTAGCATATGTTGAAATACTACAAAATATATGTATTAAGAACACATTGCGACAATTGGTAGGGGTCATTTATCAGCGGGGGTTCTAGTTACCGTGAAAGTTATATCGGTAAAAATAAAACTTATACGTGTCACGGCGTTTCGCTGGGTCAGGTTTAGAATATCAATTTGAAGTTAGTAGGGGAAATTGCCATTTGTTATACCATTTTCATTCATTTTGGCCATCGAAGTGTCAAAATATCGCACAGTTATGTTACGCAAAGTTGTTAACCTCAAGGCCGTTTTTAACACAGTCAATAAAGGAAAGCGGAATTTTTTAATTTCCTTGACTAGGACCTTGGAAATAATTGTTTTCGTTAGTTAGTTTCGTTAGTTATCTAACAGAACTTAATTAAAATTATCTAATAATATATTTAGACCAGACAACATCTAGTAGGTTTTGCCTATTTTTAGTTTTGGACAAAAAAAATTTTGGTTTTCCATACGTATCGAAAACTAAGTAGAAAATATAGGAACTTTGAATTGTTAGTACACCCGGTATCTTTTACCATTAATTTCGATACAACCTGTTACAATGACTTTCATTAATATAAGCGCGTAATATCTTAAATTTGTACATTCCTTTTTGAACTATTCGACAAAATATAGTGACGCAATAAAGAAAGTATAAAATCTACATGAGTACAAAATATCCAGAATATCTCCATTTATTTTGTTACGTTTGTGTCAAAAGAGGTCTTTAAACAAATACTGGATTATTCACTGATGAAATGGGGCTTGATTTTAAATTTTATTTTGATTCCGAAATAATTTATAGGACATAAATTGTAAAACGTGCTGCAATGCTCTTACCATATAGGCCCAAGGAGAACGTAGTTCAATTTCTTTTGGTGTACCAATGATTTTGAGTGATCTACGAGCGCACAAATCCGACAATTGTTTTGCGTGTGCAACCATAATATGTGGATTAAATCGTAAAAACCTAAAACAAAGAGTTTAAACTCTATTAAAAGTGCACAAATACAAATACAAATTGTCTTGTAACAATGGATCAATTTAATTCCACCTATGAGCCAAAAACAGAAGCCGGTCCATCGAACACAATAATTCGTATTTCCCAGATCGGAATGGACAGACGTAACTAATATAGTATGAGCTACACGCTGAAGTTTAAAAGTAGTTTGAGCTGAACACTCTTGACGGCTTCCTCACTATATACTTAGCGGCGATTCCATGAAGGTAAACGGAGCGGGCGAGAGGAGTTTTTAGTGGGTATAAGTCCTACACTGACTAGTGTTCTACAAAAAAACACTTTGATGGTGATTTCAATTGAGTTTTGTTCGACAACTTGGGAAAGAAATAATGAATAACTGATTTTCCAGGTTCCCACTCAAGGAAACCAAATATTCCCGCTTTCCTATATGTAGCTGGCGGTAAGGACAACTTTGCTCAACATTACTTTGCGATATTCGGACATTTGGATGGTCAAAAAGTAAGAAAAATTCAGTTTCCCCTCTACGGTACTTACTAACTTCACGTCGATATATCTCGATGCCTAGACCTGACCCAGCTTCCCCTGACCCAGCTTCCCCTGTAGTAAATAATTTTCTGACAACTTTTCTGATATTTGATGTTCAGATTGTAGTGTTTTATATTTTAGGTAAAGCCATGCAAAATTCAGAGAAAAAACTAAAAATTAAATGAAAACGGTTATAGCTAATTCAGACGGTGATGTGAAACACTTGTTTCGTTTACTCAACCATGATTCTGAATCGCCCTGTTCACAAGACGCATTCGTGTTTCTATTGACAGTTGTGATTTTACTGTTTTGTTACTTTTATGATTTATATAAATGTTTTATTTGTGTTAACAATCAAGGCTTTGCATTTTATTTATATTTAAACACAAACTTCCCTTTCGCTCTATGTTTATTTATTTTTTGCTTTGGTTTGCTTATTCTGACAACTAGTTCAGATAAAAAAGCGATAGCGTACTAAATAAATTAGAGATGGTAGTAAATTATTCATGTTTGGTAAGATGTTTCGAATTGAAACGAGATGGTTCGCTCTCAAAATTTTGTATGGCGAACCATGATGTTTCAAACATGATTGGGGGGCCAAACACGAATGAGAGAACGAAACACGAAAAAAACCAGCCGTCTGAACTTGCTATTACCGGACCATACCACGGATTTTATACTTTTTAGCTACTTATTTTTAAACAACATAAAACTTGAATTTAAATTTCAGCATTTCAGCATTACAGGTGCAATGGTAGTGTGCCCGGCTATTGTGCGTCAGAACGTGGGTTCGAACCCTACTTTGATCACCTTAAAATTTCTTTCGACGTCGGTCACCTCGATTAGTGACGGCGACACAATCAAGTATTTGGGCATGAAAAAGTTTCTCTAAATACCGTAGTGTAGGTCCCAATCAGTGAGTGCACAATAAGAACGCACACATCTTAATGGTTTGTGAGAAGTATTTTTATAACTCAATCTTATGCCTCTTATATCATAAGAGGAAATAAATACCGCCCTCCAGGTCCAAATCTGTTATCTACATTTCGTGATATGCCGCCACTTTATTCGTTTATTTCATAAATAAATTTGTTTCAAAAAATTGGGCTAAAGTAAACGGTATATTAGGGTGCCCCACAACATTTTGACTTTTGGATTTTCATGGTTGATCAAGCTTAATTGGAATGCTTATACGGTTAAGTTTTTTTTGAGACTTTTTCTGATTTTTCGGAAGAGGTTGATAGGTCGCGCAAGTGGAATTTTTCCCAATAATCGGGCATGCCCGACATTTTTTGAATTTTACTTACAGCTTGGTCAATAACCAGGATTTTCTTAGTTAGTGAGTCAAATATTTTGGAGTAAAACGCCCAAAATTATACGCATAAACCACCAGTTTTGGCAATGATTGTGCTCAATAAAGTACCATATATTACATGTTTTCGTAAATTTTATTGATGGGACAACCTAGTGAATATAGCGGAATAGGCAATAAAGCCATATGGTATTATTTCCATTGACGAAGTGAAATAACACCATTTATAATTAGCTATCAAGGTGGAAATAAACCCGTATAGTGCAAAATCCCATCAATTATTATAGTAGTAACATATTACTAAAAGAATGAGTTGGCATTGTGAAGTGTAGAAAAGGTATGGCACAGCTGACGGAATAGGGGAGCGCGCCGTTGGCGCATGGGCCTGGTGCACGACAATAGCGGCTTGTGATGAGTATTCGTACATAGCGATTTCGGCTCTCTATTTGACTATAGCGGCTTCGGCTCCCCCAATGCTCGATTTCTTACCTACTATACCACTATACCGATTATGAGCAGTTCCCACTGAGACCGAAATATTCATATCTAGGGCTCAAATTCTGAATAGAACAAGTGAAACTTTTTTGAAAACTGTCTTTAGTAAGACGAATTAAATAAATTTGCGATTACCGCGGCTTCAGCTGACCATTCGATTATATAGGCTTCGGCTGACCATTCTACTATAACGGTTTCTACTGACTATTCGATCATACCGGCTGCCAGTAGGCAACCCCGCTCTATTATAAAACGCTGCTCCTTTCAGCGTCAGAGCAGCGAACATAAACATGTAAATTCTTTGCAGCAGAATGAGAACGTCGGTTCTGACTCTGACAGTGATCTGTTTGTTTTGACCGTTAACATAGCAGAAACAAACAAAGATGAAAAAGAAAACTGGTATGAAGAGATAACAGTCGACAACAACAAAATAAAATTCAAGCTAGATACAGCTGCTCAGTGTAATGTCATGCCTTTAAATTTACTAGACAAGAAAATATCAAATAAAATGCAAGCGGTTAACAATAAATTGATTGCCTTCGGTGGCGGCAAGATCGGCGTTTGTGGTGAAATTTTCCTAAATTGTATTGTGCGAAATAGCGAATACAGAGCAAAGTTCTTAGTGGTAGAAGATTTTTCCCAACTTGAGCCTCTTCTAGGCAAACGAGACTGCGAACGATTCTCGCTAACATCAAGAGTAAATGAGATTAAGTTTGATTCCAAAATATTCGATGGATTAGGAAAAGTAAACAATTAACAATTTTGTTTATGATATCGAATTAGTTGAAACCCCTTCATTTGAGCACTACGCTCCGAGAAAAATATCTCATGCGTTAAAAGAATCGATTAAGACAATATGGTTAAACTTGGCGTAATAATAAAAACAGATGAAATCACACCGGCAGCATCACCGATGGTCGTCGTTAAGCAAAAAGGTAAGATTCGTGTTTGCATTGACCCAACTGACATCAACCACAACATTCACAGACGATACCATCCACTGAAAACTATTGACGAGATAACAGCAAATATTGAAAAATCTAAATGGTTTACCCTTCTAGATGGTAAAAAGGGATTTTGGCAGATTGAGGTCACGGATCGCACACGAAAGTACCTAACTATGGCAACACCTTGGGGTCGATATTCATACCAAAGGCTACCATTTGGACTAGCATCAGCGCCAGAGGTATATCAACAGCTAATGTCCCAACTATTAGAGAATGCGCAAAGCACAGAAGTGTTAATGGACGACATTTTGATACACGCTGAAACAAAAGAACAGCTCGAAAAATAGACTGTAGCAGTAATGAAAATACTAAAAGACGCAGGTTTGAAGCTAAACAAAGATAAATGTGTTTTTAATGCAAACAAAGTTAAATTTTTATGTCATATATTAACCTCTCATGGCATTAAAGCAGATCCTGATAAATATCTATCAATCAACTTAAACGACCAGAAAACAAAACGCAGCTTCAACGAATATTAGGCATGGCAACATAATTATGTAAATTCATATCAAACTTTTCGGAAACTTTTCGCACTCTTTTAAAGAAAGATGTTCGCACTCTTTTAGAGAAATATGTTCATTGGACCTGGTCGCCTAATCACGAAACATCATTTAGGAACCTTAAAAATGCATTTTCTTCAACACCTGTTCTGCGTTATTACGATCCTGACGTTAAGCTCCAAGTAGATGCAAGTGAATCCAGCGTAGGCGTTGCACTTCTTCAAAATGAACAACCCGTGGCGTATGCTTCAAAATCCCTCTCAAAATCAGAACAAAATTATGCGCAAATCGAGAAAGAGGCAACAGCAATTAGATTCGCTTGTGAGAAGTTTCATCAATATATATGTATTTGGCAAGAAATTGATTATTGAAACTGACCACAAACCTCTAGAATCCATTTTCAAAAAACCCCTTCACTCAGCGTCTCAGAGATTGCAAACAATTTTACGTCGCATCAAACCGTACTCTCCACAAGTAATTTACAGAAAAGGGACAGAAATCAAATTGGCTGATATTTTAAGCAGAGACTGTGAAAATAAACAAAATGCAGATACCGAGGAACTAACCGAAATTCACGCAGTCTCTAGAGTCACCACAACTACAATAAATAAAATAAGTTCTGAAACAGCTAAAGATTGCAAACTACAAAAACTTATCAAATACATATTCGACGGATGGCCTTCATCAATAGACGAGTTACCAATTAAAATTCGTGAATTTTGGAATTTTCGTGATGAACTCACGGTCTTCGACGGAATAATTTACAAATCCTTCAAAATACTGATACCGAAATCACTAAAGGATGAGATATTATCAAAAATTCATTCAGGTCATCAAGGAATACAAAGATGCATAAGCAGAGCACGATAAGTTGTATTTTGGATCGGCATGCACAAAGATATTAAAAACTTTATCGAAAAATGTTCTATATGTGAATCATACCAACCACAAAAACCAAAAGAACCCTTAATCACAAAGCCTATACCTTCATTACCGTTCCAAACCGTGGCAACGGACATATTTCATTTTCAAAACAAGAATTATTTGTTAATAGCTGATAGCTATTCTGGTTTCATGGACTTCGCAGTTCTTGAGCAGTCAACGTCATTTGAAGTTATAAAACTTTTAAAAACCTCGTTTTCCACACACGGAATTCCACTAATATTGGAGTCTGACAATGGACCACAGTTTGCTTCGAAAGAATTCTCAGAGTTTACAAAATCTTGGGACATAAAACATCAAGCATCAAGCCCTTATTACCCGAGATCAAGTTCAGATAATTTCCAACAACTTTTATTACGATAAATTTTTTAACGTAGAATACGTTATACGGTAAGGTAGGGGTATTGATCTGGAGCACAAAATTTTGAGAAAATGTTTGTCACTTTCATTATAAGTTTTTAATACTTTATGCATGCATTGAAGAAAATTCAAGTATGGTCGTAACATATTTAATATGTCTTCTTTTGATTTGTATTTAAATAATCATATTGCCACATATAATTTTTTTGATTCTATAAGTAAATCAAAATTTAACTCCTTCAAATTTTGTATTAATTTTCATATGCTTTGTATTTATTTTATGTATTATAACATCATGTGTAAGAGCAGTACGATTATCTGTGTGTTCATCACAGAACCAGTGTGAGAAAGAGAAGAAGTATAATGACAATGCATGTTTTATGTGAACATTACAGAACCAGTGTTGCCACATGCAGTATTTACACTTGTTTTCAAAAGTGCATCGAATTGATATAAAGTGTACCCAAATTTTGTTAAAAACTATCCTAAATTTTTAACATAAAAATTAAAGATAAATTTGATAGATTTAAATCATTTATCAAAAATTATATTTAATTCATATATTTTAATTGCAAAATGACTAACGTATTCTACGTCTGACCTATGCGTCCGTGTTATCTAACACAGGCTTCATATTTTTTGTTTTCGAACTCCTTTTTGTAGGAAAATCGATCTGAAAAAATCAAAATTTTCAAGATTTCAACAAAAAAACACTATTAACACTAATATCTATTTTGAAAATGTGGGGGGCACCAAATACGAATTAGGGCTATGGTATCTTGAGCAAAATTTCTCAGAAACACCTACAGATTACGTTTTTGCTATACGCTTCATCAAAAAAAATCGTTCCATACAATTTGACCCGCCCTAATGTGTACATATAAACGTACTACACGTGGGTAGAAAAATGCAAATAAAAAGGTAGATATTCAAATAACGTCAATTAGTTTGCAATAATTTTAAAAATAACAAATGTAGTGCAGTTGGTAAAAGAGCAAAATAACGCTTGATGCGAGAAAAATTAGATCGAAGTGATTGCGAATGTGTTAGGAATAAGAGAATGTGGGCAGAGAAGGCAAACCACTCGTTCGATTTATTATGCGACAAAAAACCAAGTGTCAACGGTAATAGATTACTTATTAGTTTTGTGTTACTTCAGGATTTTGCGAAACGATTTATTAAAAGAGAGAAGCGTAAGTTAAAGTAATTTTAACATCATATTTAGCAGCTACTAAATCCGTACTCTTAATCTCTAACGTTCTAAATCTCGCATTGTCATACCAGATACACTTAATGTGTGCATGATTTTAATCTTAGTGCATAGCTATCAAAACGAAGTGGCTGTATATTTTACCAAGTTTTTCAGGCAGCAATATGTGGTTCGAAAAAACTCTAGAGGCAGAATTCGGGGAATTGCGCCAGCATAACAAAATAAATATGTTTTAGAGTGACGAAAGACTGGTTTTTAAAATCCTACTATACTTTTGTAATTTCCAGCATTTTGATTAACTGGAAACTAAAGCCAAATCTCTTATTAATGTAAGAATTTAACATTTTATGCAGTTGCGTAGTTTGATTTATGTTTTTAAATTTCATTATTAAACTGATTTACTTGAATTTGTTTTATAATATAGCAACGGAATCCAAACAGATTTATAAATTGAATACAGTTTCGGTCAGCTAACAATTCGTTACTCTGCTTAAAAGGAGTTCATATTAAGCCGACAAAATAACTGACAACGGTTGATATAAAATCAGAAGATACTAGTTGTAATACTCTACGCTTTAAACGTCGTGTACTTATTGCGCGCTTTCAACAGACATGAAGATAAAATGTAAAAAAGCAAAAAAATGGAAACCAATAAATTGTTATTATTTTGTGTTAAAACAAACGCATACAAAGTACCTGAACTTAAAAAATGCTTATAAGGGTACTTATGTGTCTCACGTTGTTGGAATTAACACATGTAGTATTTAAATATGAATGCAAACAAACCCAGACCGCTATTACAGGCACAGACGTAGTACAGCACATAAAAATGTTTGAGAGTATAAAGCAAACAGGTATACTTTTGTATTATTATATCCATTACAATACCTTGGTACACCCAATTAAATATTTATTTGCATGAGCAATAACACAGTCGGTAAACACATACATATATTGTGATCCCAGTTCTAATATAAGAATATATTCAAGTCTATTGCGACGCGTATGTATTTGATTCACCAAAGGTTATAAATTTATTACACTGATATATACTTGTTGAGAAATATTCGCTTTGATTAACATCAAGTTCAAAGAAATGAAAAGAAAAGTGTTTCTTAAACAAAGGTTGCACAGAAGTTTATTTCACTGTAATAATTTACAAAGATTAGCTTGAATACTTATCCGAAGATTTGTGTTGTTCACTCGACAGTCAAAAGATGAGAGATCGATTCAACTTAAAATTCTGATAAGAACGATCATGATAGTGTAATACAGCACATAAAAACCTACCTAATACGCACATAACAAATATTCGCATTACATTGCAAACAGCTGTTTGTGCATAGAACAAATACTTCAAACTCGTATGAAGTCATTGACTACATAGCCAACTCAGCATCAGCATCGCGCAGAACAATCATATGTATATCGATGCCAATGTAAGCGAGGCTTAGGTATTGGCAACGACCAAACGTATGTATGTACGAATGCAAGTTTGCGTACTCATTTGCTTGTTCCCTCTTCTTTGCCCCCAGATAATTAGATACATATGTATGTATGAACATTCAAATGGCTACACAGCTATAACATCAAACTGGGTTGCAAATCACACGCAACCGATGTAACAAAACAGGAGGTTATGGGGAAGAGAGGTGGACGACACACATGCAACCAAAAATAACCAAGCGATGGTTATGTACCAGAGGGGTGATTAGAGACGTACAAGCAAATGAGTATAGACAAACAGATAGTGGTTGTTACAGTACTGATAATAACTATAAGATGACTCAAATATTTCTATTAAATTTAGTAACATATATATAAATTCATTATGTTGATGACGAATGTTGTGATGAAGATGAAATAGTTGATGAAATGCATATTTCCGTCAACATTCTTCCCCCTAAAGGACGAATGTTCTTGAGTGGTGATACACCCATCAGTGGTCATCAATCATTCATTCAGTAAGTGACAAAAGTTGGTTTATTTGCTATCAGGTGGTGGCGAGTTATCTGGAAGTAGACATATTTTAGAAATTTGTCGTTTTATGACTTAATTTTTCATTAGAACAGATACCACCCTTGTTCGTCCATCAGGTTCAAGATGAGTATCTTCAATGCGGCCGAGAATCCATTGTCCGGGTCCACATCGTTCATCTGCCACCAGAACCAAATCTCCAATTGTAGGGACCGACTTGCTCTTCAACCATTTTTGACGCGCTTGGAGGCGATTCAGGTACTCACTATGACATCTCTTTCAAAAGTGCTGCTTCAGCTTCTCAACACTTTCCCAACGAGTAAGGTGATTTATGTTCGAATATATAAGTGATTCCACCTGTAAACATGTTGTCGGTTCTCCTACAAGAAACTGCGCGGAAGTAAGCGCTTCAAAATTTGATGGATCAGACGATAATGGGCAAAGAGGACGTGAATTTAAACAACTTTCTATTTGGCATAGAAGAGTTGTCAATTCTTCAAATGTCAAGAGTCTATCATTCGTAAGTCTTTTTAAGTGCTATTTCACAGATTTCACACCTGCTTCCCAGAGACCACCAAAATTGGGCGAAGCAGGTGGAATAAAGTGCCATGTGGTACAATTCAAGCTTAAAGATTGTCGAAGGTCTTCAGGTAATGATTTTCGGCCTCTACCATTGAGAACCTTAAGCTCATTTGAAGCCCCGACAAAATTCGGGCCACAATCAGAGTATAGATCAGTGTGTGTGCCTCTTCGGGATACAAAGCGTCTAAATGCAGCCAAATAAGCATTTGTTGTAAGGTCTGAAACCGCTTCTAAATGTATGACCTTGGTAACCATACAAACAAATAATCAAATGTAGCCCTTGGAGACAACAGCAGACCTTAAATTCGAATTCTTTATAGGAATGGGTCCAGCATAGTCGACACCACTATGCTTAAAAGGTCGTGCAACGTCTAAACGTACCAATGGTAAATTACCCATGACTTGCTGTGACGTTGTATCAGTGAATCGAAAGCACCTCATGCACTTGTGAATTACTCGCTTTGCAAGCTGATTGCCAGGCACTGTCCAAAACTTTCGGTTCACAAAAGCCATTGTCAGTGTGACACCACCATGCAATGTTTTTTCGTGCGCGTCTGCAATTATAAGCAGCGATAATGGGTTCGACTTCGATAAAATAAGTGGATGTTTTGTATCGAAGGGAGAGTTGGAATTTTGTAAGCGACCACCTACACGAATTAATCCAAACGGCATTAATTTTAAGATAGGGCTATGCTTAATTTCCTTAGCCGGCTATGCTTATTATCTTTATCCAGTAGTGACAAAGGGGTAGTAATTTTGAACTCTGGATTCTTACAGTTATCTAAAGCACAAACAAGTTACTCGCAGCACCAACTGTAGGCTTGAAAACCTGGACAATATTTCCGGGTTTAACTTTCCCAGTGGCTACATGAGTTGATATCTTCGTTTTCCTCTCGTCTTCAGAGGTATATAAATTTGGAAGAATTTCAGGCCATGAAGATTCTGAGTCGTAAAGAAATCGAGGGCCAAACCACCAGGCGTGATTTTCAATCAATTCCTCAGCCAGAATTCCACTTGACGCACAGTCAGCAGTGTTAAGAGCAGATGGAACATATCTCCACTTCATTAGACTGCTCACTCGATGAACATCCTCAACACGATTGGCAACATAAACTGTCCAATTAGAGGGTGACTTGCGAATCCAGCGCAAAACAGTTGAGCTATCGCTCCAGTAGAAAACATTTTGTATATTGAAATCTGTAAGCGATTCCTTGACCTTTTGTGTCAATTTTACACCAAGGCGGCTGCGCAAAGCTCAAGTCTTGGATTCGAAACAGTTTTGATGGGCGAAACCTTAGATTTTGATTGAAGAATGTTGGTAAATATTCCACTGGGAGATGTGACTCGAGCATAGACAACGGCAGCGTAGGCAGCGGTTGACGCATCACAAAAACAATGTAATTCGGTTTCAGAGCCCTGCGACCGCTGAATCCATCTCGGAATATTCAAATTAGCCAATTCTGGCAGTGGAAATCTATGTTTCAGCCATTGATTTTCAAGGTCCTGAGGAATCTTGTCATCCCAGTCAACACAACGTTTCCATAACTGCTTAAACAGCGATTTTGCCACAACAGTAGTACGTGTCAGCCACCCCAAAGGGTCATAAAGCCTGGCAGTCTCAGAGAGAATTCGTCGTTTTGAAGCAAGTGGTTTCTCGTCAAGATTGACTTTAAACGTAAAAGAATCGACGTCCGTATTCCAGTGAATGCCAAGTGTCTTAACAACGTTATCGCGATGAAAATTCAAGGTAATAGAAGTTTCCCTGTGCTCCTGCGGTATTTCCATCAAAAGCTCCCTAGAATTCGTTATCCATTTACGAAGATTATAACCCCCTTTTCTCAAAGGGGTGCACAAATCATTGTACAAGGGTATTGCGCTGTTCAGACTATCCGTACCGGAAATAATGTAGTCGACATATGAGTCCTGAATTAAAACTTGAACAGCTTTTGGTAAACTCTGTTCAAAATGATTGGCTAGTTGTTACAAGATGCGAATGGCGAGATATGGGGCCGATGTCGTACCGTATGTTACGGTATTCAACTCATAAATTGAAATTTCATCAAACGGGCTGGAACGCCATAAAATTTGCTGAAATTTTCGATGATCTCGGGAAACATTTATCTGACGGAACATTTTCTCAATGTCCGCACTAAAAGCTATTCAGTGCTTTCTCCATTTCTGATCATTATACCAGGGAGATCGTTCTGAAGTGCAGGTCCAGGAGATAGTTCGTCGTTTAAAGATTTGTTATCACTTAAATCACTACTGCCATCAAAGACAACTCTCAACTTTGTAGTGCTACTACTCTCTTTCAAAACCCCATGATGTGGCAAAAAGTAAGAGTTCGGACGAACATCATTAGGATACACTCCCCTTTTCGACATGTGTCCTAAAGACTCGTACTCTTGCATGAAGGTTTTGTAGTTTTCACAAAAGACTGGTTTTTTAGAGAAAGAGATTTCGAGTTGCCGCAAGCATCTAAACGCATTCATGACATTATTCTGAAGTACTGGACTTGATCCATCCTTCAGAATAGATTTAAACTGCAAGTTCACGACATATCGGCCAGTTTCTGTCCGGTTTGTGGTGGCCTTGAAATACTCTTCACATTCCAACTCTTCACCCGTTAATTTACCTTTAGTAACGATCTCCTCTTGTTCCCAAAATGATCTGAGGATAGTCTCTAAGTTAACGTTGTGTATGTGAACTCTATTAGATGGTTTCGAATTATTGGGTCCTGAGAAAACCCAGCCAAAATATGTATTTTGAAAGAAAAGCTTGTTATATACAAGCGATTCTGTGGGTATTTTCACCTTGGAACAAACGTCTGCTCCAAGAATCAAGTCTATGGAATCAGACTTGTAAAATAAAGGGTCAGCTAAGCTCTCAATTTCAATGTTCGGCAGTGAAATATTTTCAGATGAGGGATGTGGTGTGTACGAGGACAGACTTGAGAGAACAAGGGCTGTACATGAGAGTACCAGCTCTTGTTTTCGCATGAACAAATCAAGCTCCACAGAGAATTTGGATAAGCTTTCACCACCATTCCCAATACCAACCACTTTACGGTGTGAACTGATCTTTTTAAGGCCTAAAAGTTGCACAGCAGATTCTGAAATTAGGCTGCCCTGAGATCCAGGGTCAAGTAAAGCCCATAATGTAAACTTACCACGATTCGTAAATACATTAGGTCTTATCGTGTAAAGTAAAATGGAATGAAAAGACTGTGCACTATGAGAAGTGACCTGGTCAGTTGTGTACCGGTCATTGCTAGTATCCCTCAAACCGACAGTATTCGAGGTTTGATTTACAGGCTCATCTGAGTGGAGCACTGTATGATGAAGTTGTCTGCAAGTAATGCAGCGAAAGGGTGATTTGCAATTGTTATGATCATGACCGATCACCAAACAATTGCGGCAGGCTATTTTTCTTGTCAAGAAGTTATTCTTAGCACCCAAAGGCAAGCCCAGAAATTTAAAACATTTTGCAAGAGCGTGATTTTTCTCGCAATATGCACAGAAGGGTGTGTTCTGTTGAGAAAACTTTACAGTATTACACGAAGTTTTCTTTGTTCGGGAAAAGTTTTTGTCACTTTTCGTAGTATTTTGCTTTGCAGTTGAAGGAAATTCATCAGTAATTGGCTCCAGCGTTCGGAAAGTCCTTTCCAAAAACGAAAATAAGTCTGCTATCGAAGGCAGTTCAGTGGATGACTTTAGAGATTGTGCTCAATCTCTGAGGGATTGAAGATCTAACTTTTCGACAAGAAGATGAATTAGGATCGGATCCCATGTCCTGGTATTTACATCCAAATTCTGCAAGAATGAAAGGCATTCTTGAGCAGAGTCAAGTAAAGTCTTTATAGACTGAAATTCACCATCTGATTTTGGTATGTTGAACAATTTCGAAATCAAGTTACCAACAAGCATTCGTTTGTTGTGATATCTTGATTCCAAAATTTTCCATGCTGAGTCATAATTCGCCTCGGTGGCGGAAATATTTTTCTCCAAGTTGTCAGCTTCGCCATCTAGAGTACTCCTCAAATAATAAAATTTTTGTGTTTTATTTAATGAGTCATTTTGGTCAACTAGGGAGAAATATATATCTCGGAATGGAATCCATTCCATATATTCTCCTGAGAATTTTGGCAGTGAAATTTTCGCAAGTTTTGAGTCAGAACCAATAGTCGCATTGAACCGACTATGGGGCGCAACAAAAGTACTCGCCATAGGTAAATGTGTTACGGAGTTATCTGGGAAACAGTCAATAATTTTTCCTTTGAAAATTAGATACTTTTCAGAAAAATCAAAATAAACATCCTCATTAACATAAGGCACATCACTGGCACTTAAAGACGACTCATGTACTAGTCGCGTTATAGTGTCATGTTGCGTTTCAAAACGACTGAAAATATCGTCCACTCTTTGGGCTAACGCATTCACATAACCATAAGTCTTTTCCGCAGAATCTTTCACATCAAAATGGCTTTGGTATTTTACCAACAATTCAAACAATTCATGTTGCTCTTTGATGTAATTAGAAAGATCACTCATGGTTATTACACTTGTCTCGTTACCCACGCACGCACAATGACTCAGAAATCTTCACACTTTATATCACAATCACCAAAATCACGATCACTGATTCGATTCGAACAGTGTAAAATTTCAACAATTTGATAAAAACTAAATAAATAAAAGAAAAGCAATTAAAAAAAATCCAATGAGTGTTCGAACTCACGGGCGATGTGTTAACAACTTTTTGTTACACGGTACCTGTACGATTTCTATGAACACATTAGTAAATGTTACATTGGAAAATAAAAAACAGCGTTCAATCATATGATGACGTTACATTTAAATAAAAATCTCAACCACACATATTAAAATATACTGCATTGCATCGATGAGTACTTGTGTGAGGGGTCGGGGTGTACCTAAAAGAAACACTGTTAAGAGAATGCAAAGATCGAAAAGTGTGAGAAAACAATTATAAATAGAAATAAAAACAACAACAACAACAACAACAACAACTACTACTACTACTACTGATATGTTGGTGATGTATTTGTTCTTGCTGTGTCGTGGAGCGTTTGTGTGGGTGGTGGGTGGAGGGGGGTACCTAAAACAAAAACTGTTAAGGGAATGCAAAGAGTGGAGAGTGTGAGTGTAAATTGTCATGGTGGAGGGTATATAAGCTTTGGCCCGGCCGAACTTAACACCGTTTCTACTTGTTTTTGTATACACCGGGCAATGCTGAACATCAAATGACTCGCTTTGTTTGGCCATAGCAACGACAACGAAACAACCAAACACACAACATCACACATACTTTGTCCGAAGTAGCTGACGTATACGTGTGTCACATAACCACATGTTTGCCATATCAACAGCAACGAAACAGCCAAACACACAACATCACACTTACTTTGTACGAAGTAGCTGACGTATTAGTATGTCACCATAGCGTCGACTGCGCTAGCCCATGGGCTTGCAAATGAAATTTTGCGTGGCTATGCTTTATATCTCCGTTCAACAACAGCAACAGACACTTGTACATACATACATTATTATGTTAATACATACGCTATAGACACAATTTCGTTTGCCTCACCCCTGCCACACCACTCTTTCATTTCTCTCTTGCTCGCTCATTGTTGTTTAACACGTCATTATTCTCTTTCGCAGTCGCAGAAAATCTGGTTTTAGCAGCAGCATAAAATCTGACTTTGTAAGATTTAGTCCCTATACGCCGCTATAGATGTTAACAGCAAAAAAAAATAATGAACGGAGAAAGATACCCAGAAAAGCCAAGTATGATCACATTGATGTTGGCTAGCGGAACAGAAAAGTAATAAAAAAGTACCAAAAAGTACATAAAAGTACGAAATCAGGTATAGAGTACTACAAGTAAATCCATTAAAAACCGGCATTTAAACTTCTACAACTCAATCAACTTCAAAAATACAAATACAAACAATATGTGCAATGCAAGAACTCCTAAAGGTCTACGTATCCATAATAAATTTTCCAAATATCTGCAGCATCTTAAAAGTTACACCCAAAAAACCTGATAATTATAGGTGTTTTTAAAGCAAAATAGCTCACAATTTACTGAACCCAGAATCGCAATATTTTGCAAATGGTCATTAAACACTCTGAACTTAATTTTTAGGTGGTGAACTAAACGTGATTATTTTGTATGGGATTTTACCCACCCTAATATACATGTGTCTGTTGCTTTGCATTCTCTTTGTTTTTTTGTGGGTATAAAATAAAAAGTGTTAATCAAGAAAATAATGACACTTGTTTTTAAATATTTTTAACTGTTAGTAAGTATTAATATTATTTAAATGAAACGTCATCATATGATTGAATGCCTTTTAAAATTCTTTATATTAACTTCACCTGTCTGTATGCACGTATGTATGCCGAAAAAACTTTGGATTGATTTTGCTGAAATTTCGTAGACAAACTAATGGCGACGACAAAAGTAAACGGTCAAAATATGGGCTGGATTGGGTAAAGGAGCGTGGTCATATATAAACAATTTATAGTCAAAAACTATATTTTTTATGGGTTGGCTTTTATTATTGTGAAAGGTAAGTCAAATAAAATGTGGATGCGAAGCACTTTCAGAGCAAAGAGAATATTGACGTATTATACGTATATAAAAATGAGATAGGAAGAGAGCAACGAATATTTGTGAACTTGTGTAGCGTATGTATGAATATAACAATGTATGTATGTACATACAAGTGTCTGTTGCTTAGCATTCTTTGATTTTTGTGGGAATAAAACAAAAAGTATTGAGCAAGAAATTAATGACACATGTGCTTGCACTGGTCTTTAAATAATTTTAAGCATTATTTAAATGTAACGCCATCATATGATTGAACGCTGCTTTTTATTTTCCAATGTAACATTTACTAATGTGTTCACAGAAATCGAACAGGTACCGTGTAGCAAAAAGGTTTTAACACATCGCCCGTGAGTTCGAACACTCATTGTATTTTTTTTTTAAACAATTTAATTAATAATGTTTGATTCTTTTTCTAGGAATAACAGAAGTAAAATACTCAAAAATTAAATAGATCGAGCGTTTGGTCTCATTTTTAATTTTTTTTATTTTTAATTATTATAAAGGGTCCGCCATTTAACGTTTTTTTTTTAACTAGTGCTTATTTGGTGAATGGTAACACTTAGCTCACGTCTGATTTGACAGATAATTAGTTTTATCCTTCCGCTAAACGAATGGGGTTGTGTATACGCTTGAACAACGCTGGGAAATATTGCAACATTACTTTGAAAATCATAGTAATGTTGCAGAATGTGTGCTACACTCGATGTTTTGCGCCCTGTTTTTGAAGATCGCATTATCAGCCGCAAAGCTGATGTCGTTTGGCCACCTCGGAGCTGCGATTTGACACCGTTGGACTATTATTTGTGGGGTGCCCTCAAAGATAAGTGTTACGCCGACAAGCCCGAGACAACTGACGCTTTAAGGACAATATTCGTGAAGCCATTGGTGAAATACAGCTACACACAATCGATAATGTGCTTAAAAATTGGACCGATCGTGTAGGCTACTGCATGGCCAGCCGAGACAGCCATTTGAATGAAATTATTTTCCATTATTAACCGGAAGGATTGTACTTTCGAATAAAAAAAGAAATTTGAGAAAATATTCAGTAGTTTTTTTTATAGCATTTTCAAAAAAAAAAACGTTATTTGGCGGATCCTTTATTTCATTTTATACGGAAAAAATTTAACACATAGAAGGAACCATATTACTCCCTCAGAATCTTTGGACGAAATTCGTTTTGGGAGTTTTAAAGAAGATTGAGCCATATCCGTCTGTCTGTCTGTCTGACTGGCTGGTCAACACAATAAGTCCCGTAAATCTGTATCAATCACAGGCAATTTTGTCGGTGACTATTATTTGTTCAAGGTTAGTTTGGGATTAAAAATGGCCTTTTTGATCACGCCTCTTCTGGTATCTCCCATACAAATCGGTATATCTTGCTTCTTCTAAACCCATTTTCTGGTTTAGTAATCTTTAAATATCTACTTAACTGGAGAAAAGGGTCGAGGTCGCCACGCCTATTCTGGTATCTTCCATACAAAAGTTTCGGACACTTCCGATGTTAGGTTATAGGAATCATGTCATCAAACGTGAGTCACCAGTTAAGATGAGGGTAATTTTGCCACGCCCTTATTGGCGCCTCCCATGCATAATTTATACAGCCGGCTGGTTGTTCGCCAAGACAACTCCCTCAAACCCAATCTTTATAAAATTTTGTACTAGGTAAAATTTAATGCCAGTCTTCTATGGTAAATGAGTGTTCTTGCCATGCCCATTCTGGTACCCTGCATATAAAAGCTTGGTGGTCGTCCGGGTTTTCAATGCGGTAAGTCGCGTGAAACACTTCCGATCTTAATGAAATTAGGTTATAGGCTTCATGTCATCAAACGCGAGTCACCAAGTAAGACAGGGGTGATTTTGCAAATAAGTTGTTCGGCTGTTTGCTTGATCGGAACGATAACTCCCGAAAAACCGAACTCATCTATATGAAATTTGGTACTAAACAAAATTTAGTCAAATGCACTCAAAAGTTGGGCGGATTACTGGCTGATCGACACGATAACTCTCGTACGCTACAAGTCATCTTAATGAAATTCGGTACTCGGCAATGTATTCCTAAAAGTTAAAGATTAACAACTGTACCACGCCCATTTTTGAACCTCCCATACAAAAGTTGGGCAGCTTTCCGGCAGGCCGACTCGATATCTCCCGTATACCACAACCGATCTTAGCAAAATTTGGTACTGATCAATATTTTTGTAATACCGTGGAAAAACAGATGAACAACTTCGCCATGCTCATTTGTGTACCGGAAAATTGGCTAGTAGTCATTAATAGTCATTAAGTTTGGTATTGAAACATATTTAGAGCACTTCCACTCCGCTATTAAATATTGCCACATTTGCCACCCACATTCGTTTAAGATCTTTTACTTCTGTTTCTAAGGCTGAATTGAAAAAAATAGAAAATACACAATTGAAAGTATTAACCATGTGTGCATACGATATACAAATATAAAATCACATATTAATTGATTTTTGCTACATTTCAAACTTACCGTTTATTTTTCCTTCAAGACATCTGAATGCCTTTTCTGCCATGTTGTCTTTTTGTTAGATCTGTATGTTAAAAATAAAAAAAAACATGTTTGTATTGGTGTTTTACAAATATATTTTTTTGACTACATTAAAAAATAAAATAAATGGTTTCCCATTACATCCCATGAAGGGACCGGGGAGAACTTCTCACAATCACTGAGCTGAGCGCTTTCCAGTTTTCACTCACTGATTGGGACCTACAGTTTTACACCGATTCCTAACGGTATTTTGAGAAGCTTTTTCATGGCTATATACTCGATAGTGTCGCCGTCACTAAGCGAGGTGACCGTCGTCGAAAGAAATTTTAATGTGGTTGGAGCAGGGATCGAACCCAGGATCTCCTGTACAAGAGGCGCGCACACTACCCATTGCACCACCGACGGTCACTTGACTACATGACTTGACTACATTGCCCAATGTTTTATTGTCAGCAATGAACGAGAGCAACTAACAAAGAAGAACCATCTGCGGGAAATGCTGTCATTTTACAGTAAATAGTTTCCAGTTGAAAGCGGACTTCCTCCTATACAGGGTGTTTTTTTTAAACTGAGACGATCAAATATCTCGAAAAATAGCCACTCTACAGAAAAAATGTCCATATTCAAAATTTAATCATACCGCGGGGGAAATACATTAGTGCAAAAAAAATAGTCCCCCACCCCCCCCTTTGTAGATGGGGCGGGGGTAACTTTTAAACTAAGATAGGAAGCCATATTTTTTATTGCAGATACTGATTCTACGACTAAAAGTAAGTATGATTTGAATGAAATATTTTGTTCGGTTCATGATAGATGGTGTTGTAATCGATGAAATTCAATTTTTTCAATTTCTCCCCCTTAGAACACACGCATTCGATTCTGCAATATGTTTGAAATAAAAAACATCACGTTATCATTGCAAATACTCGAAATTCGTCATCAAAACGAATCAGTATCTGCAATAAAAAATATGGCTTCCTATCTTAGTTTAAAAGTTACCCCCGCCCCATCTACAAAGGGGGGGGGTGGGGGACTATTTTTTTTGCACTAATGTATTTCCCCCGCGGTATGATTAAATTTTGAGTATGGACATTTTTTCTGTAGAGTGGCTATTTTTCGAGATATTTGATCGTCTCAGTTTAAAAAAAACACCCTGTATATTTATAATATAACCAATCTATATACCGTAGAACAAGATTCCACAAATTCTTTTAAATCTTGAATTTTCTTACCCAGAACGAATTCTCCATTCTTATCACAAAATCCAGATTGATATGAAGGACTCTATGCATCAAACATTATTTGGAGGAGACGTACTTAGTAAACAACTTTCCGATTGATATCTTAAAATTGTGTTATTACGAGATTGCAAAAACTTTCGCCTTATTTTATCAACGTTAATTGGAGTATTAAAACATTGTTTCCTTATTTGTTGTAAAATGTTTGTAGGGTTACGAGTTCTCTTTTCTAAAAATTGGAAGAAATTTTGGAAGCCATTACGCTGAAAAGTTTGAAACAACTCCATATTGTTTCGACACATTGATACAATTGCAATAAGCTATGAACATTGAATGTTAGGGAGTGTTCTCCGAATATTTTAGCAAAATTTTCAACAAAAATTTTTAATAGCTCATGTGGAGTACCTGCGTTTGCTCGAAAATGCATCGTTGTTGAAATGAGCCGATAGGCAGCGTGAAGAAATAGTATTTCAAAGTAAAAGCCATCGTCGACAATATATTTTGACACAATTGGACCAAAACATAAAAAAAGTCTATTTCGGTCGCTTTCCACCTAGGCAGTTCGTCAGCTCCTCGCGGTTTCGTTTGATATTGGCAGTCATTTTAACATTGGTTTTACTGCTTATTAATAATGAAATTATTTTTTTCGCATCTCCTAAGTCCACCAAATGCATCGGATCTATTGGGTTGTAATTTTTAATCCGAGAATTTCGAGTGAACTACGACAATCGGTCGGCATGAATATCTTTATGGAAATCTGGCTGTGTCCTATTAAAAAAATTGTCATCAGTTGTTAAGCCTGATGCAAAGCAGAATACTGTGTGTTTACATTATTTACTCTTTTTCCAGTCTGGTAAAATTTTACGCACCCTATAAAAGAATAGTGACCTACAATATTACAAAGAAATGCGCGAACTGGTGTATCGCATTTAATGACCTCACATTAACATGTAGGTTCTTTGGGTACAATGAAATAACATTTTCCCTAAATGATTTTAATTTATAAATTAGATCATGTAAATAGTTATCCACATCGCCTGGTTTTTTATTTCCTAGAATACATCCAATCAAAAAAACTTCAACGTTTGGAATGTTTACTATATTTTCCAATATTGGCCAAACAGAAACCTTAGAACTTTTTTTATAGTGGTAGACCATCTATATTTATATCAACGTAAATATTACTAAAATCTTCTGCAACTCTTTGGAGTAATTTTTTTAACTGTGTTCTCAATCCCAATTGGTAATATGTGCACATTAATATTGTGCGAATTCAATACATTCAGTAACCCATCTACACTTTCCCTAGTTGGATTAAATTTATGTTACCACTCCTTTAAATTTTCTTGAACGGATTTATCACGTTCACCTAAAACAATATTTTCACACGCGTCAGGTATGTCGTAAATAGGTATCACTTCACAATTTTCATGTTTTTTATGTTTCCTCTCCTTCATTTTGCTAAAACGATATTAAAAAGTAAATCTTTTTCTACAGAAATTTTCTTTTTATTGTACTTCTGCTAATTGTATGCACTTACGCGCTTCTTCAACCTTCTTCAACAAACTTTTTGACAAACTAAAATCGTGATGTGCTTTGACTTTTTACCATCCATTCCCCCTTCTACCGGGCATTCAGGTTTCAGGCACTTACTAACGAATATACTCGTTTCGTTACCGCGTCTATACCAACACGTTCTAGGTGCCTTCAATTGCGAGACATGGAGCACCTTTATCCTCAAATTGCCTTATCAGTCTGTTGGTTAGATGGTCCGGGAAGTTGTTGTCCTTGAAAATGCTTCTTATCCTTTCCTTATTGACCTTGTGGAATTCTACATCACTTATAGACAAAATTTACAGACATTTAATTAGTAAAAATTAGAATAATTTGTGCTTAAATTGTTTATCAATCTAATATTTTTCTTTGGGTTAATTTATATGAACTTTTTACGAACATTATTTTTGTTTGTGTAACTTCAGAAAATTTTGAAAAAGGCGGGAAAATTTGTTTGAACATTTTTAAATTGACATAATTTTTCTTCACAATTGTTATTTTGTTTTAATTGTTAAATATTGTTTATATCTCCTGATGATGCTACACAAAGGAGTAGCGAAATATCGGGGAAAATAAATACAACAACAGCAAATCTGACCTCAAGCTCGAAGAATATTGATTATTTATTGATAAATAAAATTGTTACATGGACAAAAGATAAGTTGGTCCAGCAACGAAATGAAAACTTAGGAAATTGTCGGATTTGCGTGACTTTTCATTGCTGTAACGTAAAATCATTAACGAAAATGTTTCAGCCAAGCGACGAATCATTTTTCTTTCAGTGCACATTTACTTTGTGGGTAACCAAAAAATTATATCTACAAAAACTATTTATTTCGGTTATTTTAAAGTAGTAACAAACATTGTGATATACATTGATAGTTCTATGTAAGTTCTATGAGCACAGGTAAGTCTTTCTAAGATCCAACAAAACAAAATCCCTATTTCAGAAATGTTGTTTTGACATTTTTAGCTTCAAACAACTGTAACTTTTCCATTATTTTTGACGAAGGAATCGGGTGATAGACATATGAGTAGACTCGTACCATCGGATACCGGAAGAGGATATCTATAAGGAAACTAACAAAAAAGTTAGTAATGCCCTCGTTTTCCATAATTCCTACATTGTGAGCGTTTTTTGACTTTTAATGATTTTCTGAGTTTTCTGTAGTAAACAAGATATCGCCTCATTAGGTAGCGAAATTATTTACATTTCCAACAAAGTTCAAGGTGTGGTGTTAACATTTCCTAGAACAACATTATCAAAAAATTCGAAACCCAATCGTTGTTTGAAGTACTTTAACTTATAACGAACTTAAAAAAGTTTGGACTGGGTTTATTAACCCGATTTCCTAGTAGAAGTTGACTTGGTTTACCTAGTTGATGATATATTTAAACAGTATATGAAGTTCTGGGTATTTTAACCGAATGGAGTACTTTAAGGATTTAGCCTAGAAGATTATTAAATATTGTAAATTCCAATAGTATCAAACTCAATGCCATAGTGCATGTTACCATAATTAATCTCATAACAATGTATGACACTCGCGCATGCATAATTATCAGCATACGTTGTGGTTATATTTCTGCTGATAAATTCGTAATCATTAGTTTAATTGTATTGGAATTTTGTGTCAATTGTGGTCGACGAATTGCTATAACATTTTCGGTGTTTATTACACTAAGCTAAAAATGCACATCAGACAACTTACGGTACTTTGGCTACACCACATTGGAGGTCAAATTTAAAATTTAAAAATCGGTGTTCAAATGTAAAACGAATTTCGATAAGATGCCCAGGGTGTAACATAGAGGGAGGGTGAAATTTGAAATTTTCAAATGCCTTGTTCATGTGCCAGACATTCATTTTAACTAATTGAGTGTTTCCCCACTAAACTAACGTTTTGGGGAATATTAACTATTTGGCGGTTTGTCGATATCAAATTATTTATTTAAAATTTCAACGAACGACTATGTATGTAATTTATGGTATGTATTAATATCTAATATGTTTAGTTGATGACCAGTAGAACGATGGGTTAGAATATTGTAATATATAAAATTTCTCTTTCAAAATGTGTATATATTTGTAATTAAAAAAAATAGGTATGATATATATTTGCTTATATTGATAAATAAAAGTACTA
This sequence comes from Phaonia tiefii, assembly GCA_963931995.1. Taxonomy (NCBI): domain Eukaryota; kingdom Metazoa; phylum Arthropoda; class Insecta; order Diptera; family Muscidae; genus Phaonia; species Phaonia tiefii. The sequence goes on along the minus strand of OZ008368.1, from coordinate 223,385,681 downwards.
TTTTGTGCAACAATTTCCTAAAATAATAAATTCGCACTGTTATTAACTGTTAAATATTCCGCATGAATTTAGTGATATTGAATATGGGTTACAGCGCTAAGAAGACACTACAAAACTCCACCTACATTGAATAATGTAACCAATATAATAACCTCGTAACTAGCAAACTAAATTAGGTGATTCATTAAGTTTATTGATTATTACGAGTACTGGATGGGGGTATACATGTAGAAGTTAACAATATTTATCGAAACAAAAAGAACTCGTTGATCATTGTTCTGTAGCGCTCACTATTCACAGTAACCGTTTGGCCCGCGACGTCGTCGAAGAAAAAAGGTCCGATGACTCCTCCAGCGAAAACAGCACACCATACAGTGACCTTGAGCGGGTGTAATGGCTCTTCGTGGGTTACACACGGATTTTCAGTGGCCCAGAAGCGTAAATTTTGCCTATTTACGTACCCGCTAAGATGGAAATGGGCCTCATCACTCATGATTATTCAAATAAATAGTCAGCAGTATTCCGCGTTCTGGAGCATTGTTTATTAACGTGTATTTCGCATGTGTTTACTACACAAATGTCAAAACAGATCTGACATTAGGGGCCAATCGCAAAATGTATAGCATTTTCTGATAGGAGGATTACTTTTGCGCCACCTTGTACAAACCCATCATGAAGAAGAATATACTTATTGAGGCTAAGAGAAAAATTATTTTCCCTGATTATTTCTTAATTTTTTTTTAATTATTTTTTTTTTAAAAAATTATTTTCGTAGGTTTATTACTAAGTCAACTAATTATTTAGGCAACATATTAGAAATTTCATTAAATCATTCCGGTGGAGAAATATGTACGTCTACCACTGGCAGTTGTTCGAAAGTAACTTGATTTTCCTCACCCACCACTCATACTAAACATTTTGTCTTTCTGCGCTCTGTTTTAAATTCGCTTATTTCTGTTCTTCTCATCATTTCTCTCTTATTCTTTGTAAAAATTAGCTTTCTTCCATTAACATCTCATTCCTTCAGCAATGTAAGGTGGTCTGAGCAGGGACCGAACAACAAGAGCCGCGCACACTAACCAATGAACCACCAACGGCCACGAAAATAATATGAAAATAATATTTAAAATAATATTAATAAACTCTGGCAAAAGTAAGGCATAAACCAAATAATAATAGTCTAAATTTCATACACATACTTTTATTTTGGTTTTTCCCCGTGTTTCGCCAAAATTCGAAATTGATTGGTGCAGAAACGGAATAAGAATTTGTCAAAAAATTCAACTATGGAAGTTTTGGATGCCGCAATAACCAAATTGTCACTGGCTGAAAAAAAAAAACGGATCCAGCAACATATTGCAGGATGCATATATAGGGTGGTTCAGTCACGACTGGACAAATTTCACCAGCGTATTCCTTGGCACATTTCATGAAAATATGTCCATCTACGACCATCCCCGAAAATGCAAGGGGACGAAACGGCAACGGTTTGAAAATTTTCGGATTGGTGGTCGGAGGGTACTAGGGTAAAATTACTCAGTTCTGAACCAGTGGTCGGATTTTTATTTTTTTTGGGCGTGTTGGAAATGCCTTTTAGAGGGCATTTCAGAATCAGGAAAAAAAAGTGATAACAAAAAGTGAAAAGTGAAAAAAAATTGGAAAAAAAGAAAAAAATCTATTTCCTCAGCCAGAAGGCAGGTAACTGTTTTTTTCTCTTAAAATATAGCCCTACCGCTTACCTTTCCATAATGCCCTCATCGAAGCCTATAGGTCTTACCGTTTCAAAGTTCGGCCAATTCTTCAGCCAAAAATTTCAACAAAATAAAATCTTAAACGTGATAATTTACAAAAACAAATGAATGTGTGCTGTTATTTCGCTTCCAAAAAGGAAAAAAAATGTTTACATTTCAGTCAAATGGTTATAATATCTGATTTTCTGACCCACATGTGGCTTAGTTTGTTGAAAACTTCTGAAAAGAAAAACATGACAGACAGACAGCAAAGAAACAAAAAAGCAGCAGATATTCAGTGCCGATTGCTTCGACGAATGCCATCAGCTTAAGAAAACTCGCACATGGAGCACGGTTGGAATCGGTCCTGAAACAGTGCTGGAAGTTGCACCCAACATTCCAGCATTTGTCGAATACTCGAAATCGGAAACACTTTTCGATCGGAAGTACCACATACACATACCGCAAAGGGATTCCTAAAACAAAGGAGTTTCTGGTATGGAGAGATCTCCTAATTTCTTTACTAAAAACGAATTACTGAAATGATAGGTTACTGGGTCTTCCCTAGAGAACTAGGGCCATGTTTTTCTTGTAGACTACGTGATCGCTGTTGCGTGTTTGAGGGGGACATTTTGGCTACAAGAGACTTCGGCGACTGGCTGAGGAATAGTAGTCTAGAAGTTATTGGGGTCAATGTCTTCTCAGACAGTCAAGGTATCATCAAGTTCGTAAAATCAGTATTCCTTAATTCAACATCTGCCGAGGACCGCTGCTGGACTCTTAACGAAATGACCCAGCAGTACGATAATCACTTAATTTGGGTGCCAGTGCACAGGTACATTCCGAGCCACTGCAAGACGGAAAAGCTGGCCAGACTAGGGACTACATAACAAAGGTTGCACAGGAATTGGAGCTTGCTGGCCAGCCCCTAGCGACTTGTAAGCATATTCTGCAAGAGCGCTTCAATACGATGATGCTGGAAAGTTGGACGAGGAGCACAGATTGTGTACGCTAAATAAAAATCTTGCAAATAGTGGAAAGCAGGAGACACATGAGGCTTCTGTCTTTAGCCAGGCCGGAGGCAACAAGGCTAGTTTCAGTTTTGACGGGAAAAACTGCGGCGAGACTAAATGTCAGGAAAAATTACCTCCGCCAAATTTTCCTGGCAAGTGTCCACTAGTAGCCGGCAGGAGGATGTTTACTATGGGATCACATGTTTACTATGGGATAATTACGTAGTCTGGGAGAATTACCTCAGCTAGGCGTTGACAAAGTCTTGAGGTTCTTAGAACAAACTAATCGGTTCTCCCGTGGGCTAGCGCTTAATCTCGTTAGCCCGTATTATCAGAATGGACCAAAAAGTCTAAGTGAGTCATTCATTGCTTACCACCAACACCTAACTTAGCCAACCCCCAAAGAAGTAAAGGTGGCTTGTGTGTGATTAGCAATTGGGTCCTGTAGCTAACTTTGGTGGTTGAAAGTTTTCGAAAACATAAATCTGAAAAACTTGTTTGTCTTTCAATTAAAACTATTGCACATATCGTATTTTACTCATTCAGTGTTTTTGAAGTTGCGGCAGTTTCAACTTTCTGACAATCCTAAGAAACTGGAGCTAATTCTCAATCAGACTTGAGCTCAGATACCTAAGTGTACTTGCACTCGTGGATAGCAGCTGTGTCATATATAAGGCTTGTATCTTATAAAATGTCCAACATACTGCGTAACATTAAGTAAATTTGACATTTATGAGTATTCGCACATGACCTTGTCCAAGTTACTAGATCTTAATTATGCGAACATGGATTAAGATTTTTTATTTCAGTGAGCCTATTAATCTGCTCAATGTGAAGTAGAATGTATAATATGCAATTATCGCAGATCCTTACAAATTATATTGCTAGCACAACACAGGTAAATTAAAAGAGATTTTGAACCAATGTCTTTTAATACTAAACAGATTTCGTGTGTAAACAATTTGGGTTTATTCCACAAAATACCCAAATTTTTGTGCGATGTGGATGAATTTAATTATCTTTTACTTGTTCTACTTCGTCATGCCATAATTCCATTTATTGCCATATATGAAGACTTACATTGGCCCCTGCTGTGGAAATTAAAATCAAGACGAAAAACAAACTTTTTTATGGTCTGCTAGTTATGTTGGCCAATTGCCGACGTAGGAAGGAATCGGATGACATTAACAAAAATGTTCTAACTGCCATTAGCATGTAACACACGTTTTCCACTTAAGATGATGAGGACTAATACAAAAACGTCAACAACAAAAACAGTTATACAACAATTCTAGGTTCGTTTTTTGAAATAATAATTGATTTAGCGTCTCGTCACAAGTTAATAGTGGCAAAAAAATGTGTGAATGTTGGGGGTGAAAATTTGTAGATAAAAACGTAGCTGACTGCAGGACGTAACAGCCTGCAGAAAAATGGGATTTTAAGTAGATATTGATGTCAGAGACAGCGAATATGCTACGAATATTAACAACTACAAGGATGTTGAACTGATTGAGGAAGTCAAATGTCTCCACAAACACAAAACCAAAATAATACACATTTAGTACAATATCTATTTTAGGCAAAGGTTATTTATGTACATTTTGAAAACTTATAATAAAAATGTTGCTACATTAAGAATTTTTAATTCCAATAAATCAGTTTTTTTATTCATTTGAAATATAAGTGATTTTAAATTCTTTATATTAACTTCACCTGTCTGTATGCATGTATGCATGCATGCATACCGAAAAAATTTTGGATTGATTTTTAACCCTTTTACCGTAATCCAATCGAGCTGAATCTTCGCAGGCAAACTAATGGCGACGACGGAAATGAACTATCCAAATATGGGTAGGATTGGACAAAGGTGCGTGGTACCTCCCATACAAATCACAAATTAAAAATCCAATATTTCTGCTTCTGTTAACGGTATTTGAACAAAATTGGGTATGTTGGTTAGGTATACATATTCTAAAATCTGCTGCAAATATGGGCGGGATTGGACAAAGAGGCGTCGTCATTGATACAGAATTTATAGTCAACAACTATGTTTTTTACGGGTTGGTTTTTTTATTACCTAGTTTTAATGGATTTTAAAAATAATTGGCATCTTATCAAAAGGTAAGTCATCACTGTTTGGAAGGTTGCACTGGTAGTTGCCTCAACTATCATTCGAATAGATTGCTTTAAATCAGTCAAATTTGTGGGGTTTGTTTTGTAAACGTGCTAATTCAATAAGTTCAGGAGACGTTGGGGGTCAACGGAATGTGATGTTTCTGTAAATCGAATTATTAGGGAACTTCCCCTGCAAACCTGGCATACCACCGTAGGCTATGTGACAATCTTGATGAAAAAGATTATGACAAATGAAAAATATTCATCTAAGACACTAATTCCAGGTCGAATCATAATAATACAAAAAAGGGTTATCTTTCGGCGTAGTTCTAAAAAGAAAAATTCTTTTAACAATCTTTAAGTAGCGACGTCCGATTACCGTAACAGTATGACCTTTTTCGGAAAGACCGGAAGCAATTGCATCCATGAGTTATCTGCGAGTCAGAGTCACTCTATATTCGACCATTTTGTTTGTTGACATTGCCATTTAGATCAAAATGTGCCTCGTCCATATTAAAATGCAGTTCAACATCTCTTCGTCCTCAATCATCATTCCAATGATCCCTTAGCGGAAATTTCCATCGACTCGGTAGGAGTGCTGCCATTAGTTGGCTTATTATTTGAGTTTTATAAAAAAATATGTTTAAGTCGTTATATTTGAGCAGGTATGATCCTTTTTGAAAACCTAGTATTTAATTTTATCTTGGCAGCTACAGGCCCCTGAGAACTGAGAGATCTCACACATAAAGTCTTCTCCAGATTCCCCCAAGGTTGGCAACAGTTTTATATGAAGATCATTATAGGCCATCTGTTCGGTAGAGTGGCGCCAAACCTTTGGTTGAAACTAACAAATTCCACTTATTAGCGTCGCACAACACAAATTCTTGATTCACATTGTCAATATTGCTGAAACTGAAATATCGATTAATTAATTTCGTGAAGGTCGTCCAACTTCGGTCGTTTTGCCGGAAACTATCGATGCTGTGCATGAACTGATAAAGCAATAATGACATGTGAATACCGTGAGATAGAGGCTTCCTTGGGCATTAGTAAGATATTTTTATCAATAAGATATTTTTATTATTATTAGTTGGCCGTGAAAAAGATTTACTCTCGTTGTATGACATATAATTTGAGTAAAAATTGAGAAAATTAAGTAACAATTTTTTTAACTCATTTTTAGGAAGTGTTAACAAAACTATTAAAGGGTATCATGGATCTATTTACTGGCTCATTTAAAGTATAATTTGTTAAATATGTTTCAATATTAAATGTACTAAAATGGCGTAGAGAGCGTGGTGGGGCATTACAACGAATAAGTGAAAGCAACCCCGGACAGTCAACAGATTCAGAAATAATTCCAATTAAGAAACATAATAGAGGCCATATCCCTTCTGGACACTAATGACTTTAAAGAACGAAGCAAATAACGGCTTTCATAAGAAGCAATAACAACTGCAAAGTTTAGGGAGACGAAAGCAAACTACAGGAATAATTTGTCGATTTTCTCAATCCGAGTTGGACGAATTGGTTTAATTGGGTTCCAAATAAAAGATGCATATTCCAACTTGGAACGAACAAAAGCAGAAAACAGATCCTTTTTTGTTTATGGATCTGAAAACGAAGATAATAAAAAATATATTTAATAATACAAAAATTTATTTAATTTTAAGTTCGTTTTAACACTTTTAACTAATATAAGATTAGAGTAAGAAACTAAAATAGAAACATGTACATACATATGTATGAGTAGTTAGTTTTTTTTAGCTACAATTATACTTTATCGCGACCGCACTCTCCAATTTGCAAATACCAACTACATTTTAAAATGCCTATCTGACGTTCTTTGTGAAAAAAATTATTTATTAATCGTTAAAGATCGTAAAAAAATGTCAATATACTTTATTGCAACTTAGTAAGCGAGATGAGTTGCACTAACACATCGCTCGCTTACATGTTTGATCCAAATTCAGCGCTAAATTCCGTACTCGAAGTTCATTTTGGAACGAAGTTCCATATCGCACGTAATGGGCTGGGGGCTAAATGAAAAAAAAATTAAACAAATTATGTTTAACACTATTACGCTACAACCCAGTATTAAAAATAAAAATAAATAAATGGTTTCCCGTTACATCCCATGAAGGGATTAGGGAGAGCTTCTCACAACCAGCGAGCTGTGCGGGTTCTAGTTTTACACTCACTGATTGGGACCTACTGTTTTACACCGGTTCCGAACGGTATTATCAACTATATTAGGTACTTTTGCTTTGGTTTGTGTCTAGACTAACATATGCTGCGAAATGTCTTCTGTAATGGGAAGTTTTCTAGGTGGAGCCTGTAACCAATATTTAGTATATATTGAAGTTTTGAACCTAATAAAAAGTAAATTTAGAAAAGCCAAAGTAAAAGAAGTTTAAAAAAAAAATAATTAAAAAAAATTAAGTTACAGTGTTTTATTTATAAATGCACTTAAAACTAGAAAATAATTTTTCTCTTAGCCTCAATAAGTATATTCTTCTTCGTGATGGGGTTGTACAATGGTCCGCCTACTTAGCACCTCAACAACAATGGTCTAGATACTTTCAATAAAGAGCGTAATTAAAATGAATTACTTAATAAATTTTCTAGGGATCTGTCAAATAAAACGCTTGCATTTAAATTAAAAATGGTGACATTTCATTTTGACACGTAATTTGACATTTAATTTTGTCACCATTTATAATTTAATAGCTGACCCGGCGCAAACTTCGTTTTGCCGAAAATATTTTGTTGATTAAACTAATTTCATTGTACCTGTTAAACATGAATTGTTACTTAAAACCATATCATAAAATTTATTGTTTACTTCTTTACCTTTTTTATTTATTCTAGGAGGAACGCTAAAACAGTTTTTGAACAACATTATTAAATAACCTCGCAAAAATTCTTGACTGTGATAATTTATTTTAATGCTTATTTTTTTTGCTTTTGGTAGCACGCCCATTTATCCCATTCTGCCCATTTTCAGTTCGGCTATTAATATTTGTAATTAATGGTCCGATCACGCCCAGTTTTCCCATGACTATTCACATTAACAACAAATCAACGTGTACAAATGTCTAGGACTCTGGCTATTATACAACTGTAGATATATGATATTAAATATTTACTTTGTATGGGAGCTGCCACTCCCACTGGTCCAATCCCGCCCATTTTTTTCTGATTATTCAAATCAGTAACATATGGGATACTGCAATGTTTCAAAACTCTTGCTATCAGAATAGTCAAGATATATGATGTTACGCAATTTATGTGGGAGGGCCCACGCCCACTTGAAATATCAAAAAGATATATAGCCGAAAACCTAATTTGGTCTATAACCTTTCAAATGAAACTGGTTTGGGCCAAATCGGTCAAGATATATGATGTTATTCAATTTGTGTGGGAGGGGCCACGCCCATTGGAAATATCAAAAGATATATAGCCGAAAACCTAATTTGGACTATAACCTTTCAAACGAAAGCAGTATGGGCGAAATCGGTGGGATAGTTTTAGAGTCTATAGAAGACAAACATACAAACATTGTATTTTATATATGTATATAGATTGCAAATCACTTGTTATTTACTAAATTGATTTCCCTTTAACTTATGAATGCAGTCAGTGAGCAATTGAGAACAAAGTTTATTTGGTTGTATATTGAGAGTGGAATGCAGAGAGTTATTTAAAGAATTTGTTTTTAAATGTTTTACCATGGAAGTACGTAGGTATCTTAAATGCAAGAGTACACAAAGTTATTTATCATCGATTGATAATATAATATTATTTTTAATTTATTGTACAAAGTTGCACCTTAGTAAGCGCGGAATACCTTGTGTTATCGAATGATGTAAATATTTTGTAAATAAATCGAAAACTCAGATTTTTGAATTCAACATTTCGAAAGTTTTAAAATTTTGATATTGGATCATTATTAACATAGGTTTTTTTGCAAATATCTTCGGAACTGCATAACCGATTTAAGAGTTTGATATCTCGTTTTGAAAAACATGACAACGGCTTTCGAAAAAAAAAAATAAAAAAAAAACAATATATGTATATGTCATTGGTGGTACAATATGAAAATTGGATTTTGCCACGCCCCTCCGCCCACAGACCGAAAATCAAAAATCAGACTTCACAGTGTCACCCGACTGAATATTCTGAAGATCTAACAAACATACATTCTAAATTTTAGTTAAATTGGTCCATACATTCAAATTTTCGATATAACTCCACCTCAACGTCACCTATCGGGTCCAAATATAGCCTTTGTTACCCATCGTGCTAAGATAAACATTACCTGAAAATTTCATCAAAATCGGCCCGGCCGTTTTGGAGTACATACCTTTCATACATACATACATCCTCTTTTATATATATAGATAGATAGATAGATAGATAGATAGATAGATAGATATAGATAGATAGATGCAAGAGTTTTATTTGAGAGAGCCCTAGAAAATTAATTTACTAATTCATTTTAATTACGCTCTTTATTGAAAGTATCTAGACCGTTGTTGTTGAAGTGCTAAGTAGGCGGACCATTGTACAACCCCATCATGAAGAAGAATATACGTATTGAGGCTAAGAGAAAAATTATTTTCTAGTTTTTAGTGCGTTTATAAATAAAACACTGTAACTTAATTTTTTTTAATTATTTTATTATTTTTAATTTTTTAGTAAATAAATTTTTAATGTTTTAATTTTTTTTTTCATATTCATGTATTGTCATCCAAATCTGGCAAGTGTGCAAAATTTTAGTTCGATTGGTCACCTGCAACTGTGTTAAAAATGAGTTACTAGATTTTAACAATACAGACAGACAACAAAGCAAGTTAAATAAAACACTGTAAAAAGGAATATTTCCTTAAATAAGTTCCTTTTCATAAAAAAAAGAAAATTTTCTCAAAAAAATAAATATTCATATTCTTAAACAAAGTATCTTTTCTTAAAAAAACCTTATCTTAAAAAGTACATTTTCTTACAAAAAAGTAAATTTTCATACAAAAAGTAGTTTTTATTTAAAAAGTAATTTTTTATAAAATAAGTACCTTTACTTAAAAAAATTAATTTTCTTACAATAGATTGAATTTTCTTCAAAAACTACATTTTCGTTAAAGAGTGCGTTTTGTTTTTGAAACAAAACAACTTTTCTTGAGATAAGTACCTACTCTAAAAAATATACCTATTCTTGAAAAAATTATCAATTATATAAAAAAATCCTATTAAAAAACATTTTCTTCAACAAAGTACCTTCTCTCAAAGAAATAATATATTCTATAAAAAAAAATATTAAAAACTGTTTAACATTTTACAAAAAGTATGTTTTCTTAAAGAACCATTTAAATTATCGTATTTTTTAACGGGCGCCTTAGGAGTATTGGAACTAGCTAGTACATAATATATAGCGAAAGGATCTTCATTCCAACCGGGTGTCTCCAACCAAAATCTCTTACGTTGAGGGTGCCAAATTAATCGTAACAGTTCAAAGATTTATAACTGTTTTGATGTGAAACATAAAATATATGAACTTTCCTAGACGCTTCGCCATTATATGGAGTATTGGTACATTGCTTCTGAAAGTCTTGTTAGAGAGAATTACGAACTGAGGAAAGAGCTATAATATTGCGGAAACTTGCAATGCAAAATTTTTGAATGTTTAGGAATGAAATCAAAAAGAAAGCTCCAACCCTCAGCAGAAATCTTCTTTGGTCTGTAAAGAAAAATTGTACTCATCAGGGTCAAACCCGATTTCTGATACAAAGGCCATGAACTTTCAGAATTATTTGGTTTGGTTGAGACACTAAGTCTACTGTCGCACAGGTATATCGATTAAGACTCCATTTCTTGTCCTTAGTACTTTCCCCACATTTTAGTTCCAAATCATTGAAAACGTTTGCTATTTATTTGCTAAATGAACTTATATGAAATGTATTTATCTCTAGGAAATACAACAAAATATTCGAAATGTGACACTAAGAGCATTCATTCAAATCTGCAAATACTTCGTACAAACATTTAGTAAAAATACAAGATTTTCGAGTAATCCGACGGCTTTGTGAGTTTGAACGGAACCCATCCCAGAAGTTGTCTAGTCGTTGACACCATCAACTTTGTCCTGCCCTCAATAACAGCAAGACCCACCATCGCTGATTTTTTTTTCGATTCTTGATAATACTGCAGTAACCTCTTGCAAATTTCGTCCAACGACGTCTATGTCGTCAGCATACGCCAGAAACATTTTGATTTCCTTGTTGATGGTCTGCAGCTTTTCTCATTATTATCTTCATTAAGATGTTGAAGAGATTGCACGAAAGTGTGTCACCTTCTCTCAGTCCACGCTAGGTACAATATGGTTCAGTGAGTACTTTCCCTACCTTGACTGCTGATTTGGTTTGGGACAGCGTCATTCTACAGAGGCCGATCAGTTTTGCCAGAATCCCAAATTCAGACGTAGGTTGTTAAAATTTTCCCCGTATGGGGCTATCGAAAGCAGCTTTGTAATCGATAAAAAGATAGTATGTATCCATTTTCCATATCGAAAAACCAAACTGTGTTCCACAATCATTACCTCCTGATCTTCAGTGGAATTATCTGAGTGAAGTAGTGCTGAAAAGTGATCTCCCACATTTTAAGCACGCAGTGCTTATCAGTCACCAGATTCCTATTCTCGTCCTTGGCCGGCAGACAAAATTAACGTTCGGAAATATATTATCCTGCGCTTGCTATATCCAGAATTTAATCAAAGCTTGATGGGATTTTGGGATAATATTCAGTGTAGGAAAACATTTTGAAATTTGCGTTAGGGCGAGTTTCGCAGAAGTTATTTGAAAGCTCACAGAGAATTTTCATATTAGATGACATTTAAATGACAAGCATCGAGCATTTAGAGTACATTTAAATTGAAAATTCTCAACTGTGAAACGGGTCATTAATATTCTATTTCAGATTTATTCATGAATAACCTGAAACTGGCTCATAAACTTGTCAGGCATGACAAATATTTGTCACAGCGTCAAAGCATGTAGTTTGGTTTGGCTTACGCCACGTGACAATGAGAGCCAGTATATGACTGCCTCTGAAGTCAGGCGACCCACTGTGGTTGCCACATAATTTGAGAAGAATAGTGCGAAGGAACAAAAGAGAAGGGAACGAGCCCTACTAGTAGCGAATATTCAGACACATAGATAGACGCAGGACAAACAGAGGAACCACTAAATTATGTTCCCAATATATATATAAATCCCCTAAAAAGCCCTGACCATTACATACAATACCATCCCAAGATGAGGATCGACATATGCAGGGCAAGGTGTATCATTCCAGATTACCAGTAGCGTAGAAAGAACCCACAGAATAATCATCAGGATATTTTCGCCTGCCCGGATGGATGGCAGACTCTGTGAAAATTCCATCAAATCCTCCACGGCCACATTGCGCAGAGGCCAGGCCCACTGCCTGAGGCCATCCAAAGCAACAGCAACGCCTTCGCTGGAGGGCTGGGCATTGACTGACAAGGTGCTCAATGGTCTCCACTTTCTCTTCATTACCACAAGCACCGCAGTAATCAACCCCGTTCACAATCCAGTTGCGAATGAAGCTTCCAGTACCCCAGTGACCCCTGATAACCCCAATGAGAAGCTGCAAGTCATCCTTGCCCAGTCGTGGAAGCGACTTAGTCCTCCCTGAGGTCACTGCCGGCCATATGTCCCTTTAAATCCACTCTGGCCAGCTACCAGCGATTGGTCAAGCCATACACGTAACAGATCAGCGGATGTGCAGAGGCACTCAATCTCAAATCAGCACAAGTGCATCCTACTCTAGCAAGACAGGCTACTTCAATATTCCCTGTGACATCACTATGTCCCGGAACCCAGAAGAGTCTTAGCTTGCCGGGTACTACACTGTTTAAAATCTGCTTGCAATCCCTAACCAATAAGGTTGTACATATGTGTGACCTGATCGCACTGGATACAACACCCAATGGATACAACCACGACTACATTATTTCAGTTGCAGCTCGCATAATCGCCACTATTTCCGCTTGGAAGACACAGCAGTTTACACCTAGTCTCATCGAAACCCCGATTTGAAGGTCCTCACTAAAAATCCCCGCTCCTGTGCCTGATTCCATTTTGGAACCATCTGTATTGATCATGTGACCAGAGAATGGGGAAGGTATAACTCCCACCCAGTCACTCCTATCTGGCATCACGATTTCCCGGTATCGCCCCAAATATACAGTCGATAACAAAAACTTGTCTGTGTGATTCTATATCAAATCCTGGAGAATATTCTTATGTACCTCATTGGCAAGTCTCCAGATACCCACACACCATCTCGCATAGGCATCAAGAGTACACAAATTCAGGATGATATCCAATGCCGCCAGCAAAGCACTTCTCCTCGCTCCACTGAGGCACATCGATGCAGTCCCCTATACTTTACTGAGCACCAGGCTACGCAGACATAGGTGATAATTGGGAGCACGATAGTCGGAACGAATTCCGACGTGCAATCCTGTCTTCATTTTCTCCCCAGTTTCTGACTAGACCGACTAGAATAACAACGTCGTCCACATAGGCAACAATTCTACGGCCTCACAACTCAAAATCTTTAAGTATACCGTCAACCACTAAAAGCCACAGCAGAAGGGATAAAACTCCACCCTGTGGCGTATCCCTTGTGGTCAGCTTCCGAACTAAGCTCACCCCAAGGTTAGAATTCATAATGCGATCTCAATCAATTCGACTAGAACTGAAGGCACTCCAGCGGAATCCAGAGTTTCCCTGACAGCGCTAGATGACACATTTTTAAGAGCACTTTATATATCTAAGAAGACAGCCAAAGTGAAATCCCCAAACTTCAATTTGTGGCCAAAACACCCCACAATATCCTGCGGAGCATTGTCTACAGATTTACCCTTGAGGTAGGCCTGTTGGCAAATCATTTCCTTGTACTCCTTGCTATAAGTGTGTCAAACATGCCATATATTTGTTTGTGTTAAGCCAGCACAAAAATGTGTTGTAGCCCACATACGAGTAAACAAAGTATATAAGCAAATGATTGTAAATAACGTGGCAATGAAAACGGACATTGATTGACATGGTTGCAAAATTGTATTATGGTTGGCAAGATGAAAGGAAAATATATCAAACCTACTTCATTTCGAGACGACAGAACTACATAAAATAAATCAAATGTAAATAAATATATGTATATTAGACCGACTCACGTCGTATGGTAGAAAAAGTGTTTTTTGTCCACCACTCAAAATGTACCTTGGTTTGTTTTATAAGGATTCTCAAAATATTTTCTGTCTTGCATTAAGGTCCCGTGAGCTGGACCGGTTTCAAAAAAAAAAAGGATTTTTTGAGTTTTTCAAAGAAATTTGTTCTTTGGCTAAAGACAATATATACGATATTAGCATCATATGAAAGGGTTATTTATGTCGTGTCGAACGGTATATAAAATATGTCCTAGCACATCCGTTTTTATAGGGATATTCTGCACATTTTAATTTTTTTTACGGAGACTTTTCTGATTTAAATGTCAGATTGGAGTAATTCTAAATATTCAAAAAAGTCGGAAAATATATTAAAAAAAGGAAATCTATAAAACAATGCTCTCTTCGTCCAAGGAAAAGTTTTGATACCCATTTTACACTGTCTACACTGTGTACACTGTACAATCTAATTTTGCCACCGTAGTGAATTTTTTGATAAAAAGCGAATTAATGGGAAAAAGGCGAAACATGTATTTACTTTAATGGACTAAAGAATAAAATATGTCAATCAGAAAATGTGATTTATTTGCAGATTATCCCTGACAAAAGGATGTGTCGGGAAATGTTGTGACATGTTTTATTTCCGTTAGATGCGCTTTAAAAGAATCTTTCGTATGATACTAATAACACGGTGTGACAGTCTTCAATACCTGGGAAGAGACAGTATTTTTCTTGTAGGTGATGTCGAGTGAAACAAGAATCTGCTTATGAAATTTCCCAAACATCCCCAAAATCTTAACACAGGGAAAAGATTTGTTGGAAATCAATTCGGGTATTGGAAATTCCATGATAAAGTCTATATCTTGATTAGAATTCGTAATTGTCAAGCATCAGAATTATTTGTCGCTGTTATTGTTAGATAGGTCTAACGAAATACAAGTTGCCACTGCTGAATTTTAGTTGTATTCACCAATTTGAACATTTCAAAAACCACATTCATCTGAAATGGAAGATACAACTAATAAACAGTACATATTAGAATTCTTGTTATTAGTTACTGTAACCATAATTTAGTTTCTGTTACAAAAACACTTGTTACAAAGTTATGTATTCGATTTTTCACAAGGGGTTTTGTTGTTAAAGAGAAACTCCGTATTTTGGAATGTTACACGAGGACTTTGCAGGAAAACTAATATTTTAAACAGAAAGTGATAAACACGATATAGATTATAGATATCAGCCAGTGGAGAATACATATTATCATAAATTGAGGTGAATGACAGATCACACTTATTTTACATTTATTCAAATAAATATTTCAGTTCTTGCAACCAAAACTGAATTACAAATCAATTGATATTCACAACATTTGGTGATAAAGAACACAATTATTGGTAATCACAACTAAATAATACGATAGTCCAAGGAACCGCCAAATTTTAGTTGGCTGTAAATATAGTTGTGACAACGAATCTCTTCTCTGTGTGTTGAAACCCGGTTTTGCGTACCTTTGGGCACTTATACGCCTGTAAGTTAGTTTAGTATCAACGGATTGTCATTTCCTCACCGGATTTGAAAAGAGCAAACTTAGGCCATGGAAATGCTATATACGTTATTTATGAAAATGTCAGAAACCTGTGTGTATTTATCCAGCAAACGGATATTTTTTAAATTTTTTCTTGACATTGCCCAAAAGCAACGTTTCCTCATGAGTAAAACGCATTTAAAAAAATCCAATGAGTGTTCGAACTCACGGGCGATGTAGTAACACCTTTTTGCTATACGGTGCCTGTTTGATTTCTATGAACACATTCGTAAATGTTACATAGGAAAATAAAAAACAGCGTTCAATCATGTGATGACGTTACAGTTAAATAATATTAATACTTAAAATTATTTAAAGACCCAGTGCAAGCACATGTGTCATTATTTTCTTGCTCAATACTTTTTGTTTTAGTCCCACAAAAGTCAAAGAATGCAAAGCAACAGACATTTGTATATACAGACATACATTGTTATATTCGTACATACGCTACACAAGTTCACAAAATTGTCGTTGCTCCCTTGCTATCTCATTTTTATATACGTATAATACGTCATTACTCTCTTTGCTCTGAGAGTGCTCCGCACCCACATTTTATTGGATTTACCTATCACTATAATAAAAAAAAACAACAACACCAACAACAACAACAACAATAACAACTACTACTTCTACTACTGATATGTTGGTGATTTATTTGTGCATACTTTGTCCGAAGTAGCTGACGTATACGTGTGTCACATAACCACATGTTTGCCATATCAACAGCAACGAAACAGCCAAACACACAACATCACATATACTTTGTGCGAAGTAGCTGACGTATTAGTATGTCACCATAACGTCGACTGCGATGGTTTTAGCAGCAGCATAAAATCTGGTTTTAGCAGATTTTGACTTTTATAGATTTAGTCCCTATATGCCGCTATAGAAGTTAACACATCAAAAAAAAAAAAGTGGTATTAATTGACTGAGTTATTGAAGTTTTTTTTACCACAAAAATCAATTACGAAAAATCAACACGAAAAATGTTGTGCAGGCATTTTTGGAAAAATTTTTGTTTTAATCAAACTTCAATAACTCAGTCAGTTAGTACCGGATTTTTAAAAACAATGTTACGTTTTACTCATTAGGAAACTCCCCTTTTAAATACATTCAAGAGTATTGTGGTTTCTTAATAAAATAATGTGTAAAATCATCGTCGAAAAACAATTAAAAAGACATCCGTTTGACTTCTCATATTTTCTTAAATAAAGTATATATCGCTCGAAAAGCTTAAGTTTCTTCTATTTAAAACTGGTGAGAAAATGCAAATCGGTTGATAGTCACCTAACTTATAAGTGCGCAAAGGTACGCAAAACCGGGTTTTGAAACGGTTTTCCAGATTTTGGGGGCGTTTCGGAAATTTCACAAGCAGGTTCTTGTGGCAGTCGACAGCACCTACAATAAAAATACTGTCACTTCCCAGTTATTTCTACTTTAGTCTTTTTTGTATCACTGTGTAATGTATACCCTGTTTTTGGAAAACTACAAAATTATTTGAAAAATTAAAAAAAATACCTTTTTCAAAAACTGCAGCGCACAGGATCTTAATTCTAGACACGAAATATTTTGAGAATTATCGTAAAACAAACCAAGGTACATTTTTAGGGGATGACAAAAGGAACTTTTTTTGTGAGTCGGTCTAATGTATATACAAGTGACGGGAAACTCAATGTAAACAACTGAACTTTACATATGAATATTTGCGCATGGAAAATATTTACTCTGTACTGTGATGTTCAGTCTCTCTCTCTCTCTCTAATAGTATTTTCACTGTGGCAAACTGCTGGTGGTAGTATAAATTTTTAAATATTATTAAATTGATGTATCGTAAGTTGCTTTGATGGCAATTAGAAGTGTGTACGAATGATTGATATTTGTGTGATTAACTACGTTTAATTACTTTATGTGATTAATTATTGTGCAAACTTAAAATATTTATAACGAATTTCAAAATTTCTGCCGTAGGTTAATAAGAAAGGCTTGTTTAATTCATAAGCATTATCGTTTCACTAACAGGTTTGCTTGTCATAATACATTAGATTTGTTCACGTATGTACTATTTTTAATGTGTTAATATCTATAGGCGCGGGTAGGGACTTAACCCAAAAAGCGATCACACGGATTGTTTGGTGTTAAACTCCTCCGAAAGGGCTGGACTGATTTGTATGAATTTTTGTGCGCATATCGGGTAGGTGTCAGAATCGGCCAACATCTATTTGTCATACCCCTAAATGATAAGGACACAGATTTGTCCGACTGCGAAACAGAGATTGTCAGACTGCGAAAAAACACATACTGATGTAGCGGCAGCGAATACTTGTTTTTTGGGTGGGTGCGGAGCACTCTCAGAGCAAAGAGAATAATGACGTGGTTATACGTATATAAAAATTATATAGCAAGAGATGATGACAAACAAAACGGATGACTGTGTTAACTTCCTAAAGCAATCAATAATAACATTCTGTGGTATTGAAAATGTACTTCATCTACCCTTGGTATAAGTTACTAACACTTCACAATGACTTACATTAACTCCGCACAGTGTTCGCAGAACCTTACAAAAAAGGGCTAAATGTTAAAAATGAGCAGAAACCAAAAAAAAAAGCAAATTTTTAAATAACAAAATACAAAAAAAAAAAATATTGATGATCCACATGTGTTAGCAATTCAGGGCATCTGATGATGATCTTGTCAAGGAGTTCGAAACTACTTTACCGGTAAGAGTTCTTTCCTGAATAGTTTGTTATTCCAACAAAACCAAAAATTTTTCTAAAACAAACCCCCTGACCCTGTAGGATGGCAACTTCACAGATTGCCACGAATTATGGCTGAGACACACATCAATGGTCTGGTAGCCTTTGTACATGGTCCAGACTTTTAAATGGTTATTATATGCAAATACACCAAACGTATGTCTAGCATATATACGCAGAATATAACATCACCAGCTTTAAATAGGGTTCAAACAACACTGACGGTTACGTATTTATGCCTCAATATTTACAACAGTTGCAGAGTGAACAAAATGTGCGATTCCTCTGTCATGTACTGCAGTTTGGGAAAACAATAGTTATAAGTGTGGAAATTGCTGAAGTTGCACTAGTTTTCTGCAACAATGTGCTTTCAGTACACTTTCAATTGTTTTGGCCATGCATAAAAGACGTTTCCTTATCGAGCAGTCGTAAATACGGTTAATCAAAATGTATGATTAATCAGTTATTCGATTAATCGTTTTATCTATTAACCAGGTTGCGTGATTAGTTAATTAATAGGTAATAGTAACCACACGCAAAGAAATAAAACGTTTATTGCTCGGTTGTCACAACAATACTTTGATTGATTTGTATTAATTTATTAATCACAACCGTTCATGTAGTTCTCCCAACTAAACTCATATATCGCAAATGTATATCATGTTGTGCAAACGAGTTCTCGAGTCGAACGCGTACAAAATTACATTTGTCGCAAGTTTGAAAAACGTTTGTTATAACTGAAATTAGCCATTTTTCTAATGAGAGCACATATTACGAAGAACGTAAATTTCTCGCATTCTCTCATTCTGTCGACTGTACACACAGTCTTATCCACTCGTTTGGTATACACCATAGAGTAATCTCAGACTAGAGAGAATATTTGGCACATCTGACGTTTCCTTTCACACACTTCCTGATACGGTCGGTGAGATAGAGAGATGTTTGACGAAAAGTGACATACGTCAGGTAATTACAATAACTTCTTGCTTTAATTTTTCATGCCATTTTGGTGAAAAACTGTGAAATTTAAGTGTGTTTTAAACTTTTTTATTGTTGTTAGCATTGTTAGCATACATTTGTGTTGTTTTTAACACAATAATTTTAACACACAAAACGAAGAGCCGTTGTTGTTATTCAGTACGTTATTTTGAACCGTTGCCACTATCTGGTATTAGTAAAGCAATTCTTTTCAACATCAAACGTAAATATCACACCAGGCCAAATGTCATAAATTTGGTGGGAGAACTAGTGGGTCTACTAGAAGTATTAGTCTATGGCATACACACTCACTCATACACATAAAAGTGATCCTTGTCAATATATCTTGACGCGTTGTAGTTTGCTGCGCTTTTAGTTGTTATTTGAATGCAAGCAGAGACAGAAGTGTAAATAGACAGTGAAAAAATAGACAAAAATTACAACTTTTTTTAAAACAAACTTGTAAAAGTTGTAAATTTAAACAAAAAAGATCTTATGGAAGCCATAAACAAAAGTTTTAATCACAACTCGGTTGCTGTAACCGAAAGTACAGTTGGTGGAACCGTTTTTCGTTGCTCGCAAAGGTTTTTTCAGCTCTAATTTTTCATAACTCGTTTAATGTAAACGTTTTTCAGTTCTCGCAAACGTTTTTTTGGTTAGGATCAACTACAACTCGGTTGTTATAACCGAGGGAACCGTTTTTTGTTTCTCGCAGACCTTTTTTCAGCTCATACTTTTCAGAACTCATTTGCTGCAAACAGTTTTCGATTCTGCCTGACGAAATGACATGTACGGCTTAACGAAAATTCGTTTCTCCTGACTACAGTCCCCAATCGAACTTCTGTAATCTGAGATTTCGTTTTGGAGGAACGAGTTTTTTCTTTGCGTGCAACCATACTAAAAACACAACTATTGTAAAATATAAACCTTTCTTACGGGTACTCGTATACAATGTATGACTGAGGGTAAAGGTAAGTTTTATTCCGATTGAAATTTTTGTACTGCTTTCATAAAACTTTAAATTATTTCTATTGGATTGAGTTGCTTAACTGCTATACATGGTGTTTCAAAAAAGACCAACCTACAGATGTAGAATACAAGTTAACAAGCCGTGGAGGGATACACTCCCCAAGAAGGCGGAATAATCGTTGTCTATTTTTTTGCGTAACAATTCGTCTGTGGTGTTGGCGCAGCGCGAATATCGTCGCCAAATCCCCGCCCGTGCAACACTGACTTCGCAAACAATGCGCCGTTTGGCCACTAACTTTGAAGAGTATGTTACCACACGAGACGTTGCCAGGAGTGACCAGCCCCGGAGCGCCCGTTCGGCCGAGAATATCGCCGCTGTTGCCAAGGATGTCGAGCTGTCGCCGGAAACATCGACCAGCCGTGCCTTGCAATTGTCCATCAGCCGGTCGTCGCTATGGCGAATTTTGATCAAACACCTGCGCACCACCAGTCCCAGCTGTTGATATAGACATGGCTAGGAACGCTGAAAACTTTAACAACGTAATTGATGAATTATCATTAGATATGGATATCAGGGTCGAGTTGGCAGCGGTTACTGATAGTAAGGTGCCCGTAATCGAATCTTCTGATGAACCGATTGTAAGCTCTCTAAATTCTTCTACTAACCTTGTGGTGGTACCTCCTCGAAAAACCATTTTCATTTCTCGTTTATCACATGACACACCTGTAGGTAGTCTTGTTGATTATATCAAACAACACTGCAAGGACTACAATGATGAAGACTGTAAGGTATTCAAAATCAATTACTCTCAACCTCGGGATATTTCATCCTTAAAAATAGTGGTTCCGGAGAAATTATTTCATACAATAGTTACTGACAATTTTTGGCCAGCTGGAGTATTGGTGATAGGCGCGGAATAGTGATAGGCATGAGAGAACAACCAGAATAAATTTGCCTATTTCGGCTCCAAAAAACTAAATACTTCCTGTTGTCGTAATCTTTACCAAAACGTTAGAGGATTACGGACTAAGCTACGCAATATCTTCCTGAAAAGCTTCTCAATTGAATTCAATGTCCTCGCTCTTACGGAAACATGGCTTAAACCTGACATTTTTAATGCAGAAGTCCTATGCCCTAATTACACAATTTATAGACACGATCGAACCCGATGTGACGGAGGTGGTGTTTTACTAGCTCTTCATGATATTTTCCTGTCTTCCTTAATTGACATCAATAACAATAACGATATTGAATTTATATCTTGTTGTATATTTTTCTCCAACTTTAAAATTTTCACAACCTGTTCCTACATTCCACCCAAATCTGATATTAGTTTATATATGATGCACTTTGATTTGATAAAATGTGTGAGCAAAATGGCATCATCAAACGACAAAATTTTAGTTCTTGGGGATTTTAATTTTCCTGAAGTTTCATGGTCTTACGATTCGGATGTGTGTTCTTTATTACCGTTCAATATTGGACGCTTCGAAGAATTCTTCACTTCAATTTACTTTATATGTCTAAATCAATTCAATAATGTCTTAAATTGCAGTAACACATTACTTGATCTAGTTTTTTGTAATACCTCTGAATTTGCTCTTTGCAGAGTAGATCCTTTCGTTATTTTAGAAGACAGTCATCATCCACCACTAATGATATCTATAAACTCTGGCCAGCAGCTAAGTAAGACGCAAAACGATGTTGTCTTTGAATTTGACTTTAAGCATGCTGACACTGTATCTCTATGTGAAGCTGTTTCAGCAATAGTCTGGCCTCCTTTTGATGAAGATCCGAGACTATTGTTTTCTAACTTCTATGATCATCTTCAATCATGTTTTGCCTCCTGCATCACAACTAAACGTTTTGTTCATACGACAATTAACCCTACTTGGTCTACAAGAGAGTTAAAAAGGTTTTAAAAAATCGAATGAATAAATTATACAAAAAATATTGTTCCTCTAACTCCCACTACGACGTGGTGAGGTACTTAATGGCAAAAAATCTGTTTACCACGAAAAATCAAAAATGCTATGAATCCTATTTAAGTAAAATGCGAGCCAAGCTAAATCGTAATCCGAAGCAGTTTTTTAACTTTGTTAACTCCAAAAGAAAATCTAATGGACTTCCATCTCACCTAAAAAATGGTGACAAGGAATCTTCCACAGATACTGGAATGGCTGACTTATTCGCGGAATTCTTTCAAAGTACTTATACTTCAAGTAACCTAGTAACGTCCAATTATCCGTATGCTATTCAGGAGTATAATTGCATTCCGAATATTTCTCTTTCATATGACGAGGTTTTGAATGGTCTAAAATCCTTGGAACCTAACTTTTCTGCCGGTCCTGATGGTGTTCCTGCTTCAATTCTTCGTGCCTGTGCCGACTGTTTATATATACCACTAACTGATCTATATAACGTTTCACTATGTTCAGGATTCTTTCCAGATATTTGGAAAGAGAGTTACATAACTCCCCTCCATAAAAGTGGCAGTCGATTCGATGCAGAGAACTATAGGGGTATTGCTAAATTAAGTGCAATCCCTAAACTTTTTGAGAAATTAGTAACACGTAGACTAGTGCATTCAATTGGTGGAATTTTATCTGAATACCAGCATGGTTTTGTAAAAGGAAGATCAACAGTCACAAATCTTTTACATTTTTCTTCTTCTATTTACAACGCATTCTCTTTAAGACTGCAAACAGATGTCATTTATACGGACCTTAGCAAAGCTTTTGATAGGGTGAACCATCGCATTCTTATACACAAACTAGATTTAATCGGTTTTCCAACTCGTTTATTATCATGGCTATCTTCCTACTTAGCAGGCCGAACTCAAAGGGTGAAACTTAATTCTAAACTGTCACGGGTGATAAACGTAACATCGGGAGCACCACAAGGTAGTCATCTTGGTCCAATCCTATTCGTTTTATATTTGAATGATCTTCCTTCCTGCGTTCGCTCATCAAATATATTGATGTATGCGGATGATGTAAAATTATTCCTTCCCGTGAGTAAGATTAACGATAGCCTATTGTTGCAAGAAGATTTTTGCAGATTAAGTAAGTGGTGTAAAGTAAATGATATGTCCTTGAATTTTAAAAAATGCAAGTTTATGTCATTTACTCGAAGTACACTTTTACCAACACGATACTTCTGTGGTATCTATGAAATTGAAAAGGTGTCAAATTTTAAAGACCTTCGTGTGTTATTCGACGGTAAACTTAGATTTAATCTGCACATTGACTCTTGTGTGGTTCGAGGAATGTCACTACTTGGCTTTATTAAAAGATGGAGTAGAGAGTTTGATGATCCATATTTGGCTAAAAGACTGTTTACCACTTTGGTTAGACCTGTCCTTGAGTATGGGGTTGTTGTATGGTTTCCCTGCTTTGAGTGCGAAATTACGAAAATTGAATCCGTCCAGAAACAGTTCCTGCTTTTTGCATTGAGGGGTTTAGGTTGGAATAACTCGATGGATTTACCACCTTATACCAGTAGACTGCTCTTAATTAATTTGCCAACACTTGAGAGAAGAAGAGTTATGTTAGGATTTACTTTTATGCATAATTTGGTTAATGGTAGTATTGACTCACATTTTCTATTAAATCTTATTAACTTTAATGCTCCAATGCGCCCATCAAGACACTTTATCCCCATTAAGTTAAATTTTTGCAGATATCAATATGAATCTTTTAATCCGCTTAATCGTCTGTCAAAGCTTTACAATGATTATTTCAACACAATAACTAATGTTTGTTCAACTAATGTTTCTTCAATTTATTTAATAAAGCGTGCAATATTAAATTTACGAGATAGTTAATAGTAACAATTACAAGGTTTGCCACACTCCGCTTTACGAATATTACTGTACTGTTTTGAATTGTTCTCTGCCTTTATTGCCTTCTTGGCACTGAATTAGTCGTTTCTCTTGCTATATCCGTCTCTAATAATGTTCCTAGCTATCCTGATGCACACTGATTTAATGATTTCGGATGCCCTAATCTCAAACGCTGTGCCAATCAACACTTACTGAGGGACTTATCTCTCAAAAGTTTGGCACATTATCCATCATCTGTTCCTGCTTCATCAGCTCCTACTTCATCTGTCCTGCTACACATATCCCTGCTCCATCTGTTCCGGCTTTATCTGTTCCTTTATCATCTGTTCTTGATTCATCTGTTCTTGCTCCATCTAAATCATCAGTTTTTCCTTCATATGTCCTGCTGCATGTGTTCCTGCTTACTTGTTATTCATCTGTTCCTGCTAATTCTGTTTCTTTATCATCTGTTCCCGCTTCATCAGTTCCTACTTCATCTGTCCTGCTACATCTGTTCCTGTTTCTCCTGCATCATATTCCTGCTTCATATGTTCTTACTCTATCTATTCCACCTTCATATGTTCCTGCTTCATCAGTTCCTGCTTCATCTGTCCTTCTTCATCTGTTCCTGCTTAATCTGTTTCCGTGTCATCTGTTCCTGCTTCATCTGCTCCTGCCTCATCAGTTCGTGCTTCCTCAGTCCTTCTACAACTGTTCCAGCTCCATCTGTTCCTGCTTTATCTGTTCCTGTGTCATATGTTTTTACTTCATTTGTTCCTGCTCCACATACTTCACCAGTTCCTACTCTTTCTATCCTACTGCATCTGTTACAACTTCATTTGTTACTGTTTTTTTTTTTTTTTTTGCATTCCTATTCTATTCATATCTTCATAGTAGTCTTTTTTTACTTATATAATAATTCTGTTAATATCGTCCATGTTCAATCTTTTATCTCCTACATGAATTTATTACTATTTGTTTTTTAATTTTGTTCCTGATTACTGTTTTAATTTAATTAATATACTTTAGTTTTGTATTTAATTTGTAACTGAAGATATGTAAAATTATATTTTCCCAGCTGTTTTTAGCCGAGTAAATAAATAAATAAATAAAAAAATAAATAAATAAAAATGTCCCCATACAAAGCCCAGTACGTACATCAGCTGCTGCCTGTCGACCCCCAAACGCGTGTAACCTACGCCCTAGTCATTCTCAATCTCGTGGACGAAGTGGATGATATTTCCACCAAAATCATAATGAGCGATGAGGCTCATTTCCACCTCAGCGGGTATGTGAACAAGCAAAACTATCGCTTCTGAGGCACCGAAAATCCACGATCTTGCACTGGTCCGCAAGAGCGCCCGATTTAACCGTTCCAGACTTTTTTTGTGGGGTTTTTTGAAGTTCCGCGTTCACGTGAACAAGCACGAGACCATGGAGCCCTCAAGGTCAACATCCGACACAAGTGCGAGAATCTGTCGCCCGAAGTTCTCGCCGAAGTGTTGAAAAATGCCGATATCATCTTCTCAACTTAATCAATAAAATTCTAAAGGTTCAAATAAACATAATCAAAAACCAGAATCGAAGTTTATCATTTAGAAAAAAAAATGAGAGCCAAACAACATCGGATGACTTCTTTTGAAACACCTGGTATACTTGTTTTATTTTGTTAATATAATAACCGCCTGCTATGGCAACGATATCGTCCGCTTCGATCACTTACGGCTATTTAGGTCTTCTTCCGGCAAAGATGCACAGTCTTATAAAATGCGTATTTACGATTTTCTACCTGTTTGTATTCCTAAAAAAGATTTTCTTTTACAAACTGAAATTTCACCTCTCCGTTTAAAGTCTACTGAGAAACTCAATAAACATAAACATCGTTCGTCATTTTAACTGTGACAACGACAAATATTTGAGATTACAAATAGAGGCAATTCTAGCTATTTAGTAATATCATAAAGGTTTTAATAAAAAACAATCCAGCAGTATAAGTCATATAAATCTTGTTTAAAAAAACGTTACATAATATATAAGCATCATATTTTTTTTATGACTTCTAACATTTATCAATTCTATCCTACCCCGGGCGCTTTAATTTCTTAAATAATTGTAACTTTACTGTTTATCTTAAAGGTTTGAAATAGCCAATAATGTTCATTATTTGATGTTTCCATAGTATTGTTAGTTCAGAAGAACTGTAAACAAGGAAAACATATAAGAACCACGGAAGTCCGTCTACACATACATATTACACTTAATATTGATTTATGTATTACCATTTGTTCTCAAGATTCCAGGAAACGTATTCGACGAGAATTTTGCTAGAAGTAAGTACCAAAGTACACAAAATATAGTTGTTTAAACTTTTGTCAAACACGTGTCGAATCTGTATGCATTGTGCCATTGCCATGGTAAACGGGAAGCCAGATGACGAACAGGAATATCAACCGTTGGGTTATTATACCGTCATCCATAAAAATGGGTGTATAAATTATATCATTCAATAAGCAAAAGTGTTTAATGTAGAGAGGTATTAATATTAGACACTAAGTATGTTTCGAAGTAATACTTCTTTTAGACAGTTTTATCTTCCTGGCTGGTTGGTAAGCACCGCAAGTTGTTACTGTGGTTAATCTTTGCAAAGAATACTATGTCCTTTCTAGTGCCTTCAATGAAAACATATGAATTTCTGCCGTAAACCACAACAGATCTTAATGAAATTCAAATCAAATCAAATTATTTCAAAAAGGTCGAGCATAGAAAAGTTGCCTTATGTTAACCGGGGGTGTCTGATAGCTATTGCGGATCTTGCCAACATCTTCATCAGCATACGCTTTGGTATTCTTGTTGGTGAATTCATCAAAACTGTATGAATCGAAACACTCATCATATTAGTGAGGATTCCGTTGTACATACGTTCGATGAATACCAAGAATTACCATTGGAAAAGCTTGTTTGGCAAAAATAAACGCGTAGTAGACGCAATAAATCGCGAAAATCACAAATGATCCTTAAATATGGTCGCAATATTTTGCCAACTGCCTCTCCCATGTGGAATATGGATGAATTTACCGCGGCATTTGGGAACCGGAATGCTGGACGGCTGTAATATTTTTCGTTCATTGTGTCTGCATCCCTTAATTATTTATCTTATTATCTTTAGCCAGCCACAAAATCTCATTTGTGGAATCGCTACTACATTTTAAAATATCAGCATATACGTACAACCTTGTAGTTATTTGTTATTATTGGAGAATATATTTTATTGGAACGAAGTTCCTTATCGAACGGTGCAGTAAGGGGGCTAAATGAAAATCAATTAAGCAATTTTTTGAACACTATTATGCTACAACCCAGTATTATCAACTATATTGGGTACTTTTGCTTTGGTTTGTGTCTACACTAACATATGTTGGTGAATTTCTTGTTTAATGGGAAGTTTCCTAGGTGCAACCAAAATGTTATAGTGAACGAAAATTGGGTACCAAATATAGTGTGTAAAAGCTGCTACAACCGTCTAATGGATTGGAAAAATAGAAGACGTGAAAGTATGCCATTCGGTATCCCAATGACTTGGACTAATCCTGGCGAAGGTAACAATCCATTGAATTGCTATGCATGTGCGAATAAAGGAGCCGCAAAAAGGATAAGAAAATCGTATAATTACGTTGGTGTTGCAAGTGCTGCAACACCATTGCCTCATTCGGACCACATTCCTGTGCCAAAAGCTTCTAGCCCAGATATTTTCTCTTCTACGACTGCTCCGACATATCATGCACGTGATGATCCCCCATATGAGCCATCAGTATCCAATGAGCCAATTTTAATAAATCAAAATAAGCTTGATTCAATTGTTGCCAAGTTGGAATTAACACAGCATAAATCGGAAGAGCTGGCTTCCATTTTGAAATCAAACAATTTGTTAGCACCCGGTGTGAAAGTCACAGCTTATCGAAGTCGTCAGGCAACACTCCAAAGTTTATTCCTTGTGAATGATGAAAAAACTTCTGCATATTGCCCGGATGTAGGAAAATTGATGGATGCAATGGAAATAAAATATGAAGCAGATGACTGGAGATTATTTATTGACAGTTCAAAACTCAGCTTGAAGGCGGTTTTACTGCATAAGACCAATAAAAAACCTTCAGTTCCAATCGCCTATAGTACAGAAACGAAAGAAACATATGATGCACTGGAAAATATTTTAAAAATGGTTAACTACGCCAAACATATGTGGCGCATATGCTGCGATTTAAAAGTTGTAGCAATGCTTTGCGGTCTTCAAAGCGGCTATATAAAATACATGTGCTTTTTGTGCGATTGGGACACACGATTTTCCGGTGACCAATATGCATGCCACGGATGGAAACTCAGAGAGCACAGCAGGTTACAAACGCCCAATATTATTCGTGAGCCTCTAGTGCCGAAGGAGAAGATATTGCTGCCTCCACTGCATATTAAACTTGGAATTGTTAAGAATTTTATCAAAACTTTCGCCAAAAGAGACGAAGTTTTCTTGTGTTTGAAACTAATTTACCCGAGACTCAGCGAAAGTAAAATTAAAGAAGGTAAGTTATAATATCACATTCATTTCCCATGATTTTCCATCTTAACACATTAATTTTTTCCAATCAGGCGTAGTAAATGGTCCAGATATACGAAAGCTGATTAAAAGTGACGCATTCAACAATATTTTGATTGACGCTGAATTGAATGCATGGCAGGCAATCAAAGAAGTAATAGAAGGCTTGTTGGGAAAGCATCGTTCTAACAACTACGATGTTTCTGTCGCAAGGATGTTAAGAGCATTCTCGGAAATTGGTGTCCACATGTCCTTGAAAATCCATTATTTACATCATCATCTGGACTACTGCAGCAAACAATTGGCTACCGAATCTGATGAACAAGGTGAACGCTATCATCAAGTTGCTATGCCATTTGAAATGAGGTAATACTGATTTTTTATTTTTTCACACTCATTTTAATAAAACAAAAACTTACAGATATAGAGGCAAAAAGTCGCCGAGTGCAATAATTGCGGAAATTTGCTGGTGGAGTAAGCGTGTGTGGCAAGACAAGGATGATCTTGATGATAAAGAATTTTCAGGAGATGCAGAAGGGCCAACAGTGGAGTCACACATTGACATTATGTGTGGTTCAGAAACTGATGATAGCGATGAATGCGATGCCACTAGTCCCGAACAACCTCCATCGAAAAAGTCTAGGCAATATTTATTAAAATAAATAAAAATAAATAAATAAAATAAAAATAAAAAATTATAAAAATGTTTACTTAATTTTTTTAGTAGTTTATGGCCAGAAGTCTGGAGTTATTGGGGAAAATTTATAAAAAAGGCGGTAAATGACACTTTTTTTGAATAAAAACAAATATCAATATTCTTGTCAAAATGGGATACCTTCACTTAATTGTAAATAAAAGCAGAACGCGTTAATCGATTTCTATGATCTATGTCGCATTTTGTTTATAGGTTATGTAACTTTACATGAAATTAATAACACTCGATCCTTTTTTCCGTTTTGGATTTTTTAATGAATTTAAAAAAAATTTTTTAATTTTTGGGCAAAAAAATATTTTTTTTTCTCCACAAATTTATTTTTACCGGCAAAACTGTTGATTATAAAGAAAAACGTTATATGAACGGATTAAGGAAATTGTAATTCTAATTTTGATTTAGCAAAATCGGACAAGTGGTTCTCGAGTTATGTTAAACTACGTTTTTGCCAAAATGTTACAACTAAGCGAAAAAACATCAAGATAAGGAAAAAATTTAAAAGGTCATAAAAAAAACTGACACATACGAACGCCAAACCCTTTGAGGGTTTTACTATACTGACCTAGTACCATCACCCTGACTTGGAATTTCTCACCCCCCAGGCAATAATCCCAAAAATTTTCCATAGTGTTATTATTCGATCCTTACAAACATAACTTATCTTAAAGAAATACGTTTGTTAAAAAATTTGTCAAGAATAATTGCTTAAAAAATGTAAATTTTCTTACAAAAAGTACAATTTCTAAAAAAGTAATTTGTTTTAATAACTACGTTTTCTTAAAAACGTAATTTTTCTTAAATCAAATTGCCGTTTCTTAAAGAACTACCCTCTGTTTAAAGGGTACCTTATTTGTGCAACAAAATAACTCTTCTTGCGATAAGTACCTACCCTAAAAATATACCAATTCTTGAAAAAAAGGACCAATTCTAAAAAATTATCATTTCTTATATATTTCTTCAAAATAATACATTTTCTTACAAAAATTCCTTTTCTTAAAAATGAAATAATACCTTTTATCTTTTGCTGAGATAAGTAGCCTTTCTTAAAAATAAACTATTCCTAAAAAGAGTACCACTTCTGTAAAAAGTACCTGTTCTTAAAAAAGTAGTTCTTTGTTAAAAAAATTACACTCTTATAGCTTTTCTTACAGAAAATGCTGCTTAAAAAAGTAAATTTTCTTAAAAAAAACATTATATTTTAATATAAGAAGTACCTCTCTTTAGAAAGGACTTTCTCGGGAAAATATAATACATATTCTTACATAATGGACATAGGAATATACTTTAAAAAAAAAAAACATTTTATAAAAAAAAATCATAAAACAAAAAATATTAAGCGAGAAAATAAAGACACTTGTCTTTAAATATTTTTAACAGCCTGTTTATCTATCTCGGGCGAAAGTTTTCATTCGTGTTCTATGCGATAGAAAGTTGGTTAGGCTTTCACAATCTTGTTTCAAGTCGAACGAAAACATAAAATTTTTCAGTACAAATTTTAGTTTCTCTATTTCGAATGTGCTGCCACTTAGGAACAGATATAAATTCAGGCGAACGAAAATTTCGACGTAGAGAAAAAAAATTAGAGTGGAATGTGAGTGACTGACTTTCGCTCGCTTAGCTATCCATTCGAGATGGAGAAACAGCCTGTAAGTGTTATTAAGTATTAATATTAGTTAAAGGAAACGTCATCATAATTGAACGCTGTTTTTTATTTTCTAATGTAACATTTACTAATGTGTTCAGAGAAATCGAACAAGTACCGTGTAAAAAAAAGGTGTCAACACAGCACCTGTGTTCTCTCTCAGAGATTTGTCATACCTCTAAATAAAAAGGGTGGCCAACACCTATATAAAACACAGGTTTCTCCGACTGCGAAACACAGATTGTCAGACTGCGAAAAACACACACTGATGTAGCGGCAGCGAATAGTTGTCTTGTGTGGGTTGACATGTGTCTATTGCTTTGCATTCTCTTTGTTTTTTGTGGGTATAAAATAAAAAGTATTAAGCTAGAAAATAATGACACTTGTCTTTAAATGTTAGTAAGTATTAATATTATTTAAGTGAAACGTCATCATATGATTGAAAGCCTTTTGTTATTATTGTGAAAGGTAAGCCAAATAATTTTTTATATTAAAATTTTGGCATAAATAGACAATTTTTAACGTAGAATACGTTATACGGTAAGGTAGGGGTGTTGATCTGGAGCACAAAATTTTGAAAAAATGTTTGTCAACTTTCACCCACTTTTACTTAAATATTAAAACATATTTTAGCAATTTTTATATGTTACTCAGTTTTGGTAATATGTTTTGTTTCGAATTACATTAAAAAAATTATATGTCTATATATAAAAGTTTTATGTAGTTAAGGAAATAAATATTTAAGAGCATGATATTTTAGACTTTTTTTGTACATGCCGCTGTTGTTGTTGGTTTGTAAATGCCGCTGTTGTTTTTGTTGTTGTTGTGAAATCAAATGATTTTGGCTTTGCTGTGCTTTGTTTATTCATCGAGCAGCGTGTAAATGTGTGTGTGTGTACATTTCGTTTTGTTGGATCTGTCGG
Source organism: Phaonia tiefii (assembly GCA_963931995.1). Classification (NCBI taxonomy): domain Eukaryota; kingdom Metazoa; phylum Arthropoda; class Insecta; order Diptera; family Muscidae; genus Phaonia; species Phaonia tiefii. Next base: position 223,353,602 of record OZ008368.1, on the reverse strand, counting down.
TTATTAGTTCGTTTGTAGGGGAACATAAAATGAAGGGAGGGGAGCGTGGACACTTGTGTGTGCTTGAAAGTTTACAGATCTTTGCTGTCGTTTGTTTACTTCTGCGAGCAGCGTGTAAATGTGTGTGTATGTACATTAATACAAAGGATTGGCGATGTATACGCTCACTATATCAATGGCGTTTTTCCTACATATTTAATTCATATATTTTAATTGCAAAATGACTAACGTATTCTACGTCTGACCTATGCGCCCGTGTTATCTAACAGAGGCTTGCTATTTTTTTGATGTGTTAACATCTATACGCGCGCCTCTAGGGCAGTAAACTATCAAACTAATACATACGCAAGTGTTAGGTTTGTAAGAGTAAATCATCGTTTGTTTGTTCGTTGCTTGGCAGTCGGTATTCAAAGTGATTATTGGGCGATTTTCATATAATTTTCCCACGCGATTTTCTCCGGAAATTGCTAGCCGATTTTATTAATTTTTGGATTAAGAAGCTAGTGCGGGTTTCGACGAAGAGTTTAGGCCAAAAATTAAGGCGATCCGATATCGGCGAGCCGAGGTTGAAGTGCTTTAACTTGGAGTATTAATTTGGAGTAATATTAAAACAGTATTTTATGTTGATCTTCGGTTATATCGTACGAATACAACAATGTATGTATGTATGTACACGTGTCTGTTGCTTTGCATTCTTTGACTTTTGTGGGAATAAAACAAAAATTATTGAGCAAGAAAATAATGACACATGTGCTTGCACTGGGTCTTTAAATAATTTTAAGTAGTAATATTATTTAACTGTAACGTCATCATATGATTGAACGCTGTTTTTTATTTTCCAATGTAACATTTACGAATGTGTTCATAGAAATCGAATAGGTACCGTGTAGCAAAAAGGTGTTAACACATCGCCCGTGAGTTCGAACACTCATTGGATTTTTTTCAGATATGGGTCTTTAAAGCTTGAGTATACCACCGGTCATATGTCAGGTATTTATAATCGGATTTGGCCCGGGTGAAAGGTATTACAGAAGCTATCATAAATAATATTAGTCCGTAAATTAAAAAAATATCGCGCGAAAAATTTAAATATATTTTTTGAACGTAAGTATCTGTGGTCTCTGAAGGGTAAGTGTACAGTATTATACGTTAAAAACAAGCTTACAGTTTTGTTGTTTGTCTACGTACAGAAAAAAATACATTTTCTAGGGCTGTTTCTTGAGAAAAAAGCGGTCAAAAAAAAGCGGTTAAAAAATCTTAGTGTTTAATTTGCTCCCATGGTGGGTTGATAAAAATTAATATCTTTATATACGCGTTAATAGATTATCATTGTAATGCTGTTCACTAGAACGAGATCGGCTGCTAAATATCTGAGATATGACCGATTATATACTTAAGCTTTAAACGCCCATATCTCAAGAAGTTGACGCGAGCAGGAATTTTTGTTTGTTCTATGTTTATCAGCTTCTTGTGGCCTGATAAACATCCAAAATTCAAAAAAAAACTATTCGATTGCTGTGTATTGTATTTGTTCCAAAATCTCACTTAAACTTGATTTACTTAGTCTTAGCGAAAAACCATTATTGAATTACAAATATAAAGTTATAAAGTTAAATTCCGTTTGGTCTTAGCGATTATAGTTTTTCACCACAGTTGACTACTACGCGGAGAAAATTTTTAACGTCGACATTCTATTAGGTGTTACAAATGTCAAAAAACACAGTAGACTAATGTAGGAAACCCCCGGCGCGTGACAAATTGTTTTACTTTATTCTTAGTTTTCGTATATTTTTGCAGCCGCTCAATTAAAAATATTAAAAATTGATGGTTTTGACTCATATTTTGTAGCCCAAATATCTATTGAATTACTGTTAATAAAAATGTTTACAAAAAATCAGCTGTAGCAATACTAAGCAAAAACTAACTGCCTTCCAATGGTTAATAATGAAGTTTGTCATTTTGCTGTTTCCATTAAAAATAGTCCACATAATATAATGAATTTTGACATACTTATTTTAACATTTATCTAGCACTTGGGCTAAGATTTGTGTTTTGAAGTGTTCGGACACATATAGTGAAATATTATGGCGATAATTTTTTTAGAACATTTTGACCATGCCCCGTCATTTTGGAGCAGGTTTTCCGAGTTTAAAAAAAAAGTAAAAGTTATGGTTATACGTGACATTTAGAAGGTTAATTTGTTCCACAAAAATGATTATCTGAATTTTTTCTATAACACTTCTGAATATATTTTGTACCTCAGAAATAAGGAACACACAATTTTGGATGCCGATATGTTGCAGAAAAGTTCCTAGAGGCGGAAACTTTGACCCTCCCTAAAAAAATTCTGATCAGATCTGGCAAAACGCCGATAAAAGTATATTTTTTTAAACCTTTCGACCAGAATCCGTTGACAGAATCCCATCATTTTTTTTAGTGTCGCACAGTGTAACCAGTTTTGGCTTAATCTTAAATATCCAGTCACAAAGAATATATGGTGACCATTTGGAAGCTGGCCAGTTTGGCTTCATTACAATCAACTAATTCACAGTTTTGTGTTCATAATCGAACTAAACGAGCAACAATTTACAACTTCCAAAAAACTTTTTAGCACCACAAAAAATTGTGAAAAAAGGTAAATCTGCTTATCTGGTAACACTGGATGGGAGTTTCACAGGTGAAAACCAAAGAGTAATGACGTACAGAGTAGCGACTTGTCTCAGTAAATTTACGAAGTGTTATGTGGTTGCATATGATCGTTTCATGTTGGGATGTATTGAGGCAATGGCTAAAACCTACCACGAAGGAAACAGCAACCGCATTGCGTTTTGTGCTTCAAAATGTTTGTGTAAATACATCACAAGTATATACCAGCAATAAAGTAACGGGTCCGCCAAATAAAATTTTTTTTTTGAAAATGCTATAAAAAAAAACTACTGAATATTTTCTCAAATTTCTTTTTTAATTTGAAAGTACAATCCATCCAGTTAATAATGGAAAATAATTTCATGCAAATGGCTTCCTCGACTGGCCATGCAGTAGCCTACACGATCTGTCCAATTTTTAAACACATTATCGATTGTGTGCAGCTGTATTTCACCAATTGCTTCACGAATATTGTCCTTTAAAGCGTCAATTGCCTCTGGCTTGTCGGCGTAACACATATCTTTGAGGGCACCCCACAATAATAAATAAATGAAATGAAATGAAATGAAATAATAGTCCCACGGTATCAAATCGCAGCTCCGAGGTGGCCAAACGACATCAGCTCTGCGGCTGATAATGCGATCTTCAAAAACAGGGCGCAAAACAGCGAGTGTAGCTTCGGCTGTGTGGCACGTAGCGCCGTCCTATTGAAACCAATTGTTGCCAATATCCTTCTCTTCAATTTTTGCGAACAAAAATTCGTTCATCATGGCCCGATAACGATCGCCATTGACTGTAACGGCCACTCCTTGCTCGTTTTCGAAGAAAAATGGCCCAATTATGCCTCTGGACCAAAATCCGCACCAAACAGTGACTCGTTTTGGGTGCATCGGCTTTTCAATGTATGCGTGCGGGTTTTCTGTGCCCCAAATGCGACAATTTTGCTTGTTTACATACCCGCCAAGATCAAAATGAGCTTCATCTGAAAAGATGATTTTTTTGGCAAAATCGGCATCTTCTGTAAGTCGATCGCAGGCCCACTTAGCGAAGTAATGCCGCAATATTTCCCAGCGTTGTTCAAGCGTATACACAACCATATTCGTTCAGCGGAAGGATAAAGCTAATTATCTGTCAAATCAGACATGAGCTAAGTGTTACCATTCACGAAATAAGCACTAGTTGAAAAAAGAAGTTAGATGGCGGACCCTTTTAATTTCTGCCTCCTTGTACTTGATGTACACATAAAATGATCTGTAAAATACGACATACATGTCCGTTTACATGGAAGTTTGGAAAATCTTACTAATGAGAATATATAACTACAATATAAGTATGAGGAATTACAATGTGTTTAAATAGAGCGCAAACTGTTTCGCCTCTTTCACTGTTCTCGGACATAAGTATTGCGAAAAGGTAACGAATGTCATCCCAATTTGACCTCGCATCCATACTATGCCCTATATGGTTAAGCTTCTCTGCAACACAATAAGATTACACACGATGTTTAAGATTCCTATGTAAGATTCATAGTTCTCATAGCAAACTTATATGTGTGAAATTTTCAATTTTCTCATGAGGGTACTGACAAACCAATTAATTTTGTTAGAGAAGAAAATTTGTCAGCTCATCTTTCTCCTAAGTGATCAACTACATTTATAGAAATTATAACATTTAGTAACTAAGTTTAATCCTTGTTATATCGGAACTTGTTTTTATATTTTATATTGCATATCTAATTTTATAATCATAATCGAAAGTATACAATCTTGTTTGCAATAACTCAGACCCACGATAGTACTCAAACTCCAATAAAAAAAAATAATAAAAAGATTCAAAACAAATGAAATAAGCTAAAATAAAAAAAATAATTTAAAAAAAAATTAAGTTACAGTGTTTTATTTATAAATGCACTAAAAACTAGAAAATAATGTTTCTCTTAGCCTCAAGAAGTGTATTCTTCTTCATGATGGGGTTGTACAATGGGCCGCCTACTTAGCACTTCAACAACAATGGTCTAGATACTTTCAATAAAGAGCGTAATTAAAATGAATTAGTTAATTAATTTTCTAGAAATCTCTCAAATAAAACGCTTGCATTTCAATTAAAAATGGTGACAAAATTAAATGTCAAATTAAGTGTCAAAATTAAATGTCACCATTTTTAATTTAAATGCAAGCATTTAATTTGAGAGATTTCTAGAAAATTAATTAACCAATTCATTTTAATTACGCTATGAATTGAAAGTATCTAGACCATTGTTGTTGACGTGCTAAGTAGGCGGACCATTGTACAACCCCATCATGAAGAAGAATATACTTATTGAGGCTAAGAGAAGAATTATTTTCTAGTTGTTAGTGCATTTATAAATAAAACACTGTAACCTAATTTTTTTTAAAATTATTTTTTGATTTTAAATTTTTTAGTAAATACATTTTTAATGTTTTAATTTTTTTTCATATTCATGTATTGCCACTCAAATCTGAGAAGTGTGCAAAATTTTAGTTCGATTGGTCAACTGCAACTGTGTTAAAAATGAGTTACTAGCTTTGAACAATACGAACTGACAGACAACGAGCAAGTTAAATAAAACACTGTAAAAACGTACATACCCACTGAGAAATCTGTCGTTTTTGTTGTTTGGATGCAAACATAGCATGTGTTTGGAGGTTGTCGCAAATATAATATACTTGTGCCCAAACGCATTGGTTTTGCTATTCAATATTATATGTTTAAAACACAATGATTAATATGTTATAACACATGTGTTTGCGACCCAAATATATCTGTGTTTGTGATACTAATACAGCCGTGTTTGTGGCACTGTTTCATATATAGAATAAAAGAGGGGCAACGAGTGTGTATATCTTGTCAGTGTGTATCTGTGGTTTTACATTATTCTCTCAGTGAGTGATGCATAAATATTCAATGAATATGCGTGTAATTTGCAGACGAGGTCAGTGTTTCTTATTTTGGCTGGTGGGTTGCGTTTTAATTTTATGTACTCAGTCGTCAATGGTTCATCGGAAGTGTTGCCAGAAGCCGTCAAAAAAATTATGCTAAATGCCCAAAAAAATTGTACAAAATAGAAAGAAATTATGCCAAAAACACAAAAAACATTTTGAAAAATGCAAAAACATTATGCTAAAATTAAAAAAAGTTAATTTATTATATATTTGACATTGTGTGTATTATTTACTACCTACTATAGCATTTTAAAGCAATATTTTTATTCACAAATTCGCATAACGTTTATAAACAAAGAAAGAAACATTTTGAAACTAGAGATGTATTTTTTTGACTCAAAGAATTGCATAAAAACCTTTCCGGTTCAACGACAATTTCTATGAAAAAGTAATTTTATAACAAAAGAAATTTTCATAGAATATATTATTGAAACACTAATGTTATTAAAAGACTAATGTGAATATAGCCATTTGAAGGCCCAGCAAGACATGTCATCAGCTCCCTTCTCCACAAGTATTTCGGTGTATCATCACACATTATAGGAATGAACAAATCTCAACTAAGCAAGAATGGTCTAATCTCCTACTTGTGTGAAAACTTCGACAACAATACTTAGCCATAACCATCAATGTTCACAACATTTCTTTCCTATATAGGCTTTCACAGAAAGGCATTGCATAGATGTTGTTGTTTCAAAAAAAGAAACAACGATTGCCTTGAAATAGGTATACAAGGTACCGTCCGTAATATTCGTTTGTTTAAAAATTTTTTGTTTTTTACAAAACAAAAGCTCCGATGATTTATCAGAAGTTTCTTGTGTGTAATTTTAAGACCATTTACATTTTCGGTTTGTATTTGTAACTACACTTATTGGTAGTATGTCCCGAAATTTTAATCTGAGATCCCATACCTTTTTATTAAATATTTAAAAAAAATTACTCTATGATAACGATTTTTTCCTGGCGAAACTTCTGTGAATCCATTGAGGCAACCAACCAGACTGCATGCTTAAGATGCGTGCTCGCTAAAAACGCACCGTATGCGGGGTTCGTAATGAAAGACGATGGAACGTGAACGTATTCGTCTGAAAAGTCTATTGGGATTCTCCTAGAGCAAGGCGCAAACCCACCTAGCATTGAAAAGTTTCGCTCAATCGTGAGCATAAAGAAACTTATATGGGCCAGTAGATGCTTTAAGCCCTATAAATCAGCCGGACCTGACATGATAGTTCCCGCGCAACTACAGCACGCACCATACCTATCATTTAGTTGGTTGGAGGCAATCTTCAGGGCTGCCTTCTGCTGGGAATCATTCCTAGCATTTGGGAGCAAACTAAAGTGGTTTTCGTCCCGAAAGCGGGCAAATGCTCTCATGTCACACCAAAGGACTTTAGGCCAATCATTCTATCATCCTTTGTTCTTAAAACATTTGAAAGGTTACTGGACATTCATGTTGGAAGTAATCTTCCACATAATCTACTATCGAGTTCTCAATTCACAAGTTTTGAATTGAGTTTAATTTTTTGATGCAAGTGTACCTTAAGCTTCAGTTTTCTTTGATAATTCTGAAAAACGTATAATTTTTCTTTTCTTTCAAAACATGTTATTGATTCAGAGTGAAACCCTAACGGTGTAAACTAACATTACCATTTTCATACTTTAGTATTGCATTTCCTTCTATATTGCATTAGAACTAGTCAAAAACGGATGTACGCTTTACATTGTTTCCAAAAAATGTTCTACACTGGTTTTCAGTGTTTTGAATTTGTGGAATATATTGTAATATATTTAGTTTTTCCAAATAATAAGATTATAAGCTTTTCATTTTTTTTTTGCAAGAAGAGGTTACTATAACAATTTTGCACGAAATGTACTGTAAAAGTGTCACATAAGTACATAAGCTGCATAGAAATAAATTTTTCTTAGTCTTAAAGTTTTGTTAAAAACAGAGTATCAGTCAAAACTTTTTTGACCCATGAGGCAAGAAAATGTAATGAACATATGTTTCGGTGCTCATCCTTTGGTGTGTGTTGGCTCATAAGAAGAATGTATTGTTACATGAGTCAAAATATAAACGTGCGGTGTGTTTTCAGATTCCTAAAGAATCGATATTTATTCAGAAATATACCTGCTACATGTTATAAAAGAGTGAAATACAACAAAACTTTGATAGAAAATTGTGCAATATGTAAAAAATTATGCTAGTAATTTTATGAAATTATCAAATTGTGAAAATATTTGGTGAAAATTATGCTAAAAAGTATTTAGCATCATGTTTCCCAAAAATTATGCTGACATTAAAAAAAATATGCTAAATAAGCTTTAATTATGCTAAACTGGCTACACTGTTCATAGGACAGAGGATATCGAAAGCGCTTGATCAGTGAAAAAAGAATAAACGAATGCTCCGACGGTTAAATGGTTTGTGATGTTGCTTTGGTTTTTGTGAATGTGTTTCGCATATGTTTTTGTGGACCATTTGTGAAACATAAGTATAATAAAAAAAATCAATGAGTGTTCGAAATCACGGATGATGTGTTAACACCTTTTCGCTACACGGTACCTGTTTGATTTCTATGAACACATTAGTAAATGTTACATTGGAAAATAAAAAATAATAGTTTATTGAATTACATTTTATTTCTTTAATTTTATAATTTAAATATTTTTATAATATATTTTATAATTCAAATATAATTTAATAATTTAAATAGAAACAAAAACAACAACACCACCACCAACAACAGCACCAACAACAACTACTGCTACTACTACTGATATGTTGGTGGTTTATTTGTGCTTGCTGTGGCGTGGTGTGTTTGTGTGGTTGGTGTGTGTAGGGGGGGGGGGGGTACCTAAAAGAAAAACTGTTAAGGGAATGCAAAGAGTGGTGAGTGTGAGTGTAAATTGTCATGGGGGAGGGTATATAAGCTTCGGCCCGGCCGAACTTAACACCTTTTCTACTTGTTTTTGTATACACCGGGCAATGCTGCACATCAAATGACTCGCTTTGTTTGGCCATAGCAACAACAACGAAACAACCAAACACACAACATCACACATACTTTGTCCGAAGTAGCTGACGTATACGTGTGTCTCATAACCACATGTTTGCCATATCAACAGCAACGAAACAGCCAAACACTCAACATCACACATATTTTGTGCGAAGTAGCTGACTTATTAGTGTGTCACCATAACGTCGACTGCGCTTGCAAATGAGATTTTGCGTGGCTATGCTTTATATATCCGTTCAACAACAGCAACAGACACATGTCCATACATACAATATTATGTTAATACATACGCTATAGACACAATTTCGTTTGCCTCACCCCTGCCACACCACTCTTTCATTGTTCTCTTGCTCGCTCATTTTTGTTTAACACGTCATTATTCTCTATCGCAGTCGCAGAAAATCTGGTTTTAGCAGCAGCATAAAATCTGGTTTTAGCAGCAGCCTAAAATCTGGTTTTAGCACAGCAGAAAACCAGTCTGTGCGTTATTTGCATGTGTTGACTTTTATAGACTTAGTCCATATACGCCGCTATAGATGTTAACACATCAAAAACACAAGTAAGTAATACACGCTTGTTTTGCATGAACTAGATTTGTATATAAGTATATTGTTCTTTTACCAATGCATAGTGATAACCAAGGCATAGTTAACATCTTCTGAAAACAAAAACGTGAGAGATTCCACGTAAGTATATGAATGTTTGGGATGAAGCACGCATATGTTTCCACATAAAAGCATACATATTTGTCAGTAAACATGATAATTTTTGCATTTAAATACACCTGAGTTTAAATGTTTGAAGTGTATAAATGTTTGAAGTGTGTTCCAAATATATACCTGGTTCCTGCAGATTATGTTTGGGAGAATATGTTGCAGATGCCGTTTGTTTTCAGTGTATATGTGTTTAGCTTAAGAAATTGATTTTCTTTTCGAATAAATATGTATCTCAATGCAAAAAAATATGGCTTATTTTATATACTTATTGATATATAAAAGTATGAAACATAAAATTCAAGTATGAGTTATTACGTTTTGTTGTTTTATTCTAAAACGTTAGTTACTTATGTATTCCAACAATATGCGCTAACATTGACTTCCTACTCTTAAGCTGTAATTGTTTCGTGATAGAAGCATCAAGGCCCAATAAGCAATCACCAACCATCCGTTATTGAAATGTCAAGAGAATTGGAATTTCTTCTATATCACACCACTCGAGTTCAAATATTTTATTTGTAATATTATTTTCATACTCAAATGATTTACATATATACGTCCCTACAAAAAATCTTAATTTTTTTAACTCTTTTTTGATGTTTCAGTTGAATTTATGTGCGCAAATTTTAAAATCATTCATTCACTCAGCTTTTGTGGATTATTTCAATTACATTAATGAGCAAGAGCACTTTACTTTTACTTTTATTGACTATATTACAACCTCATGAGGTCAGATGTCTTACATATATTAATTAAACAAACACATTACACAAATTTCAACATATTCTTCCAACTGGCTCTATCCTTCGCATTTTCTCGCCAGTTGGTAACACCAAGGATGCGGAGGGATTCTCCTGCCTGGTCTTTCCAGCGGATACCTGGTCGTCCTCTTTTCCTGCTTCCATCGGGTACGTTATCAAAAATCTGTCGCGCTGGCTCATCTTCATCCATTCTGATAACATGGCCTAGCCAACGCAATTGGCCCACTTTGATTCGTCTAGCTATGTCCACATCAGAATAGAGATTATATAGCTCTGCGTTCCAGCGACGTCGGTACTTTTTTTTCTCTCGAAAACTCCCAGGCGTTTTTCAGCCGCTTGCGATATGACCCAAGTTTCGGAGCCATATGTCAAGACAGGTAAAATGAGAGACTGATATAGCTGGACTTTTGTCCGTCGAGAGAGGGCTTTGTTCCTAAACTGCTTGCTGAGCCCAAAATAACATATATTTGCAAGCACAATTCTCCTATCTATCTCCAGGCTGACGTTGTTGTCCTTGTTCACGGCGGATCCAAGGTAGACTAATTCATCTACCACTTCAAAATTAAATCGGTTGTCAACGTTCAAGTGCGGACTTAGTCGAGACGTTTCTCGAGTCGTTGACACCATAAATTTTGTCTTGCCGTCATTAACAGCAAGACCCACCTTCGCTAATTCCTTTTCGATTCTTGAAAATACTTCAGTAACCTCTCGCACATTTCGCCCAATGATGCCTATGTCGTCAGCATACGCCAGCAACATATGGCTTTTCGTAATAATGGTCTGGTTCGTATTTACTGCAGCCTTTCTCATTATTATCTCCATTCAGGTGTTGAAGAGATTGCACGAAAATGTGTCTCCTTGTCTAAGTCCTCGCTTGGTACAGAATGGTTCAGTGATGTCTTTCCCCACTTTCACTGCTGATTTGGTGTTGGTCTGCGTCATTCTACAGAGGCGGTTCAGTTTTGCCGGAATACCAAGTTCAGACATAGCTTCGTACAGTTTTCCCCGTATGGGGCTATCGAAAGCAGCATTGTAATCGACAAAAAGGTGGAATGTATCGATTTGCTTTTCGTGGGTCTTTTCCAGGATTGGGCGTAGCGTGAATATTTGGTCAGTTGTGGACTTGCCTGGTCTAAACCCACACTGATAAGGTCCAATCAGGTATTCAATAATTGTCTTTAATCTTTCACATAATAGGCTCGACAAGACCTTATATGCGATGGATAAAAGACTGATATCGCGGTAGTTGGAACAGACACACAGATCACCCTGTGTGTATACAGGACATAACACATTGAGATTCCAATCGTTGGGCCTAGATTCCCCCAGCCATATACCGCATATCAGTTGATGTATGTGGGCTATCAGTCCTTGGCGAAGGACTGTGCAATAGTATAAATGCGTGTAATCATCTTGTTGTCAGGTCGCAAACGATTTCTAACTAAAGACAATATTTAAATTATATTTTCTCACTAATTCAATTTCATATTTGATGATGATTTTTTTCTCTTACACATTGTTAATGATTGACAAAAGTTCAAATATATAACATAAACATATTACTTATGGATGGCTGGTGAGGACATGTTGATACTTAGTTACCGATGCATATGGATGGATTGGAAGCAAAACTTGGTATCTCACTCAAAAAACATTTTGAGAAAATTAATAAAGTAGTTTACATTTTTTAAAAAATATCCGACTGACAGATTTTTGTAAACAATATTCGACTGTGGAACCTAACAGCTTCAAGTATTCAGTTCATAGGCAATCCAGAACAATTTAAAAAAAGATTAAATTTCCACATTACACTCGTTACTAACTCAAGACAAATCTCCAATACCATTCTTTATTGTCCTACAATACAATATTCCCATTTAGTTATTTTATTTTACTGAATTTGATCATAATTTCTTTAAAGGAACTGCTATGTTTTTCAATAAAATTTTTGTTATTTACAACTCTCACTATTAAACTTTACGTATTAATTTTAATTCTAATTTTAGAAACACAGTTAAATACTATCAATAAATTGTTAACAAGTGATTTTAAGTAACACATACTAAATCCTGTGTTTAAATTTAATATTGTATGGTTTATTGTCCAGGAAGTTACAAATGAATAGTTACAAAGGAATTTTGGAGAGCTTCGTACAACCAGTGAGCTATGCGCTTTCTAGTCTTATACTCACCGATTGGAACCTACAGTTTTTACACCGATTCCGAATGGTATTTTTGAGTAAAATTTGCTTGGTCAAATACTCGATAGTGTCGCCGTCACTAAACGAGGTGACCGCCGCCGAAAGAAATTTAATATGGTCAGAGCAGGGATTAAACCCAGGATATCATGTACCAGAGGCGCGCACAGTAACCATTGCACCGCCAACGCCCACAGGACGGTTCAGGATGTTACAAATGAGTAAATAAATAAATGAATTAAAATATTCCATACAGTAATTGCGCAATACTTTCCATTAGGGCTTGTCAAACATTTTTAGTTGTAATGTGCAATATTTGTGCTGTTTTAACAATTTGGCTTAATATTTGCAGCAAATAAATAACATCACCCCTTCTGTAAAGACAAAGACGGAAATCTCGTCGCAGATGTGCAGAGCATGTTGGGAATATGGAGAGAGCATTTCTCCGCGCTACTAGTACCTGAGATATCCGATGACGATGGGACAATCGATCACAATATGGACGACGACGTCGATTGCCCCCCTCCTAACCAAGACGAGGTCAGACCAGCTATTGCCCGGCTTAAGAACAACAAAGCCGCAGGAGCCGATGGATTACCGGCGGAGCTGTTTAAGGCTGGCGGCGATGAGCTGATAAGGTGCATGCATCAGCTCATTAGCAAAATTTGGTTAGATGAATGCATGCCCGGCGATTGGAGTCTCAGTGTACTATGTCCCATATTTAAAAAAGGTGACCCGAGTATTTGTGCCAACTACCGTGGAATAAGCCTTTTATCCATAGCATATAAGGTTCTATCAAGTATAATGTGCGAAAGACTAAAACCAATTATCGCTGACCTGATTGGACCATACCAGTGTGGCTTTAGGCCTGGAAAATCGACAACTGACCAGATTTTCACGCTACGCCAAATCCTGGAGAAGACACACGAAAAACAAATCGACACCTATCATCTATTTATCGATTATAAAGCAGCCTTCGATAGTCCGATACGGGAGAAACTCTATGAAGCAATGTCTGAGCTTGGTATTCCTGCAAAACTCATACGCCTTTGCAGGATGACCTTGACGAACACCAAATCCGCAGTGAAAGTTGGTAAGGATCTTACCGAACCTTTCGAAACTAAGCGAGGCCTCAGGCAAGGCGACACCCTATCGTGCGATCTCTTTAACATCTTAATGGAGATCATTATGAGAAAAGCTGCAGTCAATATGAATAAAACCATCAGCAGCAAAAGTCACATGCTGCTCGCGTATGCTGATGATATAGATATCATTGGGCGCACAATTAGAGAAGTTACTGCGGTTTTTTCGAGAATTGAGAAGGAGTCAGCAAAAGTGGGTCTGACGGTGAATGAGGACAAGACAAAATTAATGGTTTCAACGAACAGGGCCTCCACGCGATTAGACAAAAGCGTGAACGTTGATAACCGTTATAACTTCGAGGTAGTGGACGAATTTATATACCTCGGATCTGCCGTGAACAAAAACAACAACGTCAGCCTTGAGATCAAACGGAGAATTGTGCTTGCGAATAGATGTTATTTTGGGCTAAGCAAGCACTTTAGAGATAAAGCCCTCTCTCGAGTAACAAAAGTCCAGCTGTACCAGACTCTCATTCAACCTGTCTTGCTTTATGGCGCAGAATCCTGGGTCCTATCGCAAGCAGACGAAACATCTGTAGGAGTCTTCGAGAGAAAAATACTCCGAAAAATTTATGGCCCTATAGTGCACAACGGCGAGTATCGGCGACGCATGAACCATGAGCTGTATGAGCTTTATCCTGACATTGACATAGTTAAGCGGATCAAGATAACGCGATTGCGCTGGCTAGGCCATGTCAGTAGAATGGATGAAGATGAACCAGCGCGAAGGCTTTTCGAAACCGAACTCGAAGGAAGACGAAAAATAGGAAGACCAAGACTCCGCTGGAGGGATCAGGTTGACGAATCCCTGCGTACACTTGGTATTGCCAACTGGAGAGATAAAGCAAAAGATCGAACTGGTTGGCGAAATATGTTATCTTCGTTTTGTAAGGTCCCTGACCCCCCGGGGTTGTCCGAGATCGGATAAGTAAGTAAGTAAGTAAATAACATCATGAACTACAAATGTATCTTCCAATTTATGCGTGGAGATTTTTATATTCCACATTTATACTGTTGTCAATGCCCTGCTCCTAAAATTTGAAAGTTTTAGACAACTGCAGATAGCATCTTTTGTTTCCTAGCCTTTGAATATCGAATGATGTAAAATTTAGTTCTGTTATTTGGTGAAGCTCAAACCCAACTACGAAAAAGCAACAAAGTCGTGTTCTATTGAGTATTAGATTTCATAACATCGAAATCACAACAGAAGCTAAAAACATTTCGTATTCCTTTGACAAAAATTGTAATCAAAAGAATACATATGAGTGAAGAGAATTGATTTTCCACACGTGCGTATCAAAATGTATCATCAATCGTTCTAGCGTTTTATAGAAATGAGGTATCACGGCTCTTTAGATGGAAGTTTTTTTTTTTCAACATTAGTTAGTAGAATGAGAGTTATTTGTAAGAATTATAGTAGGTATTATAATGACATATTAATAAATTCTCTCAATTCACATATTTGTGTGGCACTGAATATGTACTCGTATACCCTTGGCAGTAAGACAACAATTATGTGCAAAAAAAATCACTCCTAGAAATTTTAAAATGATGTGCTTAATTTAGAGGAATTTTTTCCCGATTTAAATTTTGTAATTTATATTTGCTTTGCTGTACCCCTTTTAATAAAACATTAATAAATCGACGAAAAGATTCCGAAAGAGATTATTTTAGATCAAATTATTTAAATTGAAATATCAAAACATCGGCAATCGGCACGAGGAGGGGACTGCGTGGTTCGCTTTGCTTCCGACGACTATTTGAACGACGTGGGAGAACAAAGTTGCGAACAAGTAGCAATGCCAATAAAAAACTACATGAGGGTCAGGGGACACCCGGTTGGAACGAAATTCCTTTCGCTATATATTATGTACTAGCTAGTTATAACACGCCTAAGGCGTCTGTTGAAAAATCCTATAATTTAAATGGATCTTTAAGAAAAATTATAAACCTTTTTAAGAAATTTTTTATTTATTGAATGCTTTTTTTTAAAGTATAGTTTTAGATCCTTTTTCTAAGAATGTGAGTTACATTTTCCGAAAAGGTCCCTTCTTTAATGAGAGGTACTTTTTTTATTAAAAGCTAATTTTTTTTTTTAAGAAAAGGTACCATTTTGAATAATAAGTACTTCTGTAAGAAAAAGCCTAAGAGTGCGGATTTTTTTTACAAAGAAGTACTTTTTTTTACGAACAGGTACTTTTTGAAAAAGTGGTACTCTTTTTAGGAAACAGTTATTTTTTTAAGAAAATCTACTTATTTTCAGAAAGGCTACTTATCTCAAGAAAAGAAAAGGTATTATTTTACTTTTACGAAAAGGTACTTTTAAGAAATGGAATTTTTATATGAGATGGTATTTTTTTAAGAGAAGGTTTTTTTTTTTTTTGAAGAAAAGTTTTTTTAAGAAATGGGGTTTTTTTAGAATTGGTCCTTTTTTTCAAGAAAAGGTAAATTTTTAAGAGTAGGTACTTATCTCAAGAAAAGATATTGAGTTTTACATAAAAGGCACTCTTTAAAGACTATTAAGCAAACACAATTTGTTGTAAGATAATGTACTTTTTTAACAAAAGGTACTTATTTAAAAAAATAAATTTTTTTAAGAAAAGGTACTTTTTGTAAGAAAATTTACTTTTTTAAGCAGAGGTACTTCTTTAAAAAAAGGTTTTTTTTTAAAGAAAAGGTACTCTGGTTAAGAATATAAAATATGAATACGCAATTATTTAAGAAACTGTTACATGTTATACTTCTTTTACTTTGGCTTTTCTAAAATTACTTTTTATTCTGTTCAAACCTACAATATGTAATAAAGAGGCTTCACCTAGAAAACTTCCCATTAAACAAGAAATTTCTCCTCATATGTTAGTCTAGACATAAACCAAATAAAAGTAGGTGTGTAAGAGTAAGTGTGCTGCCAAATGTAATTCCATGCTCAGGATTGTGTTTCATGGATTTGCCAGTCCTGCACTTAGGCTCCTTATTGGGTTCAGAACTACAATATGTAATAAACAGGCTCCACCTAGAAAACTTTCCATTAAACCAAACAAACCAAAAGTACCCAATAGAGTTGACAATAATGGGTTGTAATAGAGTAGTTAAAAAAAAGTTGTTTACAATTTTTTGATTTAGCCCCCATTCCGCAACGTGCGATAACGAATTTCGTTCCAATAACTTAGTGGCAATAATTTCAAAATTTCTGCATCCTGGAATGGTGGAAGAGATATAATATCACCATTCTATCATGCAGAGTAATGACGTGACTTATTTACAACACAATCTGTAATTATTAATATTGAAAAGGAGAGTGCATCTTCGGCGGCCTATTCACTTCGCAATCCCAAAAGAGTCATTTATACGGAATTACCCAACACGGACAAAAATCGAGGTAGAACTTAAAAAAAAGAAGGACAAAAAATCATCTGGTACCGCTCAGATTCTAGCGGATATGGTGCATCAACATTCAAAGATTTCATTAAACAGATCATCATAAATGTATGAAAATTTATCAATATCTATATGGTGTAGAAAGAGGAATTGGATGGCACTTTTTCGGAAGAGGGGAACCTTTCGCTATGCAAAATCTAGAAAATCTTTCTAAGTTCAATTGCCAAAGTGATAGCGATTAGCGGATCTTGTTAGTGTGAAACAAATTGTGCCGAAGGAGCAAACAGCTTTCAGACCGGTTGTCCGCGTGGCGTCCACATTAACAAGCTTCGGATGATCATTAAGCAAACGGTTGAATTACACTCGTCTCTGTACACTTCTTAGATTTTGAACAAGCTTTCGATTAAATTTTTTTTTTACGAACGATCCCACTCACACCCGCCTAATCCGTCGAGGGGGCCTCATCCATATGACGTAGGGATAACGTACACACCACCTATCGGTAGCGGGGAGTAACCGAGAGGAAAACGTGTAACGGCTACATAAAAATTCACAGCCGATTAAAGTAATACCAGTTAAAAGAGGAATAAAATCTACAGATTACCACTATATACTTATTGAAAAATAATAAATCTTAAAACATTAAAACATAAACTATCAATACAACAATACACACTAGCTCTTTAGATGATTTATAATAAAAGACTTTTTCGTGTCCGGTGATAAAGAAAAGTCAATAAACTGATTAACATCATTAAAATCTGTGCAAATTCTCCGAACCGGTTCATTCAAAGCATAATTATAGCGTCGAAAACTAATATACAGGGGTTTATATTTCCTAGAAGTTCTCGAAGGAACATTTATCGAAATACGACCAAGAAGATACTCAGAGCGTATATCGCCCCTGAGAATCTTATATATTGTAATCGAATTAAGCATAGTTCGTCTACTAGCCAGAGTAGGTAATTTAATCAAAGACAATCTACTGACATATGGAGGAAGATGGACGTTAGGATCCCATCTCAGGTTCCTAAGACAAAAAATAAGGAATTGTTTCTGTACCGATTCTATCATATTCACATAAAAGTCATATTATGGATCCCATACCACTGATCCATATTCTAATATGGGCCTCACAAGGGATGTGAAAAGATTTTCCGTGATATATGGATCAGAAAATTCCTTAGCCCAGCGCTTAATGAACGTAGGTACGCCATAAGCCTTATTAACAGTATCAATAATGTGACTATTGAAAGACAATTTCCTATCAAGTAAAAAACCTAAATCCAAGAATGAATTGACCAATTCTAATGTAGAACCACCTATAGAATACCGGGAGGTAATCATACGTGATCTGTAAAACGCCATATGCTTACATTTACCCAAGTTGAACTCCATAAGGTTATGATTGCACCAACTCCCAAACCGATCCAGATCATTTTGAAGTAGAATATAGTCTGAAGTATTTGTATATGACATAAATATTTTCACATCGTCCGCGTACATAAGCACATTAGACTCAGCTATCGAATTAGGCAAATCGTTGATAAACAAGAGAAGTCAAATAGAACCCAGGTGACTTCCCTGAGGAACGCCGGAAGACACTTGGATAGGTCTAGATAACGAATCCCCAAAAATTACCATCTGTTCGCGACACGTAAGGTAAGATGAAATCCATTCAATAATATTACTATTATACCCGATAGTGCTTAATTTACTCAGTGGGAGGCGATGGTTAATCATATCGAAAGCTTTACTAAAATCCGTGTAAATAACATCGGTTTGCATTCCTGAAATAAAACCATCAATTACGTGGGAAGAAAATTGAAGTAAATTTGGAACTGTAGATAGACCTTTGCGAAAACCATGTTGTCTACAGTCAATAATAGAGGAAACTTTGTAAGATATAATATCAGTGAACAGTTTCTCAAGAAGTTTTGGAATCGCACTCAGTTTCGCAATACCTCTATAATTTGACACATTTGTAACGCTACCCGAATTATGAAGAGGGACAATATACGAGCTTTTTCAGACCACCGGAAAGTAGCTAAATTTCAAAGATGCATTGAATAGTATAGTCAATGGCTAAAATCTGCAGAAATCGCTAAAATAACTAAATAATCGCTATAATAGACAACACTGCTAAACACTTACAATAAAAAGCGGGATTTTTATCAACACTAGAATTGTGAATACAAACAAAAATAGTTCAAAAGGGAGTAGAAAATCTAACAATAACAACAATCGAACAAAAAACTGACAATAACAACAATAAATGGATGCAAACCAAAATATTGTTGCTGTATTGTGGTACCAAAGCTTAAGTTACAAACAAAGAGAAAATTTAATTTATAAAACAACTGAAGCACAAACAATACTAACATACACAAAACCAACGTTAGAGATTCTCGACCGTGTCCAGAGGAGAGCGACGGTGTTAATAGGGGACAGTAGGGTATCCAACTCTATTGCCTCCCTTGAGCATCGTCGAAGTGTGGGTTGCGTGTCACTGTTCTATCGATATTTATGACGGACGTGAGGATATTTAGCTGAAGTAGAAGTACGCGGCTTTCCAGCCGTACAGTCCGTATGTGGAATAAACTTCCGGCTAGTGTATTTCCCACCAATTGTGACATACAAACATTCAAGGCAAATGTCAACAGACGCTACTCCCTCTTTCCACCCTCTACTATCTCAATTTTCCTTCGCCAACACAATGCACTGCATTTATAGGGGGCATCCCCTGAGTGCTGGTTTGATAAAAAAAAAAGATACTTAGCTTCAGTTTTAACACCTTTTCACAACACTAACACAATAATACACGATATAATAATTACTAATAAAGAAAATATCACGGAGCCCAAAATTAATTACGACTTGACTCTACAGAGTTGCCAGATGACTCTCATTCTGAAACCGATGCTTCAAAATTGACAGTAGCACACCAGGAACAATAAGCGGATTCCAGTCAAGATAGAAACAATATTTCGGGAGCTGTACAGGGATGGAATATATAAAATTCGATTTATTGGAAAGGAAATTTAACCATTTAGCAGATCTGCGAATGACACCCTAGTTATGGCAATGGTTCTACTACCTGAGATGCTCGTATCGACCAAAGCACCACCAACAAATTGACATTAAGACCAAGATGAACAGACTCTCGAAAAATGCGAACAATGTGGATTTATAAAATATGTTAGATTTATACTAAAATAAATGTTATGTGCCCTGAACTAACAGACTGGTTCTTCAATAGAAGATGTGAAATTAATCAACTATTTGGGATTGAATATTGTCATTGATGGTGGATCGGAAACGGCACATATTGGATTCCAAAATTTGAAAATAAATCTGGCTTTATACGAGGACCTTGCAGTAGACTATATGTCGTATATTCAACAGCAGCGTGAAGTCTTTTCTGTTACACGACTGTAATACTTAGAGCTCGACGAATATAACAACAAAGAAGCTGCACACGATTATCAATCGGTGCCTGAGGCAAGTTCCTAGTATTAACTAGCCGTCTACATTTTCTAACGAAAGCCTCTGGCAACCCACCAATTAGAATCACCCTTATTCACAAACACCATCCCAACAAAAATGAGTATGGATCGGTCATATATAGAAAATACTGGAAATGCACCTGTATGGATCACTCAATGGTATTGCAGGCTGAGAAGATCTCCAATTTTATGGAAGCGGTACCCGAAAATATATTACAAACAAATAAATAAATATACTATAAAAGATAAATTATATAAAACATGGAACCAAATGAAATCACTTACCTGAAAGAGATATCGATGTATTGTATTCGCTGAAGATCTGTATTCTTCGCGAAGCCTTTATTTAAATTTTGCATTGTTTAAATAAATAAAGCATGTGAGGTATTCCATGTCAAACCGAACAAAAAAACACCAATGGCTCCGATTTTTCAGAAATTATCTTGGAACAAACTTATTTTAAAAAAGAGGTTGAAGAAAAATGGGCCTATAATAATGCCACGCCAATAACTCCACCAAACAGACACTCGTTTTGGATGTGTGGATTTTCGGAGACCCAAAATTAAAACTTTTGTTTGTTAACATACCTCCCGAGGTGAAAATGGGCCTCATCGAAAAATATGATTTTTCGGTAAAGTCTTCAGACTCAGAACTGTGAAAGATGGTTGTTAATTTTCCCAAGTTTCTTCAATGATAGGGCGTAAATTTCTAACTTTTAACTAATAATCTATTACTTCCATAATATTAAATTGACCATCTATTTCTAAATAACGGGTGGCCAAATTCAAAATTTGACTTGACTAATTCAAAATTTGAATAGAATTTTGACTTATTGGTTATTCTTCATATAGAAGTCGATGGACATGCACTAAACGGTCAAGGATTGGAGCTTACCATAAGGTATTCTTAGGCTACAGTTATAGGATGTTTCGCTTGTTTCGGATGGCTCTTAGTAGTTTTTTCCAATACTCAATTATTTAATTAAATATTCGAAAACTTTTGCTAATTGTTTGTTATTTAAAAAACGTTTATATCTTTCTTCTCTTTCTTAAAACTTTTTTATTAACATTTAAATTTAAATGTTTAAATATTTCCAAGACTTAAGTTTTATAATTTTCACAATAAATCCGAATCAAGTTGAATGATCAACAGTTTTTTTCATTCTGAAACCGATTTAGAATGTAAGGAAATGGTTTTTGGCGTGGAATACGTCTTCACTTACGGTATAGGGAGTCATGTCAGATTGTTATTGTTGTAATATTTATTTCATTGATTATGAGGAAACGGCGAGATAACTTTTTTTAAAAATTTTTTTGTAGGTAAATGAAGATGTTATCTTTCGTTTGATATACATTTCATATTGGTTGATATCTTCCTAACATTTAAATTTCTCAAATGAAAATTGTTTAAACACATACACTCAAACATATGTGTGGTGTTGGGTTGAGTGTTTCAGTTTGTAGCGTGGACACAAACTATGATGCTGTTTCAGTGTGGACACAAACCTTCGGCTGTTGTTTTGTTTGATGAAATATTGAAATATCGTATATTCACTTATGTATTTAAGTGAAACAAAATGTTAAATGTGAATTTGAATTTCACATGGATATATAATTATAAAAAATATATGAAAAAATTAATTCATACATTTTTATGTCAAATGAAAGTGCTGCCAAGTAAGCAAAATAACAATGCTGCTAGATGCTGTTTGACAGCAGCTGAGAGTTGACGTTTATCATTTATTGTTATATATGTTTCCTGTCTTATCGGGTGGCGTATTCTATGTTAAACTTAATGGCCGTGTCTCTGACACAGCCTGCAGGGACAGTCCGTGGCCGAAGGTCTCGGACAACTGTCTGCTGTGTTTTTAATTACTTATGCAATAATAATTATTAATTGGAACGAGGATTCACGAAAAATATAGGATATTTCGCTTATAACGATATTCGCGAGTTGGCTTTATGTGCTAAACTTTTTGTGCATGTAACATATTTTCATAGCACTTTTTTTGTTCTCAATGATTGACTTCTAGGATGCATTGTTGACAATGCTGGGTTCTTTAAGGAAGGACAAGAATAGTATTAATACAAATATTTTGTCGCACTATGTCAACGTATTCCACTTTCGGTCTAGAACATAAATATCTATGACATTGAGAACATGCTTTGTCGAAGGGGCATCCATTTGTTAGGTTATCCTAAGACAAAATAACGACCTGCCGGCTGTTAGAGGTGGACGCGTTAGAATATATATTTCTATGAAACTGACGAAATTGACATGGTTGATGGAATTCAATTACGTTCAAGTAAGTTTAGTCTGTGATCCTCCTTAATTAAGGTTGTTATAATAATATCGTCATGGTTGGTGACTGTAATTGCAATCAATTTGCTGTTGCTAGGTCTGCGGCCGTGAAGTCAATTTGTTCCTGTTTAGGGTCGATTTTTGGGCATAATTTTACTCCTAAACAGACTACAGTCTGATAAGTAATACATCCCTCCTCAATCTCTATAGTCAGACCCAACGCCCAGCAATTTCTCACTATTAATTGATATTTGGTTCTTTGAATACACATGTGTCACTACAGAACCAGTTTATTGAGTACCATCGCTTTAACAGCATTTATTGGGAAGGACTTTTTGGTGTACGGCTGGAATCAGCTTTGGCAAAATGAAGTTCTAGCGTAAATTTACAATTGTGTATTTTTATGCCTCAATTTATGATTTATGCTCATCTGTACCTATTATAAGGCGAAGGGTTATGTACCGATAAGAAGCCTGGCTGAGGACGAGGTCAATTTATTATGAAATCCCTACACTCAGGGAGTATTTAAGAAATCACTTCGAGGACAAATTGGAGCATATACTGTTCTAACAGGAGCAGAGCTAAAGTCCGTTTTAATCCTCCTGACCATTTTCGCTGTCTGTAAGACCCAGGCATCACTTTTTTCTCTCCACGAATACTCGTTACCAACTAGAGTTTCCAAAACGGAAACCGAAAACCGTGTGCCGGCTTTTGAAAAAACGTAATTTTCGAACAAACCGGAATTTTATTTAATATGTGTTAATATCTTTAAAAAAATTAATAATTTAGTAATTTTAGAATTTAGTAAAATTTTGGAATTAAGAAACCTGATTTCTATTTTGAAACATCATCTAAATGGCATATTCAAATAATTTTGTTTCAAAATGATTTTATGATTTGAAGTAGAATTAATTAAAAATTAATTAAGAATTAATTAAGCTTTTCAAACATATTTGTTTATCAAACTTCAAAATTAAAATTATTCGATAAGTAAATGTTTTAAACTTTACAAGATTTTTATACATGAAAATCTTTTTCAAATCTGAATATGATTTATGATTTAAAAGCAGTTTAATGCGAATTTGGATAAAGCTTTTAAATTTTATATTAACCTTCGCGTTAATAGTATCTACCCGGGTAAATATTTCAATTTTCATTCGTAGATACTTACGAGGAGTTCCATCCGATTTAGAAATTCTTCAAACTCAGTTATTATTTTTCCCATTTATTTCAGTAGATGAAAAAAAATTTTTAAATTTTTTCTTAATTTTATGTCTTTGTGTACGCGGTTTGATAGTATCTATATATCTACCCGGGTAGATACAAATAATATTGTTGTCAGGTTTACCACTTTTAGGTACATTTTTGTTATAAGTGAAGTTGTAAAAGTTGGGTTTTGGAACGAAGTTCCTTATCGCACGTTGCGGGATGGGGGCTAAATGAAAAATTGTTAAACAACTTTTTATAACTACTTTATTACAACCCATTATTATCAACTATATTGGGTACTTTTGCTTTGCTTTGGTCTAAAGTGAAGTTTGCTAGGTGGAGCCTGTTCATTACATGTTGTAGTTTTGTACCCAATAAAAAGTAAACTTAGAAAAGCCAAAGTGCATGACTGGCAAATCCATGAAACATAACCCTCAGCATGGAATTATATTTGGCAGCATTTTAACACTCGTACTTTTGGTTTGTGTCCAGACTAACATATTTCTTGTTTAATGGGAAATTTTCTAGGTGGAGCCTGTTTATTACATATTGTAGTTTGAACCGAATAAAAAGTAAATTTAGAAAAGGCAAAGTGAAAGAAGTATAAAAAATAACATCTTAAAGAAGTACCTTTGATTAAAAAAGTAAATTTTCTTACAAAAAGTACCTTTTCTTAAAAAAAATTAATTTTTAAAATAAGTACCTTCTCTTAAAAAAGTACATTATTTTACAACAAATTGCCTTTTCTTAAAACACTAAATTTTCTTTAAAGAATACCTTTTCTGTAAGTACCTACTATTAAAATTGTATCTGTTCTTTCGTAAAAACAAAGCTTTTCTTAAAAAAAAATACATTCTCTTAAAAAAAGTACCTTTTTTTACAAAAATTTCTTTTCTTAAAAGTACCATTTCTTAAAAATAAATTACCACCCTTTCTCTTGTTTTCTTGAGATAAGTAGCCTTCTTGAAAATAAGTAAATTTTCTTAAAAAATATCCTTATCCTAAAAAGATTACTTTACCTCTTTAAAAAGTACCTGTTCTTTAAAAAGTATTTTTTGTAAAGAAAATTCATACAATTAGGCTTTTTCTTAGCTTAGTGACGGCGACACTATCGAGTATTCAGCCATGAAAAAGCTTCTCAAAATATCGTTCGGAACCGGTGTAAAACTGTAGGACCCAATCAGTGAGTGTAAAACTAGAACACGCACTGTTTATTGGTTTGTGAGAAGCTCTCCCTATTCCTTTCACGGGATGTAATGGGAAACCATTTTTTTTTATTTTAATAAAAGAAGTACCTCACATCAAAGAAAGGACCTTTTCGGGAAAATATAATACATATTCTTACAAAAGGGGCCTAAAAATATCCTTTGTTTTAAAAAAATACATTCAATAAATAAAAAAATTTCTTAACAAAAGTTTATCATTTTACAAGATCCATTTAAATTACAGTATTTTTCAACAGGCGCCTTAGGTGTGTTGGAACTAACTAGTACATAATATATAGCGAATGGATCTTCGTTCCAACCGGGTGTCCCCTGACGCCCCATGTAATTTTTTATTTCCAATATAAATGTTAAGAAAATATATTGAAATTATCGAGGTAAACTGCTATTTGATGCAGATATACCTATGTGAAAATTTTTCCGCTTTGTCTGTGTAAACCTAAGTTGAGCTTATACACACATTTTGCATGGATCGCATGCATGTCGTATAGATCTCTACTTCTTGGACTCATGGTAACATATGTAGCAGCTACCTTTTTGTTTCGTACTTCTACTACAATCTTCTATTCCAATATTTCATCGGCCACACTATCTTCGATGTTGCCATCTCTATTCGAAGGTATTGGTTCACCTGTAATGGAAAATTTAATAAACTGTTCGACAAAGTTACTGAAACCTACCTAACATACATTTTACGGCTTACAACCATAGGCCTTTTGAGCTCTAGATCTTATATTGGGAATACTAAGGTTTTTACCCCACCTTGTGGATTGTTACTGACTAAAATTTTATATTCAGCAAGAGCTGTAATATCCAACAAATTGTAAAAACAATTTTCGTTAAGAAAGGGGAAACGATTTTGTTCATGGTATCCACACCACTTCTAGCTTTATTATAAAATAAAATAATTTCTGATGTTTGTTTTATATTGGACACAGCCGAATATCTATGCAACGACAGATTAACAGATTTTCACTAGGTTGCGTTAGGACTAAACCCAAATTTGCTTAAATAAACTTCTCGTCTTTTTGAAGCTTAGAATTCTTTGGTTTTTAATGTTGCAACTACCGGCAATGCCCATCTGATCACTCCTTCTAATTACAGTAAGGTGGTTGTAATTATTCATTGTGTCCTGTCTTAGTTTGGGGAGCAACTAAGTTCTTCAGGACCCTCTCGCTATCCTATATAATTCTTATCATCTAGAGCATACAAATATTGGTACCGCATACCCACCAGATTTCTATACCATATAGTCCTGGTTTTCTCCGTATATATTCGCTAATATTTTGCGACCTCCGAAGCCAAATAACTGGTCATCCACAGTAATTGAATTTAGCATTTCAAAGATATATCTTGTCGGTGCTACCTTTATTCATAAGGAGGCCTCTTGTCAGAAGGCCTCTTGTCCCCATTCGTAAAGTGTGCATACAATTTCATACTAACAAGTAATTAGTGGTCTTTTCTTGATTCCTGCGAACGCATTACAAGAAAAATTCTAAAAAATCAGACCAAGAAATTAGTGTCCATGATAATGCTTCTTTTTCGGCGCTGTTGATATTCCATTTACATGAGAAGTGCTCTGCTCCCTGCTCTGACCAACTTACATTTCTTCGACAACGGTCAGCTCGCTTACTGACGTCGACACTATCGACTACTTACCTATGAAAAACAACTCAGAATAACGTTTGGAACCGGTGTAAAGTTGTAGGTCCAATCAGTGAGTAGGAGGAAGCGCACAACTCACTGGTTGTGAGAATCTCTATTCAGATATATTATGGCTATGCACGAACGTATTATTACTGACCCAAATTATTTTATCGGAGGCCGTCTCTCGGTTATCATGGTCGCCGTCATCGTTGTCAGAATCAAGGTCAGAATTATTTCTTCATCAATAAATTCTGCATCCGAGTTCATTCCTTCCTAATCAGGAAAAGTATTTAGTTTACACTCATTTTATCTCACAGTTACGTAGACCGTCAAGAAATTGTTAATTATTTTAAAATATCATGTGATTGAACCTATAAGAATGACATTGAATATTTCTGTATCTACCCGGGTAGATATTATTAGACCGTGTAGTAAAAATTTGTCATTAATTCGAAGGTTAAACGCACATTCAAAATGGGAATATGTTATATATTCCCACCCCATCCACCATAATAATCAATTTCATATATTTTTTTTAATAAATTGTCTAAACTAAGGTTTAGCCTTAAGAATTTATGTTTTTTTTCTAATATTGTAAAGCATATTTAATTTGAATTTACTATTTCCATACCTTGAATTTATTGAACTATACCTTATAAAATGGATTTATAAATTACAATTATTGTGAATTACCTCAAAAAAAGCTCTTAAACTGTTATACTGAGTTAACATCAGTTGAAGCAAAGCAGGAGGAGTCAGTCGTTCAACTGCACTCATCCGCTTCGGTTTTAAAAAACTACCCTAAGTTTAAACCCAACACCTGTACATATTGACCGCTGTGAAATAAACAATATAAGTTTTATAACGTTTGTCGAAACCATCGGTGGTTTTATTTCTTTGCTCGTAAAGCTTACACTTATACAGTCCACTCTACTACCACACACGAGCTCATTAACATAAGCTAAGGCGAGCTTATTCATGGTCCTATCGAACCTCTAAAAGGGAACCAAGGAAAAAGGAAAAACACCACCAAGCAACGGCATGAGGTAAAGCAATTCACACAATTTTATAATTGCGAAAGAGAGCCGGTAAGTGTTTTATTCTCTTATATCCAGAACTCAGAGAAATACAAGGAAAAAGTGCTATTTTAATAAATAAAATTACAAAAAAACCATAAAACAAGCGAAAATTATGTTCACAAAATAATTTTACTGTCAGCATTAAAAGTTATGGTTGAAAAATTAAGTGCCACCCTAATAACCTCAAATTCTCGGTGCTAATATTCAGAGATTGTTAACGGCTATCATATAATATATACATGCACATATGTATATAAAGCTAAATGTCAATTTTCTGCCCACGGTTCATTGCCGCGCTGCTAATTTAAATTACATTCGCAAAATAGAAAGAACTAAGAGATCCACATTGAAGAGTAATTTCTTCATGTTCCTTTGCACGGTCTAAATATTATACTCTCAACACAAGTTCTCACATACTCATTCGTTAATATTGCTTTAACTCACATACAGAATAAATTCTGTTCTACACATATCATATTTGCTTTTTTGAATATTGTCAGAGAATTAATTCTCTATACGCACATCCTACTATTCATCCACTAAAGTATTGCACATTGCGGCTTACGCACTCATCTCAAATTATTCCCTTACCCTTTTCTCTTAATTGTACTCGATATATAATATATAACATTTGCCCACCCTGACTGTGTGCTCACAACGAACATTCAACTAAACAGTAGTTACAACGTTTCTAACTAGCGTAGACACACGCACACGCACACCCAAGCAATACCACGACGCAGCCGGCTAAGGGTTATGCCGTCGCGACGAATGTGTGCCAAATCTCTCGCGCAAAGAGGACACAACAAAGTAAACAGATCTGTAAACTCATGCATACATCAGGACTAGCATAGCATTGAGCTGCGCGCCAGTTTATTTTCTAATCTATGTACGGGCACATCAATATAATAATCGCGGCAAATTTTGCTACCGGCAAACCCGAAGAATAACAAAAAGGGAAAAGGTGAAAACGATTGTGATACGAAACAATAGGGAAGTGATGAAAAGTTAAGAAAAAAAAAACCAACAAGAAAAGGTTGGGAAATAGAAAAAATCAAAGCAAATCAAATTATTATATCGAAAAAAAAAATTTTCAATTTTACAACATAAAAATAAAGAAAAAATTGTGAAAAAGAGAAGAGCAAAGTTATAAAATTTTGGAAATTTATGATAACACCCAAAGTGAAAATCAAGTTTAAGGGAAGTAAAAGGAAAAATTGTGGAAAAGAAAGGGAAAAGAAACACCCGAAAAATTCTGGAAATTTAATAAGAACAAGAAATTTGTGAATATGCAAAATAAAAAGAAAGAAAAGTTGTCAGAAAGTTAATAAAGCAAATGAAGGAAAGGAAATCATCAAGAGGTAGAGGAAAAGGAAAAGAACAACAAGTCTACGATTATTCTATTGCTACGGGCAATTAAACAGGCGGAAAAGCAGGTAAAAGTTGCTTAATTTCGAAAAATTTGTTTTAACTGAAATTTCTTCGACCAAAATTTGTAAGTTCTCTATCACCGATCTGCCAAATTTGGAGTAAAGTTTGCAAATTTAACAAGTGGACAACAACAAATTTTCAACACACTTGTTATACAGTGAAGTTAAAAAGTATTCACAACATTTTCATCACACTTTAAAAATAATTTTTCTTTCTTCTTTTCATTTAACAAGTGAACAACAAATTTTCAATACACTTGTTATACAGTGAAGTTAAAAAGTATTCACAACATTTTCATCACACTTTAAAAATAATTTCTCTTTCTTCTTTTCATTTAACAAGTGAACAACAAATTTTCAATACACTTGTTATACAGTGAAGTTAAAAAGTATTCACAACATTTTCATCACACTTTAAATTTTTTTTTCTTTCTTCTTTTAATTTAACAAGTGAACAACAACAAATTTTCAACGCACTTGTCAAACAGTGAAGTGAAAAAGTATTCACAACATTTTAAAAATTATTTTTCTTTCTTCTTTTCATTTAACAAGTGATCAACAAATTTTCAACACACTTGTTATACAGTGAAGTGAAAAAGTATTCACAGCATTTCCGTCACAATAATTTTTTTTTTTTTGTTTTCATTTAACAAGTGAACAAGAAAATTTTTAATATTCTTCTTATACAGTGAAGTGAGAAAGTATTCACCGCATGTCGTTACGCTCTGGAAATTCAGTTTCAACATAATTTCCAAGAATCAATGGTAAATGAAAATCGATGTTTCAATAACACCATTTGATATTCGTTTGGTAACTCAACGAATTCGACAAATTCACTTCACACTCAACGAAAATATTTCATACTGACAGAAAAGGAACAAATAATTTTCTGTTGGTTCAACAAACGCTACAAACAAATTAATTGTTCAATATTCAAGAGTGCAACAGATTGTTTCGCTCACAGAATTTTTTGAAGAAAAGAAGAAGAAAAAAAAAGAACATCCTGCCAACAAGCTGTCGATAAATATTTTGTAATTGAGAGGTTGAATTACAAAATAAAATTCTATTTACATTGATTTATTCAATTTCTCCGTGGAGAAATCAACAACTTACTTATACCGGGGTAAATTTGATGTAAATAGAACAAGCTCACACGTTAGCAAAGCATCGGCATTATTAAGATCGATATTAAACAGGCGAATTAAAATTTAAATAATCGTTTGACGGAAAAATCAACAAAACCATCGTTAATTCAAAGAACTTGAAAATTTTAAATATTTTATACAAATATTCACGCATTCGCAAAATATCCGCATTGTTAAGAGAAAATTTGGCACTGGTTTGCGAAATACAGATAAATTACATCCAGCACCGATATCACCCGCATAACAACAGTATCACAGGCTACAATGAAAACACAAAGATAATTCTCCAGCGCCCAAAATAGTGCGCAAATAAGATTAGACTTATTTGACACTGCAATCACAGATCACAGATAATACACATATTTATCTATACTCATAATATATTATAATTTTACACATATCATCTACACTCGTAATATATTATAATTTTACACATAAAATTTTTCCCTACAGCTATTAAGGCACAAAAGTCATCAACGAACTGTAGGTGGCTTTTGTTAAAATTTCGTGCACAAAGTTATCAGCGAACTGGTGAGAACTTTGTAAATACATTTCGTTGTCAATTGTCAACCACAAATTGTAGTTGACCTTTGAAACTAGAGAAATTTACTTGTCAGTACATCTCATTTTTAATTTCTGCGTCAGTTATATCGCTATAACTTCAAACTCTATCTGATATTGTATCTCGAAAATTTCGTTGTGCTATTCCTAAGACAAATTAGGACACAATTTGCAACAATTCACTCTCTGGCATTTCGTCTACATAAGTATTTATCCCAAGGGAAAAGGGAAAGAAAAATTCAGTTGTGCTATTCCTAAGATAGATTAGGACACAATTCGCTATTTTTGTGAATATCAACTCCGCAGCAACACAATTTTCAAAATGCCCCATACACCCCGTCCAAACGCGGAAGATTTCGCCGTAGACGTTTCGGAAATCTCTGCCATTGGGGATAGATTTTTCTTTGATTGTGACAACGTCATTATGTTCTGCTCCAATTTTGAGAGAATCGAAGTCCAAGATCAAACAGAGTCAATATTGGAAGTACGGCTAGAAGATCTGGAAGAGAGACGCAAGAAAATGGTTTCTTCATACGAAAGTCTAATGCTAAGTCCAGATCAAACCAATTCCAAGATTGTCAAAGAAAAGGCTAGGTTAAATTTTAATGTATGTTCGGACACATATTATACGGCTAGGGCACACATCATGGATCTCATTAAAATCACAAGAGGCCCGACAAACCCCAATGATACTTCCAGATTAACTCTCTCTTCGGCTATGCCACAAAATTTCATGAACATGCAGCAACATTCTGACATGGGTAACTCGGTTTGCATAAAAGTGCCGCCATGTGACACGGAAGTATTCAGAGGTGGTTATGAAGAGTGGCCATCATTCCGCGATATGTTCACAGCGGTCTATGTTAACCACCCCAAACTTACTCGCGCTCAAAAACTTTACCACCTGAGAAATAAGACGAAAGGTGACGCAGGTCAAATAGTTAAAAGATATACCCTATGCGATGAAAACTTTGACCTTGCATGGGGTGCACTCAAAACCAGGTATGAGAATAAACGCGTCCTGGTAGACAAACAATTAAAAATTTTATTCAATATTCCTAGTGCCACTGTCGAATCTAGCGAAAATCTTCAACAAATTCAGGCAACTGTAAACGATTGCCTAAGTACATTCAAAATCATTGAACGTAAACATTGCCGATTGGGATCCAATTCTAATTTATTTGATCTCAACTAAGCTACCCGATGCAACTCTTGCACTATGGGAACAATCTCTCAAATCCCATCGCGAATTACCGAGTTGGTCTCAAATGGACGAATTTTTAATTAATAGATATGAAGTTGTAGAACGCATATCGAGCATCAAATGCATTAGAGATCAACAGGATCATCAGCACAATAACTCGATCAAAGCTCAAACGTACGCTTCAATGGAAAATTTGAAAACATTGTGCATTGCTTGCGAAGAAGATCACAGTATTCGCATTTGCCCTGCATTCAGAAGATTCTCTGTTCAAGAGAGAATTGATTTAGTTTATAACGGGCACATTAAGGCAAACTGTAAAAGCAAAAACACGTGCATACATTGCAAAAAGAAGCATCATTCGCTTTTACATTTGAAGTCTCATGAAATTCCACATAATTCCACATCAGGGAAAAAGGTCCCTAATGAGCAGCCTGAAACTAGTGCAAACGCTAGGGCAAATGTATACCCAAACCAAGGTTATAACTCTACTCAATCTAAAACCGATCAAGTGCAAGCCAACTTTTCAGCAAGTAGCGAGACAATTCTCCTACGAACGGCATTAGTTGATATAGAACACCGAGGAGACTTGTTCACAATTAGAGCGTTGATTGATCCAGGATCTCAACGAACCTTTGTATCTGAGAAAATCAGAAATCTCCTTCAATTGCCAACGCGTTGTGCCGGCTTCGATATTATTGGTATAGGAGGTCAAACTCAAAAATCAACCAAAGAGTGCGATATCGACATATACTCTACCAGATATGGAACACGCTTTTCCATAAGCGCCATAGTTCTCCCTAAATTGACCAAACGCCTTCCAGCTGTATCATTTCAAATTCCAAATCCCGAAGAGTTCCGAAACATAGATTTGGCTGACCCAGAATTTAACAAATCGGCACAAATCGATATTATCCTAGGCAATGACTCTGAGCGTTTTATTAACATTGAGGGTATCAAGAAGAATATTTCCGGCTCAACTTCAGCGTATAATACAATTTTTGGATGGGTACTCAGTGGCCCCGTTGCATCTGAACTAATTCAGTCTTTTACGACAAATGTTGTTCTTTCAGAAGAAACTCAACTTAGCGCTTTATTACAAAAATTTTGGGAGCAGGAAGAGATTCCAGCTTTCGACTCCGCTTCGGAGGAAGATAAATACTGCGAAGAATTTTATAAAAGAACAACAACTCGTCACTCAGATGGTCGATACGTCGTACGATTACCGTTTCGAAAAGAGTTTCTCGACTCAATGTCTCTAGGGTCCTCTAGATTTCTAGCATTAGGACAGTTTGCAAGAATGGAAAAAAATTTGGCAAAAGATCCCGATTTACAAGCCACATACAACTCTGTCTTAAATGAATATATTTCGTTAAACCACATGGAAGAATCTGATTCACTTGAAATAGCTGACAATGGTAAAATCGGCTCATTCCATCTTCCACACCATGCAGTTGTGAGACCTGATCATAAAACCACTAAAGTCAGGGTGGTGTTCAATGCATCTCGTAAAACGAAATCAGGCTTTTCTCTAAATGACGTGTTATACACGGGTCCCACTTTGCAAACAGATTTAGTGGCCACTGTCTTAAATTGGAGGTTGTACAAATACGTATTCAGTGGGGATATTCAAAAAATGTATCGACAGATTTGGGTGCACCCTGACGACAGATGCTTTCAGAAAATTTTACATCAACCAGATTCCAAAGGTCCCATTAAAGATTATCAGTTGAAAACTGTCACATTTGGTGTAAATTGCGCGCCATTTCTGGCAATTCGCACGCTATTGCAATTGGCATCGGATATCGAAGCTAAGCACCCAAGATCGTCAGCAATATTAAGAAGCGAAACTTATGTTGACGATATACTCTCTGGTGGATTCTCTATCTCTGAAACTCGCGAAGCTCAGTTGGAACTTATATCCGTCCTCAAGTCCGCAGGACTTCCACTGAAAAAGATAACCGCTAACGAACCGCAATTATTAGATCATCTGCCAACTGAAGACTTGTACGATTCAGAATTTATGCGTTTCCCAGATACTAGCTCCACTAAAACATTGGGTATCAAGTGGAATGCGTTATCTGATAACTTCAGTTATCAATTTTCTATTACCCCTTCAGATAATACGACGAAACGAAAAGTACTTTCAATTGTGGCCCAGTTATTCGATCCAGCTGGCTGGATAACACCTTTCACTATAAAGGCCAAAATATTCATTCAGCAACTTTGGCTGGAAGGCACCACTTGGGATGAAACTATAAGTCTCGAGGCCCTTGCAAAATGGGAAATTATTCTAGCCGAACTACCGCATATTGATAATATCAACATTCCCAGGTGGATTCAATATACTCCTGCAGACACTGTACATATTTACGGCTTTTCGGATGCATCCAAGTCAGCGTACTGTGCCTGTGTTTACATTGCATGCCAGTCGTCTAAAATTATCAAATATTGCAACCTACTCACATCAAAAAGTAAAGTGGCCCCTCTAAACACTATTTGTTTACCGAGACTTGAACTCAATGGAGCTCTACTACTCGCAAAACTTGTTAGTTATGTAAATTCAATAATGAAATTTGTAGTGGCCGATACTATTTTATGGACCGATTCGTCCATCGTACTTGGATGGCTGTCCAAACCACCTAGCTCGTGGGAAACGTACGTCGCAAACCGTACGGCCCAAATTCATTCCCTGGTTCCTCACGCAAAATGGAAACATGTCGCAACACATGATAACCCAGCTGATCTGGGTACTCGTGGTTGCAGACCTCAAGATCTAATTAATAATACTATGTGGTGGAACGGACCCAAGTGGCTTACTAACCCTCAATCCACCTGGCCAGTGTCTAATCCCTTGTCTCCACCAGTTCCGCCTCCAAAAGTTCAAGTACTTCATGTAACGTGTGAACAAACTGATATATTGAAGAGATTTTCTTCATACCCAAGAGCATTAAGAGTGCTATCTTACGTTTTTCGATTTTTCCATGGCACTCATCCACAGTATAAATCAAACACTTCGTTCGACAATGTTTCGATATCTCAAAAGGAAATTTCATTTGTGAAAACTCGTCTCATTAAACTCGCTCAGGAAATGTACTATGAGGAAGAATACAAAGCAACTCAGAACTCTCAAACAATCTCCAACAAAAGCCCGCTAAAACCGCTTAATCCAATATTGGACAATGACAAAGTTCTCCGTGTAAATGGCCGCTTATCTGACTCATCGCTCCCATATAATGAACGATTTCCCATTATTCTTCCGGGAAATTCTCGATTTGCCACTTTATACCTCTCTTACTTACATAACTTTCTCATTCATGCGGAGTGCAACCATATGTGTCGAATGGTTCAATCTGAGTTCTATATATCTCGCCTCAAGCCCCGAATAAAAGCCATAATTCGTAAATGCAAGATCTGTGTTGTATTTAAGCAAAGGCCATGTTCCCAAATGATGGCACCCTTACCACTCGATAGGTGTACACTCTCACCTCCGTTTCACGTTACTGGCATAGACTTTGCCGGACCATTCGAACTGAAAAGCTCTACACTCCGAAATGCTCCGCTGGTAAAAGGCTACGTATGCGTGTTCGTATGCTTTTCAACTAAAGCCATCCACTTGGAAGTATGCTCCGACCTATCCTCGGAAAAATTTCTGGCAACATTTGCTCGTTTTGTTGGCAGGCGGGGACTCCCCCGTCGGGTATTATCCGATAATGGTCGAAATTTTGTAGGAGCTAGTCGGTCCTTGTTCAGAGAATTCAAAAGATTCTTAAAATCTGCATCTAGTGAACTTGCTGAAAAATATGCAACACACCGATTTGAGTGGAATTTCATACCGCCCCATGAACCACACATGGGAGGCCTTTGGGAAGCTGCTGTTAAAAGCTTCAAGTTCCACTTCAAACGAATCGCTTGCTCACACAAATTTACGTATGAAGAAATCGCAACTGTTCTCGCGCGGATAGAGGGAGTTTTAAACTCCCGCCCAATCTCCGCAGTTTCTGAAAATCCAACGGACTTTACCGCACTGACTCCTGGTCATTTTTTAAGAGGTTCTCCCATCATGTCAATGCCCGAAGTTTCGACTTCCAACTTGTCATTAAGTAGTCGCTGGTTAAAACTAAAAGCGATACACCAGCAGTTTGCGATTAAATGGAAGGAAGAATATCTCAAATCCCTTCAAAAGCGGTACAAATGGCAAAATTCTTATCAAAATCTAAAAGTTGGAGATCTGGTCGTAGTTATAGATGATCTATTACCCCCAAGCGAGTGGAGTCTAGGTCGCATCAATAAAGTTTATGTAGGGTCAGACGAAAATGTGCGCGTAGCAGATGTGAGAGTTGCCAGCGGAATAATAAAACGACCAATTGTTAAACTTTGCTATCTACCAATGCAATCTGAAACTGATGCTCAATAACATAAATTCTCATTTACAGCAATTTCCACTCTTATCGTCTATATTAATTTTCTTTATTTATACCACCCTTTAGACCCAACAGACTAAGCCCAATTCGCGAGCTGAGCGTAGTCAGCCACAGAAGCCGTCGCGATTCCACCAACTACACGTGCTCCTTATGCACCCACTCACATTCATTACGATACTGCAGGAAATTCCTCGGCATGGACCCCAACGAAAGGAAGTCGGTCGTGCGACGCTACCGGTATTGCGTCAATTGTTTGGCCAAAAGCCATACGGTGGACGCCTGCCAATCCCGGGATAGATGTCGGAAGTGTGAACGGCCACACCACACGTTGCTACACCCCTGTCATCCACGAGTTAGAGGACCAGTCGCCTCAAGAGTCACAAAAAGGAAACAACCGCAACAAAAGCCGAAGCCGAAGGCGAAGCCACCCAAGAAGACGTCAATAGTTACGCACGACCAAAATATAATCTCTGAAGCTATCCGCTCGCTGGCCAACGTCTTGTGCGCCTCAACATCAGCTCCAACATCCAGACGCTAACTTTGGCCGGGAGCATGTCTAAACTAAGGTTTAGCCTTAAGAATTTATGTTTTTTTTCTAATATTGTAAAGCATATTTAATTTGAATTTACTATTTCCATACCTTGAATTTATTGAACTATGCCTTATAAAATGGATTTATAAATTACAATTATTGTGAATTACCTCAAAAAAAGCTCTTAAACTGTTATACTGAGTTAACATCAGTTGAAGCAAAGCAAAAGGAGTCAGTCGTTCAACTGCACTCATCCGCTTCGGTTTTTAAAAAACTACCCTAAGTTTAAACCCAACACCTGTACATATTGACCGCTGTGAAATAAACAATATAAGTTTTATAACGTTTGTCGAAACCATCGGTGGTTTTATTTCTTTGCTCGTAAAGGTGAGAATCAACCCCTATAAAACCAGCATTAATCAAACTAAATAGCTTACACTTATACAGTCCACTCTACTACCACGCACGAGCTCACTAACATAAGCTAAGGCGAGCTTATTCTATTAAATTTTTCTATCTTGATCTTGAACCGAACAAATTATTAAACAACATACGACATATATTTCTTAAAATGTGATGATTTATTTGACCTTTCGTATTATATTTAAAATTCAAATGTTTGAGCGTTAGGTCTATTTTAAATTATTTTTTCTTCAATATTTCGGTACCCATAATTATTAATTACAAGTTTAATTTTAATTTTGAATTTCATTATTTTTTTTTTTCATTTAATTTTTAATTAATAATTGTGTTTATCTTTCCGACGATGCTACCCAATGGTTAGAGAAATATTGAAGAACTAGCTGACCCGGCGCAAACTTCGTTTTGCCCAAAATATTTTTTTGATTAAACTAATTTCAAACATTCACGATTCCACCCAAAATTTGCTTTTTTTGCTTAAATATTGGCGATAGCGGATACCCTGCATGTGCTACTACGCTAATAAAATGAAATTAATGTGTTTGCAAAAAAGAAAATTTTGTTTATTTATTAACTTCTTTATCTTAATGCTAGCGGATAAACAATATTTTGAGGTTTTTCGGTAGATGTGTATCGTCGGTGGTGCAATGGGTAGTGTGCGCGCCTCTTGTACTTGAGATCCTGGGTTCGATCCCTGCTCAGACCACCTTAAATTCCTTTCGACGACGGTCACCTTGCATAGTGACGGCGTCACTATCGAGTATATAGCCATGAAAAAGCTTCTCAGAAAAACCGTTCGGAATCGGTGTAAAACTGTAGGTCCCAATCAGTGAGTGAAAACTGGAAAGCGCACAGCTCACTGATTGTGAGAAGCTCTCCCCAGTCCCTTGATGAGATGTAATGGGAAACCATTTATTTATTTTTTGTGTAAACATAAAGATTTTTTGGCGTTCCAACTCTAGAGCAAGCAGCATATAATTGGCCGTACGAAAAATAGACCAGCAACACTTAGCGATTGGCCTTGAGCCTTATTGATGGTTATGGCGAAAGCAAGTCGCACTGGAAAATGTAATCGCTTGAAATCGAAGGGTAAATCGGTTGAAATTATTCAGCGGTATCAGCACTTCTTCTCCTTTACATTTGGCGCTGATGATTGTGGCTTCGATTAAATTTTTAGATAGTTTTTTAACAGAAAGTCTTGTTCCGTTGCACAATTTCGTTGGATCTAAGTTGCGAATGAGCATCAGTGGTGAACCAACTTATCTAACTCCTTTTTCTTCGTTATATGTCTTCTCGTGACAGGTTGTCTGTCACCTCGATTTGTTATCTACAAACCAGTGTTGCCCATTACGAAGAGTAAAGCGCCATCTATCACTCAGCGACCACATCCACACAACTGTTTGAGTCAATGCCCATATATTCATTTTTTTTA
Organism: Phaonia tiefii; assembly: GCA_963931995.1. Taxonomy (NCBI): domain Eukaryota; kingdom Metazoa; phylum Arthropoda; class Insecta; order Diptera; family Muscidae; genus Phaonia; species Phaonia tiefii. Next base: position 223,314,672 of record OZ008368.1, on the reverse strand, counting down.
AAAATTTGCCTGATGCAGCAACAAAATTATTGAAAACTGTTCAATGAATACCTGTGTTATTGAAATACCAATAAAATGTTAAGAAGGAAATCAGTTGAATGAAATATACCTGATCCATTTCACTTGTTAATTCTATGATGACTTGTATATAGCTGAACTAATTCACTTGTTAAATTCTGTAATGATGGAAATTAAACCCCATGTGATTACCATAGCAATAAAATATCTTTTTTATGTTAAGTGTAACTGTTAAACATGAATTTTTACTTAAAACCATATCATAAAATTTATTGTTTACTTCTTTACCTTTTTTATTTATTCTAGGAGGAACGCTAAAACAATTTTTGAACAACATTATTTTGAACAACAAAGTCTTGAATATGATAATTTATTTTAATGCTTATTTTTTTTTGCTTTTGGTACCACGCCCATTTATCCCATTCCGCCCATTTTCAGTTCGGCTATTAATATTTGTAATTGATGGTCCGATCACGCCCATTTTTCCCATGACTATTCACATTAACAACTAATCAACGTGTACAAATTTCTAAGACTCTGGCTATTATAGAACTGTAGATATATGATATTAAATATTTACTTTGTATGGGAGCTGCCACTCCCACTGGTCCGATCCCGCCCATTTTTTTCCTGATTTTTCAAATCAGTAACATATGGGATACTGCAATGTTTCAAAAATCTTGCTATCACAATAGTCAAGATAAATGATGTTATTCAATTTGTGTGGGAGGGGCCACGCCCATTGGAAATATCAAAAAGATATATACCCAAAAACCTAACTTGGACTATAACCTTTCAATTGAAACCGGTTTGGGCCAAATCGGTTGGATAGTTTTAGAGTCTATAGCGAACAAACATACAAACATAGTATTTTATATATATAGATAAAATACTTTAAAATAGACCTAACGCTCGATCATTTTAATTTTAAATGTATAGAATTTATTTCAAATTAAAATGAAATTAATTAAAAAAAAGTTGTGAAATTTTGAGTTTTCGACACGAATAAGTATATTACAATTGTTAAACAAATGTATTGTAAGTTCTACATGTGTAATTTCACTTAAAAGCCGGTTTCTAAAAAAAATTATATTTCCAACAAACCACAAACCGGTTTCATGAAAAATTGATTTTTCGAACAAACCGAACACCGGTTTCTAAAAAAGCCGGTGTTTTGGACACTTTTACCCACCGTTTAGTGTTCAAAAGTGCGTTGGAGTTGAAGGGACGTATCACTGTTACGCGATCAATTTTTCTGTGAGACCAACTTATATCAGGTAAGTTGATTTTGCCAAATTAAAATTTTACAGTAAAAATGCGCCGTTAACGGTCAGTTTGTCTAGTATAACAAAGGAATTTTGTTGTTATGCGTGTTGCTCAATTTATTTAATATAGAACGAATTAGAGCTATTTTAGAAGAAATCGATTCCTCGCCCGAGACTGACGACGAAACTAATACCGACTTCGAAGACAATATTGATAGTAACGAAGATAACACAGATACCGAGCAAGAAGGTGACTTCGAGGAAAGTGGAGTTGAAGACGCCCAGGAAACTGTATCCAGGTTAAAACCCTTTTGTAATGGAAAAAAGAATAAAAGTGGATGAATACCTTTCCAAAATCATCAACAAAAACACGATCGAAAAACATCATCAAGAAGCTCCCTGGAGTAAAAGACATAGCATTGAACAAAAAAACATGCAGTTGAAATACTCAATCTTTTTGTGGTGAAAAAGTCATAAATACTCGTATTATAGTGGATGGTACCAACCAGTGCATCGAGGGTATTGACAAAAATTCACCTGATACCAACCTGACATATTCTTTAGAAATAAATGCATTCCTTGGCCTCTTGCTGTTTGCTGGAACTAGGCAGAGCAGGCGGTTAAATATTAAGAACCTTTTCAAAACTGTTGGGTCTTCACCCGACATTTTTCGTCTTACAATGACTCTAAATTGATTCACGTTTTTAATGAGCAGCGTCAGGTCTGACTACAAAAAAACGAAAATCAGTTGGTGTTCGATGGGCATGTTGGCTCCAATTGGAGATTTGTTTGACGAGGTGCCATTTAGAGGACGCTATGGTTTTAGACAGTATATTCACTTGAAGTGAAATAAATATGGTGTAAAAATCTATGCTCTTTGTGACGCCAAGTTATCTTACACACCCAACTTGGAGGTATATGTTGGTAAACAGCCAGACGGGCCATACCACGTAAATATGTCCTCATTGTCATTAGTCAATGATTCGTAATTCAGGGAGGAACATTACTTGCGGTAATTTTTTATGAGCGTTCCGCTAGCATAAACGTTGTTGGAAGATTATAACCTCACTTTAATTGGAACAATGCGCAAAAACAAAAGGAAGTTGCCACACGAATTTCTTGACACAAAAGTACTTAAAAAAAAATCAAGCTTGTTTGGATATGAACCAAATTGTACTCTGGTGTCCCATTTTCGAAGAATAGGCAAGAACGTACTCCTCATTTCAACCATGCATTACAATGACACTATTAATGAAGAGACAGGTAAACCTGAAATCATCACAGGTTATAATAAGACATAGTAGACCAAATATGTGAAGCCTACAACTGCGCCAGAGGCACAAATCGATGGCCACTTGTGATTTTTTATAGGCTCATAAATGTATCAGCGTTTAACTCGTTTGTTAAATAAAATAAATGGTTTCCCATTAAATCCCATGAAGGAATCGGGGAGAGCTTCTCAGAACTACTGAGCTGTGCGCTTTCTAGTTTTATACTCACTGATTGGGACCTACAGTTTACACCGGTTCCGAACGGTATTTTGGAGAAGGATTTTCATGGCTAAATACTCGATAGTGTTTGGCGTCACTATGCGATGTGACCCCCGTCGAAAGAAATTTTAAGGTGGTCAGGGTCGAACACAGGATCTCAATTGTCACTCGTTTGTTATCTACATATTTAGTAATCCAGAAGGAAAACAAGGTCGTCGCAAATCCCTCGAGGAGCTTTCTTATGACTTAATTACGACCCATATTTTAGGGCAAGCTTCATTACCACACACCTGTATTCGCAAAAAATAAAGCATTCATCAAATATGTGGGGTGTCCTGTTCCTGTGCCTGCGCCTTTAGGCTCCGTCACTGGTCGCTGCGTGTATTGTAGTTTAAATAAAAGTCGAAAAACTCGTTAGAACTGTAAGAAATGTTGTAAATACTTTCGTTTCGAGAACGCAGTAATGGTTTGTGCTGAATGCTACGAAGGCAATAATTTAAGGTTTTTAAAATAACTTTTTAATCTATTATTTAATTTTAAAATGTATTTAAAGAGAAAAACAACATTTAATGATTGTTACTTTTTGTGAAAGAATTTTTTTTTATTCTTATGTAAGGTCTAAGATCACAAGTGTTAAAATGAAGATACAAAATATAAACTTGTGCTGTGCGTAATAAAAGAGTTTGGTATAATTTTTGGATAAGTAATTTCAATTTAGTTGGTTTAATATGGCCTTCTTCATAATTTTTGAATATCTTAAGAATCTTACATCCCAAAACCAAAAGTTTAAAATCGGTCCGAGAGACCGAAAAATGTAAATTTGTCTCACAAAAACGAAAATAGTCAGGAGGGTTAAGCAGTGAGCGGAGGAACTATTTTTCAGCTATTCTCAGGAACATTACATTATTCAACGTGCTTCAACAATATATGAGTACTATGTTAACCATAACATGATGAGATACGAGGGACGATACATGTCACATACTTTAACAATTTATAATTTCTTAAACACTCTATCCGTTTGGCCTTAGAGATTTTTGCAGAAGACAGCAAAACTTTGGCTTGGAGTTCAAGTATTCTTGACGACATATTTTACACACATATATTTAGTGTGTGGCTACATTTGGGTGAGTGAAATTGTGCTAAAGGATTTCCTTTTGCCGTTAGTGAGTGTGTGTATACAAGCAGTTGTGGATGTGTTCAGGCAAAAACGTGCAGTGATTTTACTATTATAGAGAGTGCCAAATATGCATGCAAATTTCAATCTCAGAAAATTATGATGTTACTTTATGCTAGTGATCCTATTCCTTAGACTGATTCTGATGTTATTGTTGTTGTACTTGTGTAATACCAGCAAATTGCATAAATGCTGTTCAGTACCTGATCCCACCGCCAATTTTGTCGCATCCCTGGCTAAGTGAATTCAACGTAATCTGAAGCAAGTTTTCGTAACGTTTGGATAAACTGTTTCGTTTAAGCTGATGCACAAGATTGTGAGAAATCGTGACCGCTTGTTTTTAAGTAGAGGATGGAGCGCGGTAATTTGCTTATTTGGGAATGAAGTAACAAATTATGAATCTTATAAATATTTGTTTTATATTTTAATTATATTGAATAGTAAGGGAATTTTTAAATTAAATAAATAAATGGTTTCCCATTACGTCCCATGAAGGGACCGGGGAGAACTTCTCACAATCACTGAGCTGTGCGCTTTCCAGTTTTCACTCATTGATTGGGACCTACAGTTTTACACCGATTCCGAACGGTATTTTGAGAAGCTTTTTCATGGCTATATACTCGATAGTGTCGCCGTCACTATGCGAGGTGACCGCCGCCGAAAGAAATTTTTTTTTTTTTTTTTTGAAGGTGGTCAGAGCAGGGTTCGAACCCATGATCTCATGTACAAGAGCCGCGCACACTAACCATTGCACCACCGACGGGCACCACGAATTTTTAAATTACATGGTTTTAAATAGTGTATATGGCAAATATCGACCTTCGCTATCCGCACACTGCTGCATACGTTTTCTGAAGTTTTCATGAACTCTAACAAGCATGTCGACTGATATTCTGCCAATTTCAGCCTCAATATGTTTAATTAGGTCTTTCAAGGTGTTGGGCCGGTTGATATACATCTTCGACTTCAGGTAACCCCAAAGGAAAAAATAGCATTGGGCTAAGTCTGGTGAGCGTGCCGGCCTGTTGACATTACCCCTCAAAGAGATAAGCCGTCCAGGAAACATTTGCCTCAAACAATTCATTGTAATCCTCGCTGTGTGTGGAGTGGCACCATCCTGTTGGCACCATGTATCCTCTTACTCTATTGCCTCAAGAGCCGGCTGAAAAAAATCCTATATCATAGTCGAGTACCGTTCGGAGTTCACGGTTACGGCAAGACGGTTATCCTGGAAAAAGTGAGGGCCAATGATGCCTACTCGTGATATGGTGCACCACACAGTGACGCGGTCCGAATGCAGAGATCTCTGCTGAAGTTATATGTTTTCAATTTTCTTAATTTTCCAATGCATGATGGCAACTGAAAGGTAGACGAATGAAAATCTCCCATCAGTCACTATAAGCCACGCACACTTTCCACTCTCTTCGACCAACAGTGCCGCCACAGCCTGCAGTGCAAAAAAGCAAATCACCGCGCTCCATCCTGTATAACTAAGGTAATATATCATTGTTACGAATTACAATTCACCTCCCTATAATAAACAAAACATACATAAACATGGTGTCCCATAACATCCCATGAAGGGATTGAGGAGAGCATCTCACAATCAGTGAGTTGTGCGCTTTATAGTTTTTACACTCACTGATTGGGACCTACAGTTTTACACCGGTTCCGAACGGTATTTTTGAAAAGCTTTTTCATGGCTAATTAATCGATAGTGTCGCCATCACTAAGCGATGTGACAGTCGTCGAAAGAAATGTCAGGTGGTCTGAGCAGGGATCGAACCCTCGTTCTCAAAACCATTGCACCACCGACGACCATCCCTTTAGTAACAAATGAAAATTGGCTGCAGTTTAAATTTGAGGAGTTCAGAACGAACTAGTTGAATTGAACGATCCCATCTTGTGAGCGAGATGAAATAATTCACGCTGTTCTGCGCTTTGGTTTCACAAGTTTTGATTTTGATTTGCCCAGGTCTCAGATGAACTTATTTCAGCTGATAGTAGAATATGTTCATGTAGTTGTGTCAACAATGACATGCTTATTGTTTTTGCATTGAATTTGACACATTTGTTAAGCAACCATTCAATACAACAACAATACAACAATGCATAAAAATCATAGAGGAAGATAAAAATAGTGTGCATGTGCGTGCGTATGCATGTGCCATAAGTTGGACGTAATTCAAATAAAAAACATATGCAAACAAAAATTGCAATATTCGACTTATTTGGACTAAATAAACAAATTTTGTTAAAATTTTTTGGTTTATTAAAACATAAATTATTTATATTTAACTTTTGGAAAAAAATAATAGTTCAGATATCAGTACGGCATTAAAAAAATCAATGAGTGTTCGAACACACGGATGATGTGTTAACACATTTTTGCTACACGGTACCTGTTCGATTTCTATGAACACATTAGTAAATGTTACATTGGAAAATAAAAAATAAATAGTATACACCAGGCAATGCTGAACATCAAATGACTCGCTTTGTTTGGCCATAGCAACAACAACGAAACAACCAAACACACAACATCACACATACTTTGTCCGAAGTAGCTGACGTATACGCGTGTCACATAACCCCATGTTTGCCATATCAACAGCAACAAAACAGCCACACACACAACATCACACATACTTTGTCCGAAGTAGCTGACGTATTAGTGTGTCATCATAACGTCGACTGCGCCATGGGCTTGCAAATGAAATTTTGCGTGGCTATGCTTTATGTCTCCGTTCAACAACAGCAACAGACATATGTACATACATACATTATTATGTTAATACATACGCTATAGACACAATCTCGTTTGCCTCACCCATGCCACACCACTCTTTCATTGCTCTCTTGCTCGCTCATTTTTGTTTAACACGTCATTTTTCTCTTTCGCAGTCGCAGAAAACTGGTTTTAGCAGCAGCATAAAATCTGGTTTTGATAGATTTAGTCACTCTACGCCGCTATAGATGTTAACACATCAAAAATAAATGTTCAGTATTTTTGAATGCTAAAATCATTTGCATATTTTCATACTCGATTATTTGACAAATTCGGTTACTTTTTACTGATTTAGTTTAATTGTATGGTATAGAATTTTTTTCTCGTTTTATCGAATAGAAGGTTGTATTCAATACAATTTTCTAAACAATAATCCATTAATATTTCCGTCGATTTAAAAAATATATTTACTTGAGTAAAAACCCCTTTCATTTTCGAAAACTGCGGAGTTCAAGGTATCCGAAACTAGATATGTATTAGACATATTTGTTCAAAGATGTATCCTCTTCGCTTAAATTTTCGAAACATATTAGACCATCATCGATGTAATATACATTACATACATAGAGATGTTAATAATCAAACACCGTTAACATTACATACAATTTTAAAGAAATTTTCTATTGATTTCGGAACAGATTTACCAATTTGTCAAGCACAATATTGCTTCTTTATATAATTTGTCTGTATTGGTTTGTAAATAAATGACTGATTGTGTGATTGATGATGTGTTTTAAATTTCGTTTGATTCTTGTAAGTTGACAAAGTCGAACCCTATGAGACCTCCAACTACTCCAGTGATTATCAAAGGTTTCCGGTACGGGGAAAACAACAATCGTACAGTACTATTTAGTTATGGAAAACTGACGCCACAGCATTTGGCGTAGCTGGGCTCGGGTCCAGGAAAATTTATTTAGAGTTAGATTAATTGGTTTTTGATGTGTTAACATTTATAGCCACGGGTAGAGCAATCTATCAAAGTGAACACATGCATACCGCACACAGCGTTAGCATCACATACGTGGTTGTTGTACAACAATAGTCTCTGCCTTGAAATAAGTATGATGGTATTGATGTAGCGGCAGCGAACAAACAAGCAGTTCATCGTCGCCAAAGAGTATTGAATAGTATAGAAAATTCATGGAACAAATTATGTAACTCAGAAACACTGGCATCTGGCGAATGATTCGAAACCACTACTCTCTTTCTGTCATAACTTGGTCCATTCATAATTTTGATGTGAAACATTGATGCCTTGCCTTATGCTTTTGTTTATTGTTTTATGAAATAATGGTGCATTTATAATGAAATATTCTATAGGGAGAATAAGACTTGTTTATTCTCTTACACCCAGCGTCTCTACATGAAACCGGAAAAAGATTGCAATACGTTTTCTATACTATTCCAAACTTTTTGTCGTCGCTCTGTTTATGACAAAAAAAAAAACAATTATTTCAGTGAGCTAAATATTGCTTTATTTATTTTAACAATATGACATCTATTGCGAAAGCAGATGCAAGACAAAATAAACTGCAATAGCAAAAGAGCCTTCAGCACAAAAACTATTATTGTTTCATTTTCCAATGTAATAAGGTGTTAACACATCGCCCGTGAGTTCGAACACTCATTGGATTTTTTTTCATCACTTTGGTCGCTGGAGTAAAATGTGGATTAAATTGTTCGGGTTTGACTATTCTCACCTAGTGTGGTCATTTGGCGCAGGAATCATTGCCCAAGCTGTTTAGAAAAAACTGAAAAGGCAGTGAACAAATTTTCATTTTATATACTTAATTTCAAAAATAATTTTATCGGTATCAGATAACACACATCACTAAGCATGGGCTGTATTTGTTTTATATAACAGATTTGCAGAAGAAAGGTATCTCTTAAGTCGGCTTACACATTTGAAGCTACAGGCCTTAAAACGTTGAACGTCATCAGTGTGGTTTACTTTGACACCCTGTAGCGCAGTGTGAGTTCCAGAAGGGTGCATCCGAATGTAATATTCTGTAAGCCGTCCCTTGAGATATCTAGTGCATTCTAAATCCATTCGCACAATAGTTTCGAAATTGTGATAATATTTCCACTGTTTTGCAATCGGGTGTGGAAGAAACTATTAATTGATGCATATTGCAATACATCAGTAAATCGAGGTTTCATAACTGCCATCCCAATTACCCTGCAGATTTTGCAAATGTGGCAATATTTTCAAAAAGTTTATGAAATTTCTTGAGTTTAATATTTTAAGACACCATAGAATAAACTGCTTGAAATAAACACAAGAGACAAAAACACAGCGCATGCTAGACACGCAGACTACACAGCTTTTGTCTAGATATTTGCTTTTCGGTTTAAGAACTTTTGCTCTCTTACGTCTTATGTAACACGCAAACATATATCATAATAAAAGGTAATTTTTATGCACGTTTAAAAATCGTTTGTCTCTTCTACAAATTTCAAACTACATATTACATTACATGTTGGCTGTTTAGTGTTTTGTCTCACTTCTGGCAACATATGTTTGCTTGTGAATGAACATGAACGGTAGAACAACTAAAAAAGTTTCCGTAAATGCAACTTTTTCCGCCATTCATTCATTCTAATTTTTAATAATATTCCAAAGGTATGAGCCTTCAGCGTACTACATACGATTTTGTACGCAAAACACGTCCCGCTAAAGACAAATGTGTTGATGTCACAAGCAAAAAGAAGTGTACAATGCGTGGATTTATGTCTTTACTAAAAAATAAACACAAACATTATCATTCTCAGACGTATACATGCGCTATTAAGTGAGAGAAATTCTGTATTTGTTGAACTGTTTTTCTATGAATCACGGAAAAGTTTTCCATATTGACTTTGTCGTCGTAGTTTTCTTTAATCCTTCCTATTGTGCTTCTACTACAACTTGTTGGCAGCTATTATGTAGGAGATTTTTTAGATGAATGTTACTCCTTGCTACTCATTTGATGATATCTAGGCGACTTATATACTTATACACTTTCATACATATTTGATTGTAGCAAGTATGGATGACATTAATTCTACGAAGTATTTATTATAAATCAGTAATCAGTTTCATTTCTTTAAAGGCTTTATATTTCCACAGTAAAGGTGTACGACTATTAAGTTCATTGTTATATTTGCTACTTGCTATAAAATGTAGTCGAATCCTTATATTCTTGAAGACTGGTTTTTGCCCAGTGCCTGAGCAAGGGCAACAAGATAAAATACACTAGTATGGGTCGGACACCATACATAAAAATAAGTTGAGGTGGACACCTCCTACGTTTAAAGATTACCCAAAGAACATTTCAGAACATCAAAAATTTTTTTCATCCGTGGACCCTACATACCGCCATTTTAGGTATTCTTTTGCTACGCTGTTATTTGGTATCCTATCGAAACGAAACGCATACCGTTGTTTGTTTTGTTAAAGGCTGCATTTTTGACTGTTGACTTCCTGTATTTCGTTTCCTATATGTACATGATACCTTTTTCTCATAACGTCTGTGAAGACTTTTAAAAACTATGAAACTTTGGCCTTTACACCATTTAATTTTATTCACAAGCAAAAAAGTTATGGAGATTTTAAAAAAAAGTACGTCACCCTACACCACACAACATTTACTGTTTTTGTTCTGTGTTGTCATTTGGCGTCGTGTGAAAACAAACCGCAATATTATTTTAATTATTTTGTAGATTTTCTCTGCCATAGTGAATCCGCAGGTAAAGTTATAGATGAATAACGATTGGGATACGTATTTTCTAAAATAAGAACTAGATTCGAGCCAGGATTTAATTTAATTTCATATAATCAAAAATTTAACATTCACGTTCTTCGTATTTATGTGGATATTTAATTATTTGATATAGTTTATTTATTTGCAATTTTCTAATTGAATGCTTGAACTACTATCTTTATGTAAGATAATGAAACTCCATTCTTTTTACCATTATTTTTCTTCAAATATAAAAAAATATTGCATCCCATGCCGATTGGTTTAGGTAATTTTGTTTTGTCTATATCTCACTCCTTGAGCATCATTTTAAACCAGTATTTGCAAAAAATATAGTGGGTGTAAGTCCGTGGGATAGCGTGTGGCCCGTGTCATTTGAGAGACACAGAAAACGACTTCAATTGCAACTAAACGAATTGCAATTTGAGTATATTTTATAATTTTAAATCGCTTGTAACTTTATTGTTTATAAACCAAAATGAGTACTTCCAAGGCACATATTTCATAATTTGTAAAGCCCTTTCCTACTGTTTCAAAAAAATTCTATATAAGGGTGCTAGAAATCGAATTTTACGTCAAAATGAAAAATGTCAAAAATTATGTATGCACGAAATGTAGCCCTTGTCAAAACCGGAACATCGGATAGCTTCTTGTTACCAATCGGACTTTAAATCGCAACACAGGATACAAAAAACTAAAAAGGCCTTATTTAGGGTGCACAGAAAATTTTTTTTTTTGTTGTTCCGAAATTGTCTCCAGATAATCTTTAAATTTAGGGGGTACTGACCCAACTTTTTTTTTCGGCCCACATTAATATACACTCCCGGTGTTCCTAGAGTTTGACTTATCACCAGAAATAATCTATATCTTCTATAATTGTACAGTAATTCATGAATTGAGAATGGCTGAACCGATTTGGCTCAAATTCTTTGTCAGTTCTTCGTAATTGTCAGGAGAAGGTTTTTACCAAAAATTTGGGAAAACCCTGCGGAAAAGTTGGGAAACTAGAAAAATGGAAAATTGATTTTTTGTACAGAATTTTGTGTGCAATTGCTCCAGAATCTTTTAATGGAAATCTCGGAAAATTCCGGAAAAACGTGAAAATTTTTAATTATCTTCGACGAAACCGCATCGGATATAATGCCTTCAGACAACCACAAAATCAACACAGACAAAAAGCAGACAAAAGAGCCGTTGGAGGCCATGCAAGACAATTCAATGCTCCTACTATCAATGAAGTCGCAGTGGTGATTGTTGGCGAGAATAAGGAATCACGCAATATTGTCCTCAAGCGTCGGGATGGGGGACAATTGAAGCGCGTGTACGAGACTCGTCGTTAATATGATGCACTTCAACACCCGTTGATGTTCTGGCGTGGAGAGGATGGATATCAGCTCAATATAAAAATGGTTAATCCAATGACAGGTTTGTTTACAAGTCATCACTTTTATTTCATTTTTCAACTGAGTTCGAATTCATATTTCGGGAGAAGAAACGAGTAAGAAGTTCAGCGCAATTTTTATGAGTTTCGTTTGATGATTCAGCGGGATGTTCACAATCATCTGCTAAGATATCGTCGGTTGTTTCAACAGTACTGCGTTGACATTCGTTTCAATCAGTCCAAGTTACGATCAGATGAATACATACACTTGCATGATGCCATCGCTACTGAAGGAGAAGTAACCAACATCGCTCGTTTGACCATTCTTCCAGCTACTTACGTTGGAAGTCCGCGCCAAATGCATGAGTACGCTCAGGATGCGATGACGTATGTGCGGAGTTACGGACGCCCTGATTTATTCATCACATTCACTTGCAATCCGAAATGGCCTGAAATTAGGAATCTGTTGCTGACAGGACAAACATCCAGCGATCGACATGACATCACTGCACGAGTGTTCAAACAAAAGATCAGAGTACTCATGGATTACATCGTTAAGCAGAAAGTTTTTGACATAATCCGTTGTTGGATGTACTCGGTTGAATGGCAGAACCGTGGCTTTCCACATGCACACATTCTGCTTTGGATGCTCCACAAGATCCGACCAGATCATATTGATTCGATCATTTCGGCCGAAATACCAGATCCAGAAACTGATACGGAGCTGTATTCCGTTGTGACAACGAACATGATCCATGGCCCTTGCGGAGACTCGACGTGCATGGAAAACGGAAATTGCACAAACCGTTTCCCCTGTCCGTTGGTGGCTGACACAATCAGTGGAACTGACGGATATCCATTGTATCGGCGTCGTTCTCCAGATGACAACGGCAGATCAATCGTGATGAAAGTGAAAGGAAACGATGTCGTTGGCGATAACCGCTGGATCGTTCCATATTGTCCGCTTTTGTCGAAAACGTTCTCAACCCATTGCAATGTTGAGTACTGCAATTCCATTAGATCCATCAAATACGTTTGCAAATACGTGAACAAAGGGAGCGATATGGCGGTATTTGGCATTGTTGAACCGAATGCAAACGACTAGGTGACGAAATTTCAACTTGGACGTTACTTGAGTTGTCCGATTGATGACCGTCACCTGACTGTCGTACATTTGGCAGTTCACTTGGAGAACAGCCAGCGTGTCTACTTTACGGACGCAAATGCAGCGCAGAGAGCAGAATAGCCATCAGCTACAACTTTGACAAATTTCTTTTCGACATGCGAAAGCGATCCGTTCGCAAGAACTTTACTCTATTCGGAAATCCCACGCTATTATACATGGAACGCTGCATCGAAGAGGTTTCAAAGCCGGAAAAAGGTGATGTTGTTGCTACGAATATACACAGTTCATCCACGCCTAGACGAATGCTTCTCTCTTCGCTTGCTTTTGGTGAACATCGGAGGCCCTACATCCTTCGATTCCCTGCGTACTGTGGATGTTGTGCTATGCGCCACTTTTCGGAAGGATTGCTAACGTTTGAATTTGCTCGAAAACGATACACATTGGGACTCCACTCTCGCCCATGCAACTGTTTCTGCGCCAGCGAATCAAATTCGTACACTGTTTGCGAACATCATCATAAATATAAGGACGAGATGGCTGACGACATTTTACACGGAGTTCGTATGACAACTTCGAATTTTGATCTTCAAATTAAGAAGGAGATGCGCAACGAAGCGTTAGTTCTCATCGAAGACATGTGCGTGCTCTTGTGTGGCAGTCTGGTGTTGACATTGGGAATGCCAGCGCCATATTCAATCGGGACCTGCAACGGTTCCCCCAGTTCAACGGTTCAGTACCCCGTTCGGTTGGCTTTTGCGATGACAATCAATAAATCGCAATGCCAATCGTTTGAAGTCTGTGGGATTTAACTCGAATTTCCCTGTATTTCGCACGATCAGCTGTACGTTGCTGTTGGCGTGTTGGGAAACCGTCTTCGTTGTTTGTTTTTGCGACGGAAAACAAATCAAAAAACATTGTTCATTATATCGCTCTCTACTGATTTCGATTCCATTCAAATAAATAACATTGAAATTTTAACTATCTGTGTTTTATTATCACTGGAGTTTATCTGAAGGCGTTAAATTGGGGCGAGTCGAGATCGCCGGGTCCGCTAGTTTAGATATATTTTTGCAACATGTATACGTTCCCGTCACCCTACAACTGAACAATTCCCATTAAGAATGCGGCGCTTTTGCGGATGTTCAGGATCATCTCTCCCAATAGGAAATGCCCTCTATCATCAGAATAGCTAAACACGTCTTATACCCGTTTCGATTGCGGGCTAGGAAACAAATGCATACCGTCAAGCATGGGGTAGTGCTGATACCAATGAGGTGGATTAATTTATTATTCAGTTCCGAGAATTTTCATATGCAATAGAGGCAATGAGTCGACATTTATTACTAGCACACTGCAATAGGTTCTAGACATCGCCTTTGCAAAGGATGGTGTATATCGGATGGCCCGGCACAAATAACTGTTAAGACAAGAGCGGCAGATGCCATAAATTACACAGTGCAACACGAACAAATATAAATATATAGGGCCACCACTACGTGATAAAAGACTAAAAAACAAAATCTCGTCTCTCCCAGTTTTGCCCAAAGTCATGCACTTTTTTTATGGGCCCCCAAAGATTTGGGGCCTCGGCGTCATTTTTGGAAAAAAGTAATCATTTTGTCAAAATTTAAGGAAACAATCAACCACAAAAATGTACCTAAAATCTCAGTAAACAACTTTCTAGAACATATATACTTAATCTAAAAAACGGTTTGCAAGATATGAGCCTCACAAAATGATCACTTTTTTGCAAAAATGACACCGAGGCCCCATATCTTTGGGGGCCCATAAAAAAAGGGCATGACTTTGGGCAAATCTGGGAGACACGGGACTTTTTTTTGTCTTTTATAACGTAGTGGTGTCCGTATGTGGTTATATTTCCATGACTTAAAAAAATTACACACAGTATTATTTTGCAGTCTGGGTCTCGAATACATTACGCATACGCCAAGGGTAATTAAGAAGCCTCTCTATAGAATTGGAAAATTGCGCACATATAACAGAAAAAACCATAATGGGATTCGATTAACCAATTCACGTTCTCCATTAAATTCATGATTGATTTCGCAAAGGTCGAATATAGTAGCGCTATTGGCCTTAAGCGTGGATCAAGATCTTAAGTGCCTAAAGTATAAGCGTTCACGAGGAGACGAGTCCCTATTAAACTGGGCATATCGACGTCTTCCAGGTATTCCAAAACGCAGACCAAGGACGGTCTTTCCTCAAATTCTTTGCAACCGCACGACCACTTGCATTCTAGTCACTTTCAAAAATGTGGGGGAAATATACCCGAATACCGTAACACAAATCATTAAAGGAAGACTACATGCTTTAGGCAGATTCACGTATGGGCGTTACCATGATGAAGACCGAGCTACTCTTATTTCCCCGAAGGTATAAGTTCCCCACCATTTAACATATCATGTTGAACAGGTCTCCCCTGGGTTAGGGCGTTCCTTATATGGCGGTTTGATAAATTTTGGTTACAAAAATGTTACGAGGTGCTTTGCGCAATCTCGGAAACGCACTTGGCTTTCCACGCCAAATCAGAAAGTTCAAAAATTTTTATTTTTGATCTGCGCCATTTTTGAACATTTGGTTGTAACATTTAAGTAACGGTTACTGGTCAAGTTTGATGTTTTTGTAATTACTCGTTCAAAGGATATCAATTTTTAAAACATCATTTTTTTTGGAGGTTTGGTAATAAGTTCCCCAATAATGGTCGGACTTGGATTTATTTTTTTTTCTAAATATATTTGTTTTTTTTCTGTACGTTTTAGAAAAAATAATATAAAACATATTTAACGTGTTTTTCTATCAAAGTGAAAACATGGAAACAACACCCAGCGTTAGCACCACATACGTGGTTGTTGTACAGCAATAGTCGCTGCCTGAAAATATTTCTGATGGTATTGATGTAGCGGTAGCAATCAAACAAGCAGGTCATCGTCGCCAAAGAGTATTGAATAGTATAGTATAGAATAGACACATTGTTGCCTTTTGAAACATTTGTGCTTTTTGTATTGTTTTCTGTAACAACATTGTCGAAACGGTGCATTTATATGGAAATATTCTATAAAAAGAATAAGACTCGTTTATATTCTTTTACTCAGACTCTCTACATGAGAGCGGTAATAGTGTGCAATAAGATCTCTATACTATTCATGGTAGACATATAATGGTAGATGCAGTACGACAACAAATACAACAAGCTAAAAACAACAGGTCTTTTTTTTGGCAGTGCCTGTATTGTGTCAACTCAGCTGATTGAAAAATAATGAAAATGTATACAAAATTGGAAAAAGTGCCATTTACAAAATGCGTGTGTTTTATTTGATATTTTGAAA
Source organism: Phaonia tiefii (assembly GCA_963931995.1). Classification (NCBI taxonomy): domain Eukaryota; kingdom Metazoa; phylum Arthropoda; class Insecta; order Diptera; family Muscidae; genus Phaonia; species Phaonia tiefii. Next base: position 223,298,340 of record OZ008368.1, on the reverse strand, counting down.
GTGTATAAATATGAAAATATAAACATTTCTATGTGAGTTTTACGGAGAAAACATATCAAAAACCGCAATTCTAGGCAAACGTGGTTGTATACAAACAAAAGTAAACAAACTTTGACATAAGAGAAAAGCTCACACCAGAAAAAATTCAAATCAGCTGGGCTACTGCTTCTACCATTTGTTTGTACCATGATACTATTCAATACTTTTTGTCATCGCACTGTTTACGACAAAACAAAAACAATTATTTCAGTGAGCTAAATACTGGTTTATTTATTTTAACAATATTACATCTAATGTTAAAGCAGATGTAAGCAAAAAGAAAGTGAAATAGCAACAGAGATTTCAGCAAAAGAACTATTTTTTTTGATGTGTTAACTTCTATAGCGGCGTATAGGGACTAAATCTATGAAAGTCAGATTTTATGCTGCTGCTAAAACCAGATTTTCTGCGACTGCGAAAGAGAATAATGACGAGTTAAACAAAAATAAGAGAGCAATGAAAGAGTGGTGTGGCAGGGGTGAGGCAAACGAAATTGTGTCTATAGCGTATGTATCAACATAATAATGTATGTTTGTACATGTGTCTGTTGCTGTTGTTGAACGGAGATATAAAGCATAGCCACGCAAAATTTCATTTGCAAGCCCTTTGGCTTGCGCAGTCGACGTTATGGTGACACACTAATACGTCAGCTACTTCGTACAAAGTATATGTGATGTTGTGTGTTTGGCTGTTTCGTTGCTGTTGATATGGCAAACATGTGGTTATGTGACACACGTATACGTCACCTACTTCGGACAAAGTATGTGTGATGTTGTGTGTTTGGTTGTTTCGTTGTTGTTGCTATCGCCAAACAAAGCGAGTCATTAGATGTTTCGCATTGCCCGGTGTATACAAAAACAAGTAGAAACGGTGTTAAGTTCGGCCGGGCCGCAGCTTATATACCCTCCGCCATGACAATTTACACTCACACTCTCCACTCTTTGCATTCCCTTAACAGTTTTTCTTTTAGGTACCCTCCCCTACACCCACCACCCACACAAACACTCCACGACACAGCAAGCACAAATAAATCACCAACACATCATTAGTAGTAGTTTTTGTTGTTGCTGTTGTTGTTTTTTTTATTATTGTGAAAGGTAACTCCAATAAAATGTGGGTGCGGAGCACTCTCAGAGCAAAGAGAGTAATGACGTATAATACGTATATAAAATTAAGATAGCAAGAGAGCAACGACAATTTTGTGAACTTGTGTAGCGTATGTACGAATATAACAATGTATGTATGTATATACAAGTGTCTGTTCTTTGCATTCTTTGACTTTTGTTGGAATAAAACAAAAAGTTTTAAGGAAGAAAATAATGACACATGTGCTTGCACTGGTGTTGAAATAATTTTAAATACTAATATTATTTAAATGTAACGTCATCATATTATTGAGCGCTGTTTTTTATTTTCGAATGTGTTCATAGAAATCGAACAGGTACCGTGTAGCAAAAAGGTGTTAACACATCGCCCGTGACTTCGAACCCTCATTGGATGTTTGATGTGTAAACATCTATACGCTGGGGGTAAAAATCTTTTTCACAATACAATCACAAATTTAGAGTAAGATGTGCGATGTAATCGTTAACCAATCGTAAAGCGTTATCAAATCGGTGTGAGCTATGTATGAGTGTATTAGTGTAATCATACGCTGTAAAATAACTACATGCATTGCATTTCAGTAAACAGCTGATTAGTAACTTGTCAACCGCAACAAATACAAAATAATAAAATATTTTACAAAACACCAAAAAAATTATAACTCAGAACATAAAACAACACAAAGTGTATCAAAGCTGAATGGAGGTAATGTTAAGTCTAATAAAATTTCTATTAGATTCCAATATAAATTAAGATTATAACATATCTTCATTACGTACTGTTGCCTTACACTGAAACTGGTACACGACAATTGGGTAACAATCTCCATCTCATGCCAGTTATTATGGGTGGAGATTTTAATACAAATTGTGCAAACCCACAGTCGCAAGCTTTATCAAAATTTTTATTTGACGTTTTCCACTTGCATAAGAGCAATTCTCCACAAACCTCCACAACTAACAATTCCACTACTATAGATGCAGTTTTCCATAGATTTTTAAATACAATCGAGTCAAAAATTTAAATACGTATCTTATTTTAGTTACCATAAGCCAATATTAACTATTTGTACTTAAGGCATTTACCATAGATGGGCACTTTGCAGTACTACTAAAATTTCAGTAAAAATAATTCTTTACCTAGTACATTTTTACTGATTACTAAAATTTTTTTCAGCAATTTTTATAAAGTGCCAACATGATTACGATGAGGTGCATTGAATTTTCAGTAATCAGTACTGCCCGATTACTGATTATTATGAATACGGCCCTATGATTTGACTGGTAATGCAAATTAAATTTCATTATCAGTAAAAATTTACTGAATTTTTTCAGTAATCAGTAAATTTACTGCTTACTGTAATTTTTAATGCAGTACATATATACTGCAGTGTGCCCATTTACTAACCAAATAAGTTAAATAAAACAAACAAAAACCAGCAAATTCCTATGTATTTACAATATTGAAAGTTTTGATACTTTTAATTGATTAATTAAAAAAATACACTAAAAGCATAAGTACTTCCAACTTAAAAAAAATTTTTCATTACTAGATGTTTACACATCTCCCCTGTGATCGGACTCACATTAATTTTTTATTTGATTTTCTAATGTAACATTTACTAATGTGTTCATAGAAATCGAATACGTTCCGTATAACAAAAGGTGTTAAAACAACGTCCGTGAGTTCGAACACTCATTGATTTTTTTAAAATTGTTTGTACCCTCCAATTTTATTGAAATTTTTGATGTGTTAACATCTATACGCGCGCCTCTAGGGCAGTAAACTATAAATTTAATACATACGCAAGTGTTAGGTTTGGAAGAGTAAATCATCGATTGTTTGTTCGTTGCTTGGCAGTCGGTATTGAAAGTGATTATTGGGCGATTTTCATATAATTTTCCCACGAGATTTTCTCCGGAAATTCATAACCGATTTTATTAATTTTTGGATTAAAAAGCTAGCGCGGGTTTCGCCGAAGAGTTTAGGCCAAAAATTAAGGCGATCCGATATCGGCGAGCCGAGATTTAAGTGTTTTAATTTGGAGTATTAATTTGGAGTAATATTAAAAACGTATTTTATGTTGATCTTCGGTTATATCGTTCGAATATAACAATGTATGTATGTATGTACAAGTGTCTGTTACTTTGCATTCTTTGACTTTTGTGGGAATAAAACAAAAAGTATTGAGCAAGAAAATAATGACACATGTGCTTGCACTGGGTCTTTAAATAAATTTAAGTATTAATATTATTTAACTGTAACGTCATCATATGATTGAACGCTGTTTTTTATTTTCCAATGTAACATTTACGAATGTGTTCATAGAAATCGAACAGGTACCGTGTAGCAAAAAGGTGTTAACACATCGCCCGTGAGTTCGAACACTCATTGGATTTTTTTTGTTTAAACCTCTATCCATTCTATTACTTTTAAGCCCAAATTGATAGTGGGCATACACTAATTAATATTAATTAATATTACTTTTTGATTTTTGAAAACTGGAAGAAACATTTTCCCAATTTCCAATTGATTTGTATACATTCTTAACTTCAACAGAAATACATATCCTGTTACTAAGTTTACTAAATCACGTCAATAAATAAGGGTTTATTTTCTTTTTTTTTTTTTGATATACATTATTGTTATTTGAACGATAATATTATTTAACAATTATGGTTCCGCTGTCTGTTGGAATAATTGAATTTGTTGCGTGCCAGGGATTAATTTGGCAGTTTCATATCGCTAGTCCAATTTTTCTTTTTCATCGAAATAACTGTTATCTAACGAATATGTTATTGTAGCGTTTGGTAAGCTACTCGGTGCAGATGCCCATTCATATAATTCCTCAAGAATTGTTATTTGTTCTCTGTGTTGTCGGTGAAGACTAACTCTCGAAGCAATTCATTTTACTGTTCCTCCAGTACCATCATATGATCCCTTACCCTGAGCTGTTGTCAAATAGCACCATTCAGCATGAATCCTACAATTTTCTTTGTGAAAGTAACAGCCTTATTAATAAAAATTTGTCATAGGTTTGTTAAACGTTTAAGACGGTAAAGCCCAAAAATTGCATTCGTTATAGAAAAATTCCACTGGTAAGAGTTCTCTAACATCGCCATTTTTGCCGAACGTTTAACCATTCTTTTTGTCCATTTTATCCGCATTGATACACAAAAGAAATAATTTTTTTACGATCTCACAGTTTTTTACGGTCCACATACAAAGTGTACGCAGGGATTCGTCAACCTGATGCCTCCAGCGGAGTTTTGGTCTTCCTATTTTTCGTCTTCCTTCGAGTTCGGTTTCGAAAACCCTTCGTGCTGGTTCGTCTTCATTCATTCTACTGACATGGCCCAACCAGCGTAGTCGAGTTATTTTGATACTCGCCGTTATGCACTGCAGGGCCATAAATTTTTCGGAGTATTTTTCTCTCGAATACTCCTACAGATGTTTCGTCTGCTTGCGATAGGAAAGCAAGACAGGTTGAATGAGAGTCTGGTACAGCTGGACTTTTGTTACTCGAGAGAGGGCTTTATCTCTAAAGAGCATGCTTAGCCCAAAATAACATCTATTCGCAAGCACAATTCTCCGCTTGATTTCAAGGCTGACGTTGTTGTTTTTGTTCACGGCAGATCCGAGGTATATAAATTCGTCCACTACCTCGAAGTTATAACGGTTATCAACGTTGACGCTATGGTCTAATCGCGTGGAGGCCCTGTTCGTTGAAACCATTAATTTTGTCTTGTCCTTATTTATCGTCAGACCCACTTTTGCTGACTCCTTCTTAATTCTCCAAAACAACCAAAGTAACTTCTCTAATTGTGCGCCCAATGATATCTATATCATCAGCATACGCGAGCAGCATGTGACTTTTGCTGCTGATGGTTTTATTCATGTTGACTGCAGCTTTTGTCATAATGATTTCCATTAAGCTGATAAAGAGAACGCACGATAGAGTGTCGCCTTGGCTGAGGCCTCGCTTACTTTCGAAAGGTTCGGTAAGATCCTTACCAACTTCCAATGCGAATTTGGTGTTCGTCAAGTTCGTACCAAGCTCAGACTTTGCTTCACAGAGTTTCTCCCGTATCGGACTATCGAAGGCCGCCTTATAATCCATACATAGAAGATAGGTGTCATATGATTGAACGCCTTTGTACATTCTTTATATTAACTTAAACTGTCTGTATGCATGTTTGTAGGTATGCCGAAAAAATGTTGGATTGATTTTTAACCCTTTTCCAGGAAGCAATCGAGCTGAAACTTCGCAGGCAGACTCATAGCGATGACAAAAATGAACTGTCAAAATATAGGTGGGATTGGACAAACGGCGTGGTACCTCCCATACAAATCACAAATTAAAAATCCATTAATTCTGCTCCTGGTAACGGTATTTGAACAAAATTGGGTATGTTGGTTAAGTTTACATATTCAAACTGGCGTGGTAATATATAAAGAATTTATAGTCAAAAATAATATATTTTATGGGTTTGTTATTTTATTATTGCGAAAGGTAAGTCAAATAAAATGTTGGTGAGGAGCACTCTCAGAGCAAAGAGAATAATGACGAGTTATACGTATAAAAATGTGATAGCAAACGAAAAAACGAAACGAAAATTTTGTGAACTTGTGTAGCGCATGTACGAACATAAAAATGTATATATGTTCAAGTGTCTGTTGCTTTCCATTCTCTTTGTTTTTTGTGGGAATAAAACAAAAAGCATTAAGCAAGAAAATAATAATGACACATGTGCTTGCACTTGTCTTTCAATAATTGTAAGTATTAGTATTATTTAAATGTAACGTCATCATATGATTGAACGCTGTTTTTTATTTTCCAATGTAACATTTACCAAAGTGTTCATAGAAATCGTACAGGTACCGTGTATCAAAAAAGTGTTAACACATCGCCCGTGAGTTCGAACACTCATTGGATTTTATTTTTATGTTATACACCAATGCATGGTCAATCAAATCCCATTAAGGGTGTAAGTAAGTAAAAAAAACTTAGGGGTTAGAGATCTCCTACAAAAATTCTGTTTGTTTACATAATAAGCTATTCTGAGCTTATTTATGCACAGGATCTATTTAATGTTTGGCGTGTATTTGAGACCGGAGCAAAATTTTTGCCTAACATCGAAAGTGAAAAATGTATTTATTTACAGAAAATGCTGACAGTAGGGTGCATTTCCAACTGATCATAATTTTACATTTAGTATATTTCCCAGGCCTTGTCTTTCAGAAAAATTTAAAAATTTGTATAATTTTCTTAGAAAACAAATCCAAATTTGAGAAGTCGTCATTTCCCATCGGCTTGAGATAACTTTAAGTTTTTTACACTGTTTTCTTTACTAAGGTCTTCCCAATTCAGTGGCCTTTTCAGAAATATTCTTTCCCCCAAATAGCTGAATTATTGAAATAAGCTTTAAGACTTTTGTCAAGTCAATGAAAAAACTAAAAATTGAAAATTTTGTTAGCAAATATCTTAATGACGGTAAAAGATATTTCACAACACTCGGAGTTTTTTTGTTTATCGTACATAGGATATTTTGAAATGTAAACTGTTTTTGTAATCAGCCCATACGTGTAGAAGTAGCAGGCTTTGAAATCTTTGACATCCTGTAGCACCAACTATGTTTACACAGAGTGCCTCTAAATGCAATATTCTAAAAGCCTTACTTCTCCTCTACAAATGTCTCATACATTTTTAAGTGATCAGAATCTATATATGTGACCTGGTCTACGAAAAGGGAGCTGACGTGCGAAAACTAGTTTTCTGTGAAAGAGCTGTTAAAAGTAAGCAACTCGTTTCGTCAGTTTATCATTATCTCGTTAATTGTTCTCCGCGCCGGACGTCCAGTAAGTGTTGTTGTTGGTCCAGTAACTGTTGTTGTTGGTCGGAATATTACTATAGTTCATCGTGTAAGTTGCTGGTGTGGAACACATTTTGTCGTATTTTTACTCTTCTTTCTCTACACTTTTAGTACACTTCTAAGCAAGTTAGGATTTTCTGCTTTTCACCACGTGAAAAAGCATCTCATCTTCCATCCGAATCAACCAAAAAGTGAAAATTGATTTTTTGACACCTAAGCCCCCTTTCCGTAGACCAGTACCTCGTTTCTGTAGTTCTCGAATCGAAAAAGTTTTCACATGAAACATGTGAATTGAAACAAAAACGCTAGGAATCGGTACAAAAAATCGCTTCTCACATGTGACTGTTTCTACAACGTTTGTTTTGCGAAAACTTTCTGTGACGTACTGCTTTTTTCATTCTTATTGGAAAAATGCGAGAAAATCTGTTTCTAAAAAGTAGTGAGTCGAAGAAATTAAAATGTGAAACGTCAAAAATACTCACAAATTAAAACGGTGCGAGATTTTGATATTGTTTCTACAAAAAGGTTTTTTAAGAAATTAAAACTTATTTTTTCAGTGGAGAAGATAAGAACTATATATTTTCTGTTATGTATTTCAATTAATTTTTCCAAAATATTACAGAAAAATCAAGAAAGCAAAAATAAAATGCAGTTGAATACATGTCTATACTTCTTTTTGTTGTTTTTTTTCGCACTAGTTTATTTTGTTTGTTAACATTTTTTTCTTACTTGACAGCTTTCTTGGAATATTCCAATCAAAACTTCATCAGTGTTGCCTCTTTTCGCATTGATATACAGAAACACTTTTTACTCACAAATCGAGAAACGATGGAATTTTTTGTTTCATGCTTAATGTGAAAACTTTTTCGATTCGAGAACTACAGAAACGAGGTACTGGTCACATATATAAAAGAGGATGTATGTATGTATGAAAGGTATGGACTCCAAAATGGCCGGGCCGATTTTGATGAAATTTTCAGACAATATTTAGAATAATCAAGTGGGTGACATAGGCTATATAGCCAGGGTGAAAGTGGGCGATGCCACGCCCCCTTTTCAAAAATCGCACTGACTGCTTTTCTAATAGAAAATTGTTATGAATTATGAAAATTTCACAATGTGGTACTGTCGACCTGCTGATACTCCTTGGCTATACCTGGTTGTGATTGGATAAAGGAGCGTGGCACCGCCCATATAACTTGAAATTTAAAATGGCTATATCTCATGAACTGTCAGAGATATGAAGATAAGATTTGGTATATATGTTGTTGGAACAGTATGAATTACAGCCAGGGTGAAAGAAAGAAAGAAGCCGATATAACAGCCATAACTATAGTTTGAAACGTAATGGAACAACAAATTTTGCTCAACCTTTGGAATTACAAAAACTTTAAAGGCAAAACGTAGTTTGCCGGGTCCAGCTATAATACTTTAAAAGGTGTGATATTATGACCGTGGATTTTCAATCGGCCCCACTATGTATAGCAAACCTTTAGGATATTTTCAATACACTTATCTGATATCCTTAAATTCTAAATTGCTCCTTCATACTGTTGTCTTTGCTTCGTGTTGTTGACTTTTCTACTTCCAGCGGTGGCGTATTTTGTTATAGTTTTTGAAGTAATGTCTTTATCCACTTCAGCACATCCAGCTTGAAACAGATAATTTGGAGCACAGAAGTACATGGGGTGGCAAACAGTATCTCGGTTTGTCTGCAACAACATTTACATTTTGCGGATTTCCTTTTAATTTGGTTACGCTGGTTGCAACATTATTTACTTACTTCTCCTCAGCCTACATAAATTCCACGAACCTTCATTTTCCGCCACAGCTTTTATTTCCTAATGTTTCTTTGCTTTTGTTTGATTTCCTTTCAGTTACCGTTGTTGTCATAGTAGTTAAAGTTTATGTTTTAATTAAAATAAAAATAGTAAAGTACTGAAAAATAAAGGAACCCGTAGCAGAAAATGTATTAATGCGGAATTAATTTTAAGATACAAATAATGAATAAAACATGTATATATGGTTTTCGTCCAGCAGTAGCAAATGGAGGAGGATAAACTTTTATCAGTCGTTTCTTTTATTGCACCCGCACATTAAAATAAATTGTATTGTCATTTAGCCATATAAATGGACAGACGACAGCTTCTCACAATGAGTGAACTAAGCGATTTCTAGTTATAGAGTTCCTGACTGGGGCCAACAACCTTATACCGATTCCGAACAGTTTTTTGATATGGCTTTTAGTGGCATATTACTCGACTACGTCGACGTCACTAAGTGAGACGGCGCAAAGATTTTAAGGTAGTCATATCAGCGATCAATCCCACATTCTCATGTACAACAGGGAAGTCCACGACTGACCAAATATTCATGTTACGCCAAATCCTACGATACACACCATCTATTTGCCGATTACAAAGCTGCTTTCGATAGTCCCATACGGGGAAAACTGTTCGAAGCTATGTCTGACCTTGGGATACCGGCAAAACTGATCTGCCTCTGTAGACTGACGCTGATCAATACAAAGTCAGCAGTGAAAGTGGGGCAGGACCTCACCGAACCATTTTGTACCAAGCGAAGACTGAAACAACGCGACACACTGTTGTGCAATCTCTTCAAAGCCTTAAAGGAGATAATAATGAGGAAAGCTGCAGTAAATTTGAGCAAGACCAGCAACACTAAAACCCCTAGTATCTTTGCACGAAATTTTTTTTTTGGGGACTTTTTAAGAACATTGAGCCATGTCCGTCTGTCTGTCTGGCTGGATGGTTGGCCAACACGATAACTTACGCAAATCTTTACCGGTCGCAATGAAATTTTGTCACTGATTAATATTTGTACAAACTTAGTCTGGCATTGTGAGTGGGCGTTTTGCCACGCCCCTTCTGTCACCTGCCATACAAGTCGACACATTGAGTACAAAGTCATATTTCATGTAAACCTTTTGTCTTAATTTAATAATCTGTAAATTTCTACTTAACTGGAGATTTCCACGCCCATTCTGGTACCTCCTATAACAAAAGCCTGGTGGTCGTCCGGGTTGTCAATTCGTTAAGTAGCGTGAAACACTTCCGAATTTATTGAAATTAGGTATAAGATTAGGTATTGACGTCAAACGCCAATCACAGACTAAAATAGAGGTGATTTTGCCACACCCATTCGGGTACCACCCATACAAAATTTGGGCGGATGACAGGTTGATCGACACGATAACTCTGGCAAACCACAACCGAATTTAATGAATTTTGGTACCTGGCAATATTTTGTTAAAAACTACTATTTAGTAAATAATTGACTACTATGCCATGCCAGAATCGCACCTGACATACAAAAGTTGAGTGTATTTCCGATTGACAGACTCGATATCTCCAGTAAACCACAACCGATCTTAATAAAATTTTGTACTAATCAATATTTTGGTTTGAATCAATATATTTTTGTGTATAATAAATTAACAACTTTGCCTTGCACAAAATTCTTTTCTATTTCGGAAACAGTAAAATTAGGTATGAAATGCCAGGTCCAAGCGTTGTGGCGTGCGTCACGGAAAATAAGGTTTTTTTATATTGTGAGCAGAAAAAAATTTTTTTACAATTCTTCTATAATTTTAAATTAAATTAATATCCTGCTTTTAAGTAAACAAAAAATTAAAATACTACAATAAAAAAAAAATACAGCATATTAATTTCAGTAGCGTGCGTCACGATTTGAGTTCTCCCAAAAATTACAATAAAAACCTCTGCAATTTTTATTCGGGTTTCTTATCACTTCGCTTCTAAAATGTATTCTTCGCCTATTATAATGAGTAGAGCAACAACAATTTCGTTTACTTTGCTGGCACCATAGGCGTAGTAAGGGGGATGCTGAGGGGCTGACGAACTTTTTAGCCCCTGCGCCCCCAAAACCTATAGATTTTTTGTAAAACATTGATGAATAACAATAATTTTGTCTGGGATATGGGGAGTATTGCCCCCCTCACTCTCCGAGGAAATCTATTGCCCCGCAAATGGTTCGTGCCGATTGGCGATCCCTTTTCTCAAACGGTAAACTTCACGTTGCCTCGCCTTTGGCTTGGTTTGAATCATCTGCAATTATCTTTCGATTATCGTTTAGATTATCGGCGTATTGGTACCACCCACAATTGTTTGCTTACAGTGTAATATTTAATAATAAACGTTGAAAACATGAAGCCGTGTGCAGAGCGTGCTCGAAACTACCGCAAAAAAATACAACCAAGTGAAAACTTCATACAAATGGAACGTTTAAAAAATTCTAATAGAATGAAAATTTGAATGAAAAATAACGATTCATTATCAAAAAAAGTAAAAGCTGACCACAGAAACCGTACGCAAAGTTATAGAAATAAAATAAAGCTATAAAACCAAATAATATCGTTGGATGGTGCATATAAGTGCAAACCTACCTTATACAAGGCCATCAAAAAAGTGGAATTAGATTTACCAAAAGATATTAACAAAAAAAGAAAATTCTTGGAATGCTTAAAGAAAAATACTTGAAAGAGGAAGAAGAAGCTCAAACAAACAATACGGTTGACGAAAATGTTAAAATGATGTATGAGTTTTACACTAATGATGACATCCCTACGGAAACTGCAGGAAGAAAGTCCACACTTATATCAAAATCAAATAATCTTCCAATATCTATAAGATTCCTGGTTATGACAGTTAGAGAGGCTTTTGAGTTTTTGAAACAACGCTTCCATAAACAAATATATCACGCACTAAATTTCATAACAACCGACCAAAACACGTAGAATTATCTAGTAAGCTTCCACATAACATGTGTGTTTGCCAATACCACGCAAATTTGTCGTTATTATTGGGAGCTATCTTTGGCATTTTTCCTATGTTACCATCTAACTTTGGCAATTTTTTGAAAAAAGTGTGTTGTGACGAAACAAATGAATTTTGTATGAGGAATGAATGCAACAAGTGCATTAAAAACATTAAAGACCCTTTTGTCCCTCTAATTTACATTAATCAGCTCGAAGAACTTACAGAATGGGTGCATTGGAAAATCGTTGATGAACGCATGATCCTTAGTCATACGAAAGGACCAACAACTGATTTAATTAATGAATTGGAATCTCAGTTACCTCCCTTTAAACTACCTACTAATGTTAAAAGGACTTAAAAAAGATATTTTCAAGACCGAGAAATATCAATTAAACAAGATGAAGCTGGTCTGAAAGTCGATTTTGCGGAAAACTATAGGCTCCTCACTCAAAATGAAATTCAGTCTGCTCATTTTAGTTATTTCCAAGTAACCACATTCATTTGTGTTGCATGGTTGCACAATTGCGCAGGATCATTTGCTATTACGAGCGATCAACTGTTACAAAATAATTATAATGTTTATTGCTTTCATCGGGGAATTGTCAAGAACTTAAGAAACAAAATTATATTTCAAAGTTATTTTTATTTTCTGATGGCTGCGCAAGTCAATTTAAAGGGATAGCCACAAAATTCGGTTTTCCAAAATTCTGTCTTACAAAAACTCTGTTTTTTTCCAAAAAAAAATTCTGTCTGACTAAAATTCTGTTTTACAAAATTCTGCTTTACAAAATTCTGTTTTACAAAATTCTGTTTTTAATAAAATTCTGGTATTTGAAATATGTTATTCCCCTTTCATTATGAGAAAAAAAATAAAATGCCGTTAAATTATTTATTAAGAATTAAAGCCAGTTTATTATGAATAAGAAAGGTTACATATAATAACGTATGTGTATGGTTAGATATTTATTCGTTGGAAACAAATTATGAAATATGTAATAAATAATTAAGCAGATTAATGGATTTTCAAAATTGATCTAAAAAAATTCATATCATTGAAAATCATATTAATTTAAAAGAAAAAAAATAACAAATATTAAATAAAAACACAAATTAGTTAAAAATCAATTAAATTAAGACAAAGTTGAAAATAATAAAAAATCATAGCAATTCAATTTAACTGATAACAATATTTAATTAATTATACACTAAGTTTTATGCTATTCTTTTTAAATATTGTAGTTTTCTTAAATGATTAAATTTTTTTACAATACGTGAAATATTTTTTTTTTTTACATTTCTTTTATTTTTTTTTTTTGTTTTTCTCCATTCTCAATCTTTAAGACAATATTTTGAGAATAGAGTAATTCTCCTTTTAAATGTTCTACAAATTTGTAGAGTCCGCTTTTTTTTCGTCCAACTACAACACTCCAACGTCGGTGCCATGACTCGACATTGTTTGTAGTTTTCGGGTATTTTTCAGAATACTTGCAATCAAATATCGTCCAAAATTCAGGTGGGTATTTACGAGCGTTATAGACATAATTCGCCTCGAACCAGGTGGCCAATTTAATAATATCTTCGTCTTCAAATGTTCTTCGGAGCTTCGAATAATATTTGGTACCTTTTCTGGACGAACATACGCAAGCGCTTTTAAACATCTTACTTGCAGTGAGAAATTTTCGTCATTTCCGTACTTAGTAACCAATCTGAAATGATAATGTTGTACATATTACAAGTTCATTACTATGACATCTTGATTGCGACATCGCATATCAGAGCCAGAGTAGCTGCGAAATCCATGCAGTCATACATTAAAATACTAGAAGATTATTTTGACGAATGGTCGCTAAAACTGAATATACCTAAATGCATTTGCTTCATGGCAAAAGGCAAAGGTAAAACTGTACACAAAAATGCCAGAAAATTTGTGCCAAAGATCCGCCTTGGCGGCAACATAATAACTAATAGTAAAACCCTGAAATATCTAGGCGTAAAATATTCAGAGGATATGCAATTTAGAGAGCATGTTGATATGATACTCGAGAAAGTAAAAAAAGTCTACTTCTCGTACTCTCGATTACTATCACGAAGAAAAGGACTAAGCGCAAGGGTAAAACTATTGATATACAAACAAATAATAAGACCGGTCATCTCGTACGCCTTCCCCATATGGCATTCCATAAGCTCTTGCCAGATGGAAAGATTGAGAAGAGCCGAAAGGAGAATTTTAAGAAACTGCATGGGTCTCAGAACCAAAATCGACAGGCTGGGCAAATGGACTAGCCCCTCCTGTAGGCAAATATACACCATGAGCAACATGGCTAAGATTCAGAGGATTGATGTGTGGATGTCAGAGCTAGCGCTTAATTTCCTAGAGCATTGCGAGCGCAACGACGAAAATAAGCTAATCGATAAATGTAAAATTAATATGGATGAAGTCGACTCCATATTACTATCTAGAGGGGCCTTGACTCCGATGGCGTACCTGAAATTGTCAGAGAGGAATATGTTAAAGGATAATTTAGGTAAAATGGTATATTATAATAGGAGGTACAACACATATGACCTGCAAAATCTGGTGTATAATACGGCCCAATGAGCCCATCATTTGATATCTGAAAACTCCATATGGAAGGTAACGTAACTTTGTCGTTGGATTTTAATTTTGATTTTTAATTTGTATTACATTGTTGAGATGAATTCTTTGATTTATTTATTTTTTCACTTTTGTTTTTGTTTTCATTCCTGAGTTCCTTTATATTATTTTGTATGTTTTTTGTTCGCCTAATCTTAGTGTAGTTTTAAGTTAGTTATAAGTCACAAGATATCCGGGTTTTATGGTCCTTTTCCCGCGAAAGCTAACCAAGAAGGGTTTTAATATACGCAAGAGTATAAGTGGGCTGGTCTTACAGGCACTTGAATTAACCATAAGACATATATTCCCAGTCAAGTCTTAGGACGTTGGGAGAAAAGAAGAATCTCTAGAATAAGTTATGAAAAATTGTTAAATTAATATATGGACAAAATAAAACTTAAATTCTAAAAAAAAAAAATTCTATCTGGGAAAAATGGAAAAAGCACCCTCGCATCTGCGAATTTGGAAAGCATTTTGTAGCTGCTGACACAAGACCAACTTCGAAGTCAGATATAATACCATTAGGCTTAAAAAAATCTCCATATTCCAAAGCAATTTGAATTACGCGTTTAAAAAATGCTTCATAGAGTACTGCAGATTTTTTGGGCATTAGGCAGAATAGGAGTGGGACGACCTCTCGTTCAATCCTTCCATGAACGGAAAAGAGTTGGCGCATTATTGTGGGCACAACATCAAAAGTGCCGTAAACGAGCCAACAATCGCTTTTTTGTAGAAGTTGAATTGATGATTTTGTGCCGAATATAACCACATATTCATCTCCCACTTTCTATTCTGCCAATATAAATAATTCGTTATCCAAAACGTATAGATTTAGAGGGTAATCTATTTCATCTATTGCTTGCGGCTCTCTGAAAAGTCCCATTTCATTCCGAGTGTATCCTATTTTTCGCTTTTGCGCGTACTTCGAGGGAGGTAATCGCGACATTTTTGGTTTGTAATTACCACCGATTGTTGCACTATTTGACTTGGATTAAGGGGTTTGTTTATAGCGGCATATTTTACAAAAGTATTTGTTCTGCATATTTCCACTGCACTAGCAGTAGTTTCGTGGATATGCTTTTTTGGATATCTTTTTAAAACATATTTTTCATCTGGAATTCTTCTCGAGCACGTCCAATTAAAGGTTCCTTTTTGTCTTTTCATTTCCAAATAATAAAAATATCCGTTGAGACACAACATTTCTTTATATTTATTGGTTTTTATTAATTGCACTTTATTCATTTTTATTTTTTTAAACACGACACATTAAACAACACAATTGCGACTAATTTTAAATAAAATACTGGAACATAATTTTTGACCAAACACACAGTGTATGTGATGCATTTTATTTAAAATTTGCAAAGTGTTTCTTTAAACAGTATTTTTTTTAAAATGTAAGGGAAAGTTAGGGCAAAGTGATTTCTTAATAGTTTTATTTTTATGTATGTGATTGTAATTGCATTTTTAGTTAAATAAAAAATTATTTGAAACAAATCGCGCGATGCAATTACAAACAGAATTTTGTGAACCAGAATTTTGTGAAACAGACTTTTGAAAAACAGAATTTTGGAAACCAGAATTTTGAAAAACAGAATTTTGTAAAGCAGAATTTTCGTCGAACAGAATTTTGTACCCAACCCCAATTTAAATACAAATTAATTTTGAGCAGTGTACCGTTTTTAAAGGAAAAATTATATTTGACCCACTTGGACTTGGCTAACGCAAAAAGTATTCCTGGCATTAAAAGCAACTGTTATTTTTCATCACTTAACGAAAATGTGCACGAAATAGCACTAACGGCAGATTCATCACAATATAAAATTTTTTTATAAATGTATATGCATTAGTATATTAATTTATAAACATAAAATATGAATTTAATAATGTGATTAAATAAGAATATAAATTGTTTTGTTGAAATAAATACAATTGTTTTTATTTATATAGTTTTTTAAAAAAAAAATACAAAATTTTTTGCCTGCAAATAATTTATTTTAGAATACTCTTACGTCCATATTTCTTTTGGCATTTCATTTTGTATGGTTTACTATGCAGCAGTTGCTAAAAATTACGAAAACATACCACAACGTTCGAAGCTACTTCCATTTTTTGTAGCGTGCGTCACAGTACTTTTTGTGATCAATTTTTTCGCAACTTATACCTGTTAAAAAAAATTTTATATGGCATTCGAAAGTACACTCAACACCATGTGTAAGTTAAAGGCATCTCTTTGGAAAGGCCAAAAAATGTTTATATTTTAATCCGAAAACGCGTACCAATGTAGCATTCGCCACGCAGGAGTTGCCCATATAAACGGGTTTTCAACAGAGACGCTATAAAAGAAAATCGATACGGACAGCAAACGACGCCATATTTTTTCCCGCTCTTTTGACATTTCTCTTCAGTAAGGTTTGCCATTTCATCATGGAAAGATATACGAGCCAACAACGAGTCGAAATTATTAAAATTTACTACCGAAATTTGGAGTCAGTGTTGGTACCAGATCAACAATTGAGCGTCTAGTGTAAAAATTTGAATACACAGGCACAGTACAAAATGTTCTCGTGCCAGTGAGACAAAGAAGTGCCCGTAGTGTCGACAATATTGCTGCCGCTGAGGCTTCGGTTCAAGAAAGCCCAAATGTGTCTCTCACACGTCGTTCTCCAGCGTTGGGCATCTCTGTGACGTCGTTGTGGCGAATTTTGCGAAAAGATCTTGGCCTACATCCTTACAAGATCAAATTGACGGAAGAACTGAAGCCGCTTCACCACCATAAGCGTCGTATGTTCGTGAATTGGGCTGAGCAACAACTTGAAAATGATTCGGCTTTTTATCGGAAAATCATCTTCAGCGATGAGGCTCATTTCTGGCTGAATGGCTTCGTCAATAAGCAAAATATGCGTTATTGGTCACACAGCAATCCACACGTAATCCACGACTCATCATTGCATCCCGAAACAATTACGGTTTGGTGCGGTTTATGGGCCGGCGGAATCATTGGGCCGTATTTCTTCCGTGATGACCAAGACCCGCACATTACTGTGAATGCGAATCGCTACCGTTCAATGATAACCGAATATTTTTGGCCCCAACTGGATAATATGAACTTGGAGGACATGTGGTTAAAACAAGACGGCGCCACAAGCCACACAGCAACTGCCACAATTAATTTATTGGAAACCAAGTTTGGTGAACGTGTTATCTCACGAAATGGCCCAGTCGATTGGCCGCTTCGGTCGTGCGATTTGACGCCGTTAGATTATTTCCTGTGGGGCTACGTCAAATCTATGGTCTATGCCAACAATCCAGCGACGATTGATGAACTGCGTACGAATATCGAAAGTGAAATTGCAGCAGAATCGGCCGATTTATGCTTGAAAACCGTCGAAAAATGGGTTCAGCGTCTGGACTTGTGCAAGCGTGCCCGTGGTGGCCATGCAAAATAAGTCGAGTTCCATACATAATGGCATCGAACGTACTTTCACAGGAATAAAGAATTTCATTGGTATCTAAAACCGGTTTTGTTTTATTTAAAAAACAAACTTTTGTAGCGTTCTTATTGAAAAACCAGTTAAAAGACATACCACTAATTACGAATATATTTTCACATTTTCCAATGCCTCCGACTTGAATGCTGCCCAGATCGTATGAGCATTCTTAAATTGAATGTTAATATAAATCATACGCCATAGTTACTGGCACTTACGCGTCTATATAACAGAGTCCGGCAAAACCACTACGCGACTTGTTTGCTCTCACATATTGGGCACACATATTGAATAAGAGCAAACGCACTCATTTAGTAGTCCATCGAAGAGGTTGTGTTGTCAGACGTTGGTTAGCGTAAACCTACAGATGTAATGAAAAGTTGGAGATTGAGACATTGTGACAGGAGAGAGCAACTCACTTATAAAGTACAAACTCAAATTATGGTTGTATGCGGTTGCCGATCACTGCTATACAGTAAATCTTCCTACAACAAGATTTCACTCTAATATGAAATGATTATTACGGAAATTTCATATAACACGACATATTACTACACATTTTTTCGGTCTGACACAATCTAAAATTTTGGAAAACTTCTTATAATACGGTTTAAGTTAAATCACGCATGTAGCGAACATTTCCTTTTAATGATTTTAGGAAATGGAAACGTTCGTCTCTACCGCAATCTATATGTGATAAATTTAATTTAGATGCGATATAATCAGGCAATAATTTATATCCGTTGGTATTCATATATTTGCATGACCAATGTGGCAGCACATTGGAAAATAGGGAAATCCACAAATAAGATTAAGTAGCCTCATAGATATTTCAATCATCACATCGAAATTAGTATGCGCTTCGTAGGGTTAGAACAAAGTTGTAATTAACTAATTCAATTATTAGTTTTCTTCTTAAATCAGGTAAAGGTAAATATATATAAAATATCTATAAAATTTATAAAATACACAAACAGATTTATATTTTAATTTTGTCTTAAAATGCCTAGTAATAAGAAAACTGTCCTTAAGAGATAATTTGTTTCTTTCGAGACAAAATGAAATAGGGTGTCTCAGGTAGAACGCACTTTTTGATTTTAAAATAAAAACACTAATTTGAACACACATGTTCTGATTAAGTATGGAATAAAATATCTGTCAAACGACCCCACGGCTCTGATGACAGGCCATTACTTTTCAGTTTCCATGAATTTTTTACAGAGATGTGGCTGTATCTCACCGATGACGCATTGGATCTCGGATTTGAACTCACGAATTGTTTCTGGTTTATTCGCTAAACCCGAGATTTCACAAAACCCCAAAAGAAGAAGTCGCACGGTTTTAAACCGCATGATCTTTGTGGTCACTTGGCACCAGAATCAGAGATAATTTTATCACGAAATGGTTGCTGCAATAAATCAATTGTTTCATAGCCGCTACTGCAGGTAGCGCCGTCTTGCTGAAACCACATGTCGCCCAGATCTATAGCGACCAGTTGAGGTCACAAGAATTCCGTTATCATGTTTCTGTAACGAATGCC
Source organism: Phaonia tiefii (assembly GCA_963931995.1). Taxonomy (NCBI): domain Eukaryota; kingdom Metazoa; phylum Arthropoda; class Insecta; order Diptera; family Muscidae; genus Phaonia; species Phaonia tiefii. Next base: position 223,278,859 of record OZ008368.1, on the reverse strand, counting down.
GTTCACAGTCACTGCAACTTCGGCCTCGTCTTTAAAAAAGTAACGCGAAATCACAGCGCCTTACCAAAATCCACACCAGACTGTTGCTCGTTGTGCGTGCATTTGTTCCTCATGGATTGCATGCAGAGCCCCAAATTCGACAAATTCACGAAGTCATTCAGATGGAAATGCGCTTCATAAGAGAAGATCACATTATTTAAAAAATTAGAATTGACTTTACTTTGCTGCGTTACCCAGTGAACGAATTCCCGGCGTTTTCCGTGCTCTGCTGGTTTCAACTCCTGAGTAAGCTGAATTTTGTACGCATGAAGGCGGAAGTCTTTTGTCAAAATTCGCTGCGTAGTGCTTCGTGAAATTATAAGTTGTTGAGAACGATGCCGAATTGCTGTTTTCGTGGTTTTCGGCGACACTAACGTTAACGGCAGCAATGTTTTCAAGAGGCCGAGCGGTACGTTGACGAACAGGAGCGCTACTGTCAATTTTTCCAAAGTTTTTGACCACCCTTCGAATGGTTGACACATTAGTTGTACTTTCTCGACTGAAAATTCTTCGAAGTTTGCGAGCGGTCTCAGCATATCTTTCCAAACTTTTGTAATAAGTTTTCGTAATTATAATGCGTTGGTCTTTCGTAGAGCGCTCCAGTTTTGACAATCGTGATAAATATATGTGACAGCTGCCAAATCTCAGAGGTGCAACTTGCAAAAATTAAAAAGAGTAATCTTAATGAGGTCTTACCTTTGACCTTATATTGGGTCGAGTGGATAAAGGGGAAAAACATTTATATTTAAATGAGGCAGCATACGAACTATAAAGAAAAATGAGGAGCAAATTAAGACTGCAGCCCGTTTCTCAGTAATGAAGAAATGGAAATGGAAAAGCATCTTAAAGAAAATGGGAAATATCCATGCATATCTGATTTTAAGGGAAGTGTAGGCTGGTATCACAAATTTCAGAAACGGTTTGCACTTCATAACGTAAGATTTCAAGCAACTGTGTTAAAAATAAGTTACTAGATTTGAACAATACAGACTGATTTGAACAATACAGACAAACAACAAAGCAAGTTAAATAAAACACTGTAATAAAATTGTAATTTTGAAAAAAATTACTTTTATTTGCTGTTTTCGTGGTTTTCGGCGACACTAACGTTAACGGCAGCAATGTTTTCAAGAGGCCGAGCGGTACGTTGACGAACAGGAGCGCTACTGTCAATTTTTCCAAAGTTTTTGACCACCCTTCGAATGGTTGACACATTAGTTGTACTTTCTCGACTGAAAATTCTTCGAAGTTTGCGAGCGGTCTCAGCATATCTTTCCAAACTTTTGTAATAAGTTTTCGTAATTATAATGCGTTGGTCTTTCGTAGAGCGCTCCAGTTTTGACAATCGTGATAAATATATGTGACAGCTGCCAAATCTCAGAGGTGCAACTTGCAAAAATTAAAAAGAGTAATCTTAATGAGACACCCTTACCTTTGACCTTATATTGGGTCGAGTGGATAAAGGGGAAAAACATTTATATTTAAATGAGGCAGCATACGAACTATAAAGAAAAATGAGGAGCAAATTAAGACTGCAGCCCGTTTCTCAGTAATGAAGAAATGGAAATGGAAAAGCATCTTAAAGAAAATGGGAAATATCCATGCATATCTGATTTTAAGGGAAGTGTAGGCTGGTATCACAAATTTCAGAAACGGTTTGCACTTCATAACGTAAGATTTCAAGCAACTGTGTTAAAAATAAGTTACTAGATTTGAACAATACAGACTGATTTGAACAATACAGACAAACAACAAAGCAAGTTAAATAAAACACTGTAATAAAATTGTAATTTTGAAAAAAATTACTTTTAGTATTTTATTTTTTTTTTGATAGCGAAATTATTTTCCAAATTTAGTTTCTCATGACATCCCATGAAGGAATAGGCTCACACACTTTGATTGGGACCTGCAGTTTTTTAGTTGTCCATTTCCATTTACATCCATTTCTACAGCTCGGTTTAACCGAAAACCGGTTTCGTCAAAATCGGAGTATTCGAAGAAACCGAAAACCGGCATTTTTGAAAACCCGGTTTTTTGAATACACTAGGATCTAAGGATCGAACAACTCCACTATTATGCAGCAAAGCTTCAGGGAAACTTATGACAAAGCCATTGGTAATAACAAATCTTTAAATCCCAGACAACTTAAAAGCGTAAGTAAAAGTATCTTACTAGCACATTCCATCACATTCTAAAGCGTGGATGACGGCTTGGGTTTTAATTGCTTCGTCCCAGACGTTGAAAGCTATTTAAAGCGACAAGGTACTATTACTGGTAGGTACTGCTCCAGGACATTCACAAGATCTAAATCAGCGCAACGTCAAGTTAGAATTTTTACCACCGGACATTACATCAAACATTCGACCACAAGATCAACGAATTATTTATGCATTTAAATCTTTATACATAAAGCGATCATTTACGTGGAATCTTTATAAATACATACATCGATCATTTAAGTGGATTATAGATGTAATTGATTGGCTTAGTGATGGCGGCACTATCGAACAGTTTGCCATGAAAAAGCTTTCCAAAATACCGTTCGGAACCGGTGTAAAACTGTAGCTCCCAATCGGTGAGTGAAAAATTAAAAAAGCGCGCATCTGATTGGTTGTGAGAAGCCCTCCCAAGTCCTTCATGGGATGTAGTGGAAAACGGTTCTGTTCAGACGTGATTGATTCTAAATCGAGTGATGTAGTTCAAGCCTGGAATAAGTTCACTATAAAACATATCTGAAAATAATTTATTTACCCTTAAAAGATATCAAAGCCTGTACACTTGACGCATGTTGGAAAATAAATGGCTATCAGTAGTATAGAGCTTAGGACAGCATCCCGAAGATGATATTCAATGAATATTAGAAGCTGCTAGATCGATCCGAGGTCAAGGTTTTGAAGATTTGACAAATGATGACGATCGGGAAATGATATTCGAACAAGATGTTGGTGAAAGGGACTTGTTAGAGTTGGTATCCGAAGTATAAAATCTCCGACGAAGATTGTGAAGAAATCAAGTCTACACTAAAAAAGCTAAAAAAGAGATTAATCTTAGCAAAAGGTCTGCATACATGTTTGCTAAAAGGAACGTTTGCTCTGAAAGAAGTGTTAAATTTAAAAGATAACTTCAAAATTGTATGACAGCATACAACGTCATTTACAACGACATTGATAGATCCTCCAAACAGATTCAAATTAAAAATGTTTTAAAGAACAGACGCGATGATGTTGTCTCCGAAAATTATGGAGTCAGTCAACAAGAAAAACGAATGCGGCTGATATTGGAGAGCAGTGATGACATTACAGACAAATTTATATGCATCTTCCTAGATATCTGTGTTTAGATTTTGCTATTTATATTATTTGCATTATTTACATTGGAGTTGTAAATGTATTTATTTTTGAATTTCTCATGAAAAGAACAACATAGTTGTTGACGTAAAAAAACATAATGTGAATAATTAACCAAACCATCTGAGAGATATAATACTTTGTGATAAAATATGGTAAACTCTCTGAAGTCCAAAGAGTGAAATGTCACAACAGTTTCCTTCGGCAGTAGTCTCATATATTATATATTATTATGTATTTCCTTATAGTTTGGCCATGTCTGTTATCGTTAAACTTAAAATTATTGTTGATATAGCCTTATACCTCCATAGGGCAGCGTCAGTAATATATAGCGTATAAAATACACTGTGGACATCAGCAATGTTACTACATTTTATCACAAAGTACTATATGTCTCAGATGATTTAGTTAATTTATCACATTATGTTTTTTTTACGTCAACAACTATTTGGTTGTTTACATGAGAAATTCAATTGAACGCTAATGTATATCGAAGAGCACACCTGGGGTGTCAACTTTTGGTATAAATATTGAGGTTCGCTGCCCAACATTTTATATTTCTTCCATAAACTTCTGTTATCTAGAGAGAGAGTCCTAATTCTCCTCCAGTGTATCCTGCAATGATACAACTAATTTAGCAGCTGTTCGAGGTTTCACCAATGAGTCAACGATTTTTTCCTCCTTTGGTTTGTGAATTATTACATCACTACAAGATGTGCACAATCGTCCAACATTTGATGTGCAGTTAAAGAGATAAGCTAGTGCGTTAGATTCTGCTATCACGCGAATCATCAAATTATAATTTGGTAAGATGAAATAACCAGACAATATATTTCCCAAGTACAGCGAATGATTTCCAAAAGGAAGACCTAAAACTCAACAATATCATTATATTTGGTACTCTAAAAGCTCTGTAATTCATTCTAATCTTATAAAACTTTTTATCAAATATTTTGTATGAAGTTTCTATATTTTCCTCACTGATTTTCATTAACCAATACATCCAAAATCTAACAACAAACTCAGAGGTAATACTACTACTCACAACCGTTATTTATCGCCTTAAACCTTTAAAAGTGTGCAATAAATCTCAACCACCTGTCAAATTTATCCTCAATAAATAAAAAGGTTAACAAAGGCTATTTTCTGTTGGCCCTAAAGGACGTTGTAAATAACATATTCCACGCGTTTCTCGTTCATTAATATTTAAAAGAGTGTCTGCCTGGCCAGAGCTGTTATGGTAATAGGCTTCGATGGTATTTATGAATGCAAATCATGTTCATGAATATGTTGAAATCTAGACACACGTTTACAAAATAACAAAAGAATATAAATTAGGGGAATAAGTAATCAGCGTATCGGTGTGTGGTTGATTAATTGTTATTTCTTATCGTAATAGCCTTAAATAAATAAAACACTCAAATTTTGAGACGTATCAAAAAAATTCGATTTGAAATTACTTTTGAACTCTAGGTGAAAACTTCACAGAAACATTGAAATGAATACTCACTGATTGGGAAGTGCAGTTTTGCCTCTGCTTCGCATGATTATCCTGTAAAGGTATTTCATGGGTAGTTGCGCGATATAATTGTAATCACTAACCGCTTACAATAGGTTACTAAGTTTGGTAGTAGTAAGTTTGGAAAATGAAGAAGCATCAATTCTACGCCAAGCATTGCACCCGAGTACTTTCCCATTGAATCAATTCCTTTATTTTAATGGATTTGGGAAATTAATTAAATTGGTAAATCTTGTTTATACCGAAACATTGTAAAACGCGATAAAACTAACACAAATTGGGCAATGGTAAGAACTCTGCAGGTATGCAAATTAGAAGAGTTTGAACCTAGCTTCAAAAACGCATAACCTTCAAGGGGGAGAAAAGTTTGCAAATCTCTGGGGACGTAAGCGTTTATATGACGTCATCAAAATGCTTAAAATTTACAAGAAACATGTTCTGTAATAACTAACAATTCGTGGTCTATTTCAAAAACGTAGTAAGCACCATACAAAATGGCGTTTACATGCAAAATAGAATGGTTTTTATATTTCACACACAAATTTCTTTGTTTTTGAGATTAAAAAATCTGGAAAGTTTCAGGCAAATCGGAGCATTTTTTGTCTTGCGCCAGGCTCCCAAAGTCAGTAACTTCGGTAAAAATTATATCTTCTAACTCGATATCTAAACATGGTTCCCGTACAGAAAGCCGTTCCGACACGAAATTCGTCTTCGGACCCTAAGGAGTTAACGCGTGCCAATATTGGGTTAATTTTTAAGACCCACCCTAATTATTTTTACATAACCGGCATTTCTTTTAAAAGAATTCAAAACGCGATCACTGCCCCTTATAGCAGCTCGCATACAATCACAAAAATATATGGAAAAAATATGAAATTTGTCGAATTTGACCTATTAGTTTTTGAATTTTTTCGTGAAAGAAAATATCTTGAAATATCTCCATGTTTTCTTCTATTTTCTTTTTGGGTGCCGTCCAGTCACAATTCATGCGCTGGATCAGTTTTTCACATCGTTGCTGCAACAACTTAATTTTCGTTCGTGCACAATTTTATTTAGTTTCAATTATGTAGAAAACTGGGTTAAACATTAAAAAAAGTAGGTGCATGAAATTTAAACTAACTAAAAACTACTGACATTTGGCAACATGATGGTGTATATTTCAGTCTTGCATATACAAGGTGTTTCAAAAGATGTCATCCGATGTTGTTTGGCTCTCATTTTTTTTCTAAATGATAAACTTCGATTCTGTTTTTTGATTATGTTTATTTGAACCTTTAGAATTTTATTGGTTAAGTTGAGGAGATGATGTCGGTTAAATGGGCGCCGTCACAATTGATTACCATACGGGCTCGTTTTATGGCATTTTTGTTCATAATGATTTGAAAATCATAATGCGCGATAAGGCTCATTTCCACCTCAGCGGGTACGTGAACAAGCTAAATTATCACTTCTGGGGCACCGAAAATCCACGAGTGATGCCCAAGGAGCCATTACACCCGCCCAAAGTGACTGCATTCACGCTGTAGGAGTCATCGGGCCATTTTTTCGAGAACGCCGCTGGTCAAACGACAGCAGTGGACGGAACGCGCTATAGGGCTATGTTAACCGAGTTTTTTCTGCCGCAATTCGACGAATTAGGACTGGAGGACAAGTGGTTCTAACAGGACGGAGCAACGGTACACACTGCGCGAGCCACAACCGATATTCTGAAGGCGACGTTCCCGGGTCGCCTCATCTCTCGTTTTTGGCGATTTACACGGGCCCGCAAGATCGCCCGATTTAACCGTTCCAGACATTTTTTTGTGGGGTTTTTGAAGTCCCGTGTTTACCTGAAAAAGCCCGAGAACCTGGAAGCCCTCAAGGTCAACATTCGACACGAGTGCGAGAATCTGTCGCCCGAAGTTCTCGCCGAAGTGATGAAAAATGCCCTAAAACGAGCCCGTATGGTAATCAATTGTGACGGCGCCCATTTAACCGATATCATCTTCTCAACTTAACCAATAAAATTCTAAAGGTTCAAATAAACATAATCAAGAAACAGAATCGAAGTTTTTTATTTACAAAAAAAAATGAGAGCCAAACAACATCGGATGACTTCTTTTGAAACACCTTGTACATATGTATAAGCATTTATTTGAGCGTGGCTTAGATGTTAATGGTTGTCTACTTGTCTGGGTACAAATTGTTCGTCAATGGTCGTGAATGAAACTAAATTGGTCGTCAATGAAACTAAAGAAAATTAAATGCCCGCCTCATTTACAATCCGTAAATTTGTTTACATTAAAATTTATGAAAATGGAAAACCAACTCCCATTAATTCATTTCACAATTCAGATATATGTAAGGCCAAACATTCATATGTATTTTAGCGTGGCCGTTAGTTGTTTTTTTTTTTTTGGTTTTTTATCGTGGCTCAAAGTTGGTTTTCAAACCCATTTATTCCCATGTAATTTGTTTGTATATGGGTGTCTTTTTAAAAAAACGTTTAACCGGAATTTGATGTATGGCAAAGAAAGTTTTTTGATAAAATTAATATTTTAGAAAATACTGAAGAAAATATAAATATAATTTTGGTATATACAATTTTTGGTATTTTGTTTAAATATTTTCTAAAGTATTAATTTTAGCAAAAAACTTTCTTTGAGGATAATGTTGTTGACGAGAAAAGCTAAAATATTGCTGTACATCATATTGATGTAAAATGTCTGTTTAAACAGATACTCATATACAAACCAATAACATTTGAATAAATGGGATTGATGGCCAACTTTGAGGGGCAGACGCACCCGCTAAAACACAGCTTGTGTAAGTATTGAACTATGAACAATATTGGCATATGACATTCTTAGTTATAAACACTCATGTGCTTAATAAAATTATAGTTGAAAAATGTGATGTTCACGAAAATATTGTGGCTATTTCAATTTAAAAAAAAATAATAAAAAAAATTAAGTTACTGTGTTTTATTTATAAATGCACTAAAAACTAGAAAATAATTTTTCTCTTAGCCTCAATAAGTATATTCTTCTTCATGATGGGGTTGTAGAATGGTCCGCCTACTTTGCACTTCAACAACAATGGTCTAGATACTTTTAATAAAGAGCGTAAGTAAAATGAATTAGTTGATTAATTTTCTAGCGATCTCTCAAATAAAACGCTTGCATTTAAATTAAAAATGGTGACATTTAATTTTGACACTTAATTTGACATTTACTCGACTCTTCGTTTTCATTTCTGCCGTCATAAGGCGTGTGTTCGCATGTTCTTAACGAGTAACATTTCACACTTCTGGACCCTTTTTAATACCGACTGACTTACCTAAATGGCTTTGACTATTTTTCGTAACATATATGCATTATCTGTCAATCATACAATACTATCCTATACGCAAGCGATAGGTTCTTCATAATTTCCTATTACATACTAACAAATTGTCAAGCAGTTACAGTATCCACAGTTAAGAAAACGGACTTTAACACTGAAATCCACATTCCTGAAACACAAAATTCTAAAATTTGAAATGTCTGTGCTATGCGTAGTTGAAAAGTCCAAAGATGAGTACATTTGACATCTTTTTGTTTCATTTTTTATCTTGAACTAAATGCTTTGCGTTTGTAGTCATTTCTGCTCTTCACTGTAGCGTAATGATTTTAAAGTTCAACCTTTTCTACAGCCCTCGCCCTTCCCTTCCGCAAGTCATTGCAATATATGTGTTAAAATGTACATTTGGCTTTTGCTTGCGATGCCATTGAGACTGTCAGTCGATGTCTCCCCGCCACTGGAAAGATTCTGAGGCTGCCACTGTTACTAGTGTTACTTTTTTAATCCTATTTTTATGGGTTGTTTTTAGAATTGTCATTCTCGCAAGTCTGCACCCACAAGAGCTTATATTGTCCTGGTATCCTGACGGAGTATGAACGTGAGTATTTGATGTTTGTGCTCTTGGTGTATTTCTTTAAGTGCTTTTGATATATTTTCGTATTTTGTTGCCTGATGAAAAGTTATTGCGAAATTGTATGTGCTGGTAACAATAACATACGAAAAACATAGAGAGTGGCAGAATGAGTGGCAGAGAGTTGAAGAAGGTGAGAAGGGCATGCAATATTTCAAACTACACTTTCAGTTTCTGGTGTGTAGCTGTGCCCTTTTAAACCTATGTGAGAAGTAGGGTCCTATTGTAGTTGTCTTTTAGAAAATCTTGACAACAAAGGAATACTTCCTCTTCGGATGTTGTTGTTGTTAATAAGCCAGACTGGCGCTCTTCAACTGAGTTAAGTTGAGGAGAACTTAAGATGTGCCATTGTTTTAAAGATAATTAATTGTTTACTCTTTAAGTTTTATAGATACCGAAGTTTATGCTTAACAAGATAGTTCATTCATTTGAATATACACTGGTTAAATGTTTTCTACTGCATTTAGGAATAAAAGTTATTTTGATAGCACTTATAATTTTCAAAGCTTTAATAATTCGAAATAATAGTTCGAAAATCACGTAACCTGATTTTATAACTATCTACTTTTTTTAAGCGTTTGCTCAAATTATGTCAGATTTTCCAAAAGAAGTTGATACAGCAAAATCATCAATATTATATAGTAAAACGTAAGAAAACGAACTCGTAAAAAATACCTCCGAATTATGAAACAATATTGGCATGATTTAAATACATACATTAGGTTCAGACAGTGCGCAATTTTTCGATTTCGATACGGGAAAATCCCTAAGCTTGTGAAGTTAAATTAAGTGTACAGAACAAAAAATGGTAGAGGTGTGGTGGTTCACAATGCCCCTATTACGGTTCACCACTCAACTTAGTTTGGTCGTTTTAGAGACGACCCAACTTCAACACGACCACACTAGTCTTTTGTATTGTGGTTCACAACTGTTTTTGGTTGCAATTTTTATGGTGTTACCAGCTCGAAATATCAATATTAGCAAGTAAAAGCAGCTGATTTATGTGAAAATAAAAGAAGTTAACAATTGTGTTGTGCTTGCAAAGTCGAAATGGATATAAGTACCATAAATTTGTTTTATGAAGATGGAGTCGAGAACGTGAATATAGCTATGTAGCAATTAAGAAGAAATATTCATGGTGCATTCAACCTTCTTGAGCTGTTCAGTGTAAGGTATGTACAAGGTGGCACAAAAGTAATCCTCCTGTCAGAAAATGCTATAAATTTTGCGATTGGCCCCTAATGTCAGTTCTGTTTTGACATTTGTGTAGTAAACACATGCGAAATACACGTTAATAAACATTGTTACGCTACACTGCTCCAGAACGCGGAATATTGCTGACTATTTATTTGACCAATAATCGGTCGGTGACTTTGGCACAACGTGAATATCGTCGCAGATTTCCTGGCCGTCCAACGCCTACTGGTGAAACACTGCGACGATTACCCGCTCGCCTCGAAGAGACTGGCACAACACGAGATGCCGCCAGGCGTGGCAGACCCCGGAGTAGCCGTTCTGCAGAGAATATTGCTGCTGTAGCCGAGGATGTCATGGATGCGCCGTCGACATCGATCAGACGACGTGTCACGCAAATGGGTATCAGTCGACGGTCTTTACAGCGAATTTTGGTACAAGATTTGAAGATGTTTCTGTACAAAGTCCAGACGGTGCTGCAGCTGTTAGCTGCTGACCGCCAATCGCGTCTAACATGCGCTCAAACCATCCTTAATCACCACCAAGAGGAAGATGATTTTTCATCAAAAATAATTATGAGTGATGAGGCCCATTTCCATCTTATCGGGTACGTAAATAAGCAAAATTTACGCTTCTGGGGCACTGAAAATCCGCGTGTAACCCACGAAGCGCCATTACACCCGCTCAAAGTCACTGTATAATGTGCTGTTTTCGCTGGAGGAGTCATCGAACTTTTGTTCTTCGAAGACGTCGCGGGCCAAACAGTTACTGTGAATGGTGAGCGCTACAGAGCAATGATCAACGAGTTCTTTTTGCCGCAACTTGATGAATTGGGATTGGAAAACATGTGGTTCCAACAGGACGGTGCAACGGCACACACTGCACGTGCCACAACCGATATGCTGAAGGATGCATTTCCCGGGCGCCTAATCTCCCGTTTTGGCGATTTGCACTGGCCAGCAAGATCGCCTGATTTGACCGCTCCAGACTTTTTTTGTGGGGCTTTTTGAAGTCGCTGGTTTATGTCAACAAGCCAAGATGTAAAAAAATTAAAAGACCAAAAAAAAATAATCCACAAGAAGAATCAAAGCTTTTCATTTTGTTTTTAAATTATTTATTACTTTTGCGCCACCTTGTATTTGCACATACACGTTGCCATTCATTCATGTTCTGGACGGTGGTTCTAAACTATTTAACTCCACAGCAAATCCTTCTCATAATCTCGCACTTGGTTCTGCGTGGTGTCAAATTGTGGTCTTCCAAGGGCAACGGCTGGATTACTTTCCATTAGATTGGACAAGTTTCTCAAACTGGGGCTATTTTTATGATTTTGATACTTCTAAAATATATAAAATATTATTATTAAATTAAAATGTTCAAATGTTAAATGAAAATTATAATTTGAAGCTAAAGTAATACCTACTTACAATCTCTCCCTTTTTATCAACTTAAAAACACGCACAACTATAAACTCAACTGCTCTCAAACAGTGGTGTAAATTTAACGCATTTGTCGGCACTGAGTTGGCCACGTCAACACGACAAAAGTAAGTGAACAACCAAAAAATCAGCTGTTGTTCAGTTGAGTTGAGTCTACCGTTGAGTTGAGAACGGCAACTCTCACAAAAGTTGAGAACCGTAATAGGGGCATTAAATTTTTAATTGAAGGTTCTTAGTTAGGTTTGCTACGCTCATTTCGAATCTGTAGTTTGTACTTGCCAGTAGCTCAATAATTTGCCACATAGTTTCCGAGATATGACCTAATGAAAGTCTACATTAAAATCGCTATATCTAAGAACTAAATGACCAATTATTGAGCGCACATCAGCTTAGTAGTCAGCGTACCAAACCTAACTAAGAACCTCCAATTGAAATATTGAGCAAATATTTAAAATCACAAAAAAAATTAAATTTTTCCTTAAATCAATTTTAAAATCGCCATATCTGGAAAACTATTTGACCACTTATAGATTGAACAACAGAATCGTAATCAACGTGTTAACCTTATCTAAGAACTGCCACAAGAAATGTTTAAAAGGAGAAACATTTTGCTTCATATTTTAAAAATCACAAAATAAGTAAAACTGCAAATATCTGGTATGAGTAAAAGTATTTGCATTTGGCGCAGAAGGTTTTTTTTGCAACATCAAAAATGTAATGACACAGTTCTTCATATTTTTGCATGCCCTACATGATACTCTGAGAGCATTTGCCGCAAAAAAGTGACTATGTGTATGTTGTTAAAACTCTACGGATTTATATGGCTTTGTTATTAGTATTGAGAGTTTTGTAAGAGTAAACGAGAGAAAAATGTATAAAAACCAAGAATTTATTCGAGCAATTCTATAATAAGTTAATATTTGGAATGTTTCCAATGTTTATTAAATTTCAAGATCATATCAATTATAATGCTTCCATTGTAATGGGGTCGTATTTAGTATGTAGACGAGTAGCTATTGAAGTACGTTCATGGAAGGGTTTTGTTGTCAATTGTGACAACTTCACAGGAGTTGTTGGCAATTTCAAAGAAATTACTTCTATGTTAGTGAATTTATTAGTGAATTATTATTAGTGAATTTTTAAGTGCGTGTGATGAAACGGACTGCACCATATCCTTAGGAATTCATTTTATGCATTCGCATTTGGACTTCTTCCCAGATAACCTCAGCCAGTCGAACATTTTCATACAGAAATGGCTACAATTTAAAAACACTTCGTATGAAAAATTAAAAAGAGGAGGTTTTACTTCAAAGGCAAACAAATGATGCCGAAATAAAAAAGAAAATTCTCAGGCAAATATTTTTGAGTTGAATATCCAAAACTGTTATTTTTACAAAAACTTAAATTTACCGAAATCTTTAATAACTATTAACAACGGATTTTTAAAAACTACGTTGCGCTGTACTCTTTAGTGAATGTGGTTTCTGAATGACTTCAAAAGTAGGAAAATTTTCTTATATATATATATATAACATATAATGTTGCCAAATAATCATTATCTGTTTCTTGGACAAATACACACAGATTTCTTACCTGTTCTTAAATAATGTATATATCGTTCGAAAAACCGAAGTTTGTTCTTTTTAACTTTTTTTTTAGAAACCGAAAATCGGTTGATAATTACCTAAGTTACAGCCTTATAACCGCAAAAGGTACGAAAGCCTTATACCGCAAAAGGTAAGTCAAGATGGTTTTTGGGAAATATAACAAATGGGTTCTCGTACTACTCGGCAACACCTACAAGAAAAATAGTATCACTACCCCGGTATTTTGGACTTTGTACTACTTAAATATTTTGTTTTACCATAAACAGCCTTTACCATTTATGATATAAAATTCAAAACGTCCCATTAAATAAATAATGCATTCACACAAAGATTTGTATATTATACCAGCATTCAATCAGGTTTTTCTCAAATCATATTCTTTCTTTATTTTGATGCATAATTTTCACATTCCTGTTACGACCTTTAATGAAATTGGTTATAAAACCAGCATCATAAACTATAAAAAGCATCTCATGGATTTAGCAATTTCCAACTAAGACAAAATTTCAGTTTAGTATTCCATAACACAATTGTTTATCAACTTGTGTTTCATCTGTGGAAACGCTTTTTGTAGGTATTTCAAAAAATAAGACCAAAAATGGTTATCATTATCTCATTTCTATTCTGGGCTAAAAACAACTTCTTCCCTTCTCGTGCGAATGGAATAACAACATCAAAATATTGTTTGGCGTAATCTTAATCATATAAAATACAGTGATGAGCACAAAGTAGATCAAAAAAACCCCAACAGGCTAAGTTGGATCTGGATCTGGTAGCAAATATTTATAAAGTACAATATCAGAACGTTGCAGTAAAATGAAGCCGAACCCGTATTTAGGATGCAACATACCCCATATTTTCTGTCCCAGATTTTTTTGTATCTTGCGTTTGTAATATCGAGAATCAAGTGTGTTTGTTATCGTTTTGTATCTACTTATGTCTTATTTTCTGAGTTTATTCCATTTTATTTTTATCATATCATTTGCCTTTGTGTCTTGTCTGTATTTTTAACCAATTCTATTTTGGTTTTTGGTTTCTAAATGAACTTGAAAAAATTGGTGGTATAATGCCGCTGAATACTTTGGCACCCCCTTTCCGGTTCTCTGGAGGAAAAAAATTACAAGATGCAAAGTAGGTAGATAAATGGAAAATAATTCAATTGTAAAGGAAACTGAAAGTAATTCCTAACATTTACCATTCACTAAGCTCCAAGGAGTTGAGTGAAAGGAAAGGGAACCAAGAAAGGTCGCGGAAGTTAGTCGAAGTCGCGTTTGCTGGGGAGTGCATTAGGATGTAAACGTCACGAAAATCAGAACTCAGGAACCTTTGAATACAAATTATTTAAATTTTATCATTTTAAACGTTAAATTTTCTTACCAAATTATCCCCGCCTATTTACCTGCTCCCTGTTCATTACGTGGAAATAGGACTTGTATTGCTATATTTTAAGTATATCAGGAGAATCTCTTATTGAGAACTCACATACAATCGAAAGCGAGCATATCTGATGACCACTGTAATGCCATTTGCTAAGTGTTATCAATTTCCAAGCGTAAAAGCAATGAAGCTGCTGCAGCTTTAAGTGTGATTTCATATCAATTTTATCATAATATTTTATCTTTAGTATGGAAATGTTAGACGGATAAACGACTGAAGTCAGTATAATAAAGAGTTAAGATCTTTGAAGATAAGTTATTGGAGATATTTCTGCGAAGGCATTGAAACCACGTCCGTGGCTTCCAGACTGTGTAACGTCCTCTCGATGACAACCGAGTCTCTGGGATATATGATGGAACAAAACTGGCGATGGACGACATCAAGTGAAGAATCGCTGGGCCTCCTGCTTAACACACACGCAATAACGTGTGACTCATCGAACAACCACGTCAACTCGCACGTTGTGGGAAATATCGCGATAAAGGACTGGGCAATTGGATGTTCAAACCCCTACATACTATGTGCTCCAAAGTGGAGCCCCAAAGTGGACTAGGTACTTTGGCTCCTTCGTTACTGAAACTTTATACGAGCTGCATCAAAGTATCCTATGTTCTTCTTAGATGGAGATAGAGATGGTATTCTTTCCAAAAGCGAGGAAATTACGAAATTGTAGCCCAAAGGACATTAGGCCAAATAGTCTCTCATCTTTTCTTTTGAAGACATTGAATAGAATGATTGGCTCATATCTGCAAACAACCATAGATACTTCTCAGCTGTCCACATGCCACCACGGTTACAACAAGGGAAAATCTACGGAAACTGTTCTGCACTTGCTAGTGAGCTTCATAGAGAAATCTATTTATATAAAGGAATATACTCTTGTCGCATTTGTCGATATAGAGGGAGCGTCTAGCAACGTCTTATTAAGATCGATAAAAACGGCCTTATCGGCACTTTGGTTTTCGATTTTCTTCACATGGCAGTTTTTGCTCTCTATATATGTTTGTAACGTGTTTGTAGCTTGTCCCAAACATATTACACCTCAGTCCAAGCGTATTGTGTTTGCTACTCAATATTATATGTTTGCGGCACAATGATTAAACAATTATATTATATGTTTTTGAGGCCCAACTGTGGCTTTGTTGGTTGAAAACTGCTGAAAACTAAAACGCTACAGACAACAAAAGACAAAAAAGAAGCAGAACTCAATTATGAAAACAATGTATACGGTTCCTGTAATAGGTTGCTAGGGTCGTTTTTTAACGTGTACTTACGTACTTTTACATAACCTCGACTTTAATTATTCTACAATTGTTGTTCACACTGCATAGTTTTCCCATGAATTTAATTATGTTTTTGTTTTTTCAAACTAATTCCAGAGCTACCAATATAACCGGGTTTTCAATAAGAGCGCTACAAAAGTTTTTTTTAAATAAAACAAAACCGGTTTTAGATACCAATGAAATTCATTATTCCTGTGAATGTCATTATGTATGGAACTCGATTTCTTTTGCATGGCCACCACGGGCACGCTTGCAGAAGTCCAGACGCTGAACCCAATTTCCGACGGTTTTCATGCATAAATCGGCCGATACTGCTGCAATTTCACGTTCGTTATTTCTACGAAGTTCATCAATCGTCGTCACAGGAAATAATCTAACGGCGTCAAATCGCACGACCGAGGCGGCCACTCGACTGGGCTATTTCGTGAGATAACACGTTCACCAAACTTGGTTTCCAATAAATTGATTGTGGCATTCGCTGTGTGGTTTGTGGCGCCGTCCTGTTGGAACCACATGTCCTCCAAGTCCATATTATCCAATTGGGGCCAAAAATATTCGGTTATCATTGAACCGTAGCGATTCGCATTCACAGTAATGTGCCGGTCTTGATCATCACGGAAGAAATACGGCCCAATGACGCCGCCGGCCCATAAACCGCACCAAACCGTAATTTTTTCGGGATGCAATGATGACTCATGGATTACGTGTGGATTGCTGTCTGACCAATAACGCATATTTTGCTTATTGACGAAGCCAGTCAGCCAGAAATGAGCCTCATCGCTGAAGATGATTTTCCGATGAAAATCCGAATCATTTTCAGCTGTTGCTCAGCCCAATTCACGAACAGACGACGCTTATGGTGGTCAAGCGGTTTCAGTTCTTGCATCAATTTGATCTTATAAGGATGTAGACCAAGATCTTTTCGCAAAATTCGCCACAACGACGTCACAGAGATGCCCAGCGCTTGAGAAGGACGTGTGAGAGACACATTTGGGCTTTCTTGAACTGAAGCCTCGGCGGCAGCAATATTCTCGACACTACGGGCACTTCTTTGTCTCACTGGCACGGGAACATTTTGTACTGTGCCTGTGGATTCAAATTTTTCAATTGTTGATCTGGTAGGAGCATATATTGGACGTAGCGCCCTTAAAGTTGAGGCAACTGACTCCAAATTTCGGTAGTAAATTTTAATAATTTCGACTCGTTGTTGGCTCGTATATCTTTCCATGATGAAATGGCAAACCTTAGTGAAGAGAAATGTCAAAAGAGCAGGAAATAATATGGCGTCGTTTGCTGTCCTTATCGATTTACTTTTGTAGCATCTCTGTTGAAAAACCCTTTATTTTAGCAGGGTACTGAAGACCCACCGCAGAATTTTGTAGCAAAGTTTTCGCGACAGGTGCGAAAGTCAGTTCAATTCAATTCACTACAATTCAAGACCACTAACTTAAATTCAATTAAATTCGGTTCAATTCGATTAAATTCATTTCAAATTAATTCAATTAAAGTAGCGATTAATTCAGTTAAGTAGCGGCAACCAATCACTCTGTGTAATCAATAAATGTCTTCGGTTAGTGACTTGTGTGAATACACACCGCAGTGGCTTAACGGGCTAGACGCTGCTGAAGATGATGCTTCATAAACATCGAAACGACCGTCCAGCGAATGTGAGTTTGAATCCCAACCGCGGCATTTACATTTTTTTCACTAAGCGGAGAAAACATGATCTCTTATGGCCTTAAAGGAAATTACAACATTAAACATAACGAGGATCTAAGACAATTAAGTTTAAAATAAATTCTATTCAATTCATATCTGTTCAATTTAATTCAATTGAATTCAGTTCAATTCAATTCAATTGAATTCAGTTAAATTCAATTCAACTCAATTCATTTCAATTCAGTTCAATTCAATTCAGTTCAATTCGATTCAGTTCAATTCAATTCAATTTAATTAAATTTATTGCAAATCAATTCAATTCAGTTACATTAACTTCAATTCCATTCAATTCAACTCAATTCAATTCAACTCAATTCAATTCAGTTCGATTAATTTCATTTCAATTGAGTTTAAATTAATTTCATTCAATTCAATTCAATTCACTTCTATTCAATACCATTCAATTGAATTCGTTTCAATTCAATTAAATTCAAATCAGTTCAATGCAATCCAATTTGATTCAAACCAAATTATTTCGATTCAATTAAAATAAATTAAATTGAATTCAACTTAGTTAATTTAAATTCAATTCCGTTCAGTTAAATTTAATTCAATTCAACTTTATTGAATTTAATTTAATTAAAATAATTTCAATTCAATTCAACCCAATCCACTTCAATCCAATTCAATCCAATTCAATTCAAATCAATTCAATTCAGTTTAATTCTATTCACCTCAATTCAATTCATTTCATTTCAATTCTATTGAATCCAATTCAAAGCAATTCAACCCAATTCAATTCAACCCAATTCAATTCAGTTTTAATCAAATTCAACTCAATTCAAATCAAATCAATTCAATTCATTTCATTTCGAGTCAATTTAATTCAATTTAACTCAGTTCAGTTCGATTCAATTCAATTTAATTTAGTGCAATTGAATTCAATTCAATTCAATGCAGTTCAATTCATTTAAATTCAATTCCCTTCAATTCAAGTGATTTCAATTCAATTCAATTCAAATTAATTGAATTCAATTTAGTTGTCTTAAGAATGGATAGTTAGAATTACACATTTTTTTTAGAAGTATATACTCGTATGTAGTATATTAAACTGAAGAGCAAAAATTACATGAATATTTCCAAAATATTTCGTCTCTAGCATTAAGATACCGTGAGGTTGACCATTTTTAAAAAACGTATTTTGTTTAGTTTTTCAAAGAGTTTTGTACTTTACTAAATACAGTGCATACAATATTAGCATCTTATGAAGGTTTTTATTTTAGTCACGTCCAACGTTATATAAAAGATGTCAAAGTATGTCCTGCAAAAAAAGTACGGACATTTTTCTGATTAAAATGCCAGATCGACATGTTTTAATCCTAAGTCGATTTAAGTAAATATACGCGAATACGTGTTTCAACTTTTTTTTGACGTTCACACTAGTTCGCGTTTTACAAAAATGCAATACGGTGGGAACATTACTTTCTAAACAGTGCAAAATGGGTATCATTACTTTTCTCTGGGCACGGAGATCATTGTGGTGTGGATGTACTTTTTTCTTTTTTAACACATTTTCCGAGGTGCCCAGGACCAAATTTGGAATATTTGGAATTTGTCCATTCTTACATACAAGTCAGAAAAATCTGAAAACTTAGAAGTTCGCTTTTTGCAGAATATCCCTGAAAAATTGATGTCCAGACATGTTTGGACATGTTTTATATACCGTGTGATGCTTCATAAAAAACCCTTTCATATGACACTACTACTGTATACATTCGGCCTTATTCATAAAAGGTTGTCATGGGTTTGTTAAAGGTTTAAGAAGGTAAAGCCCAAAAATTGTATTCATAATCAAAAAATTCCTCTGTTAAGAGTTCTCTAACGTCGCCATTTTTGTTGAACGTTTCGCCCTTCTTTAACGCCATTTTATCCGCATTAATACACAAAAGAAATGATTTTTTTACATTTCACGCGTACTGTGTTTAAATATTTATGCGATATAAACAATTCAAATTATTTTGTGTATATTTGCAGCGTTTATAGTGTCACATTATCCTGCCAAATAGTTTCGTTCCAATTTTTAAAATTTTTAACCAAAAATAACTCATGTTTACATAGTGATGTATATAAAATCAAAACATTGAAACTACAACCTAATATCCGGTTTTATATTCGACTACCCAAAACTGAAATCCAAGTCAATATGATTTATTAACACCTCTTCCAAATTTATGAATATAGGAAACATTAATTGATCTTTTTATTGAATAGTTCTTTCCATTAATGTTTAAAATTTTGCAAAAATGCATTGACGCATTTAAATAAAAAAAATTTAATTCGGTCTATCGGTTATTGTTCATCTTGTTTTTACATCACAAGCACTGTGAGGATACATAAAACAGGGTTGTCAGTCAATTATCTGTTCCCTGGTTAAAATACTCATTATGAATACAGTACTAATAAAACCTTCCCCAATTGTTAAAGCTTTCAATAACTGATGAATGCTTTAGAGCTAATTTAATGATTTTTTATGAATAAGGCCGATTGTCTTTAGCGAAACACAAAATTTTGAAAATCTTAAAAAAAATATTTGTTTAAAAACGGTCCAGCCCACGGGATCTTAATGTTAGACATGAAATATTTTGGGATGCATCGGTAAACAAACCAAGTTTCGTTTTGAGGAGTGGACAAAAACAGTGTTTTTCCATCACACAAAGTGAGTCTGTCTAATGTACATACATATATGAATCAGAATGTGCTGCCAGACTTTAAATGTAAGTGAGTGAGTTAGAGTATTTTAGAATAGTTTCAGTACTAAGTATTTCAATGTGTGGGTCCATAAAATTCCCAACCAGCTTGCAGTAATTACTAATGTGTTCGTTATACAGAATTAAGTAGATCGTAATATTGAGAAAGGGTTTGTTATAACTATAAGTAATACGAGTAATGATCTACACGCTCAACATGTTTTCCATATTATATGATTTATTCTGAGGGTCTGCATATGGTCATAGTAAAACAACTTTTTTTTCAGATTATGCTTGAATGATATGTTTATGTTACAAGCAGCGCAAAAACGCTATTTCTTGAAATTTGTTTTTAACTTTATTATTAGTCGAGCAGAGAAATACAATGCTTTTGCCTTTCGTTTATGCATCCCAATTAATTACTTACAACATCATCTTGGGTTTGGTTCAACTTTTCCATAAAGTTACATCATTAACATTCATAATTTATACGATACCATTGGGATTATCAATTGATATTAAACTTATGTACAGTATCGGATTTTCATACTACTCCGCCAAAGACAACACCAGTACATTGTTAATGGTTTTGGTAAAGTTTATAAACTTTATAATATCACTTTTTGCAGTTGTGTATTGCAAATATAACTAAACTACATATGTATAAAGTATAAACCCCATAACTTTCTTCCGATCTAATCTCTCACCTGTGAGGAAAACGCTAAACTCGCAAAGTAAAGCAGAAAATGTGTTTGAAGTTTAAATTGCGTATACACGTGGGTGAATCATCCGTGTACAAAAACACCCTTGCATTTTCGATGATGGATGTAACACATAGTGTAATGTCATTTGTCAGCAGGTGTGCCATACACCCAGTTGGTTTAAACATGATCCTAACAATTGCAAAAGAAAAACTTGTAAATGTAGGTAACGCCAACGTAAATATAGGGAGCTTTGTGATGTGCAAGATAATAAGCAACTCAAGAAATTCCAAATCGAAATGGGTAAGCAGCTTATGTGTAAGGTGGTGGGCGCTCAGAACAAAAATATAATTTAACATTAATACGTACGAATACAAACCAGTATTATTTTTAACAAAGCGATTCGGAAACACAATAAAACAAAGGGCGAAACGGTAAGATAATAAACTTTAGACGTAAGTAAAAGTATGATTTAAGAGTTAAGCCATAAGAAAGCACATACTGATAAAGATGTGGACAAATGTTGTTTTAAGAATAATAGAGACGTTAAGTCAACTTCAGCGGTGATCATTACGATTAGTGACGATATTGTATTTATCCGTGGAAAAAATTTCGAAAATACATTTCGGAACCGATCAGAATCTGGAGGTATCAACCAGTGAGCGTATGACTAGAAAGCGCACAGCTCACCGGTTGTGAGAAGCTCTCCCCAATCCCTTCACGGGATGTAATGTGCAAATCAGTGAAATGTCGTAAGTGTCCTAGCGTGATATCTTTATCTTGTCTTGTGAAAGTGCGTGATCATGATAGGTTGACAAATTGTCGTGCGTTACAATTAATTTTAAATTTATGGGCGTGTGATACTTTGAGCTAAAATTCACATACGCGAATTTTTTTCTTAATTTTTAATATCCAGATCCATATTACCAATCTGAAACTTAATTTCTTCGGAAGCTATATGAAAATATGTGACATGTAATACCAAATTTCTTTCAAATCAGTTGTTATTTGTACAATTTTTCACAAGTGTAAAACGGACATCGCAAAATCGACACAAAAAGTAATTCCAAGTTCATGAATATAATTGCCGGTAGGTAACATTCAGCAGACTACTCATAACACCATTTCCACTAAGTCTGTATAAATATCTCTGAAGTTCTAATCACATTTAGCTCTTTAAAAAAGAGAAAATGGTTTCGCATTACATCCCATGAAGGAATTAGGGAAAGCTGTGCGATTTCAAGTTTTATACTCACACGCTGAAAAATAGGGCTTCTGTAAAATATTCTCCCGAACATATTCTGCAGGAACCATGTATATGGTTGGAACGCTCTTCAAGCATTTATATGTTTGCAAGTCCTACTGACACGTTTACTGACAAATATGTATGCTTTTACGTGGAAACATATGCGGCCTTCATTCCATACATCCATATGCTTACGTGGAAGCATTCTCGTGTTTCCCCCAAACCTCCATATACTTACATGGAAACATATGCGTATTTTCTCCCAAACATAATAATATTTAGAAACGAATTATTCTTTCTTTAATTATTATAATTAAAATAAATAATTAATACAAAAATTAAAATATTTAAAATCACCCTTTTTACATTTACTTTGCTGAATGCATTAACTTTTCTATGAAATGAGAATCTGCTGCTCTTTTGCTTCTCCTTTATTTGTTGTCTCTTACGTTGTCATTTTTATAAGGTTTCAACTATACCTTGGTTAGCACTATACGTTGGTACACAAACAATATACTCATATACAAATCTAGTTCATGCAAGACAAGCGTGTATTAATCACTTGTTTTTTATATTTCACAAATGGTCCGCCATTCCGATTTCTTTAGCAGAGGCTCGGGCAGAAAAAGGGATTCAGGTCGTTGCCCTTTCGAGTTTCTTTCCCCAATATCGTTTCTCACTTTGGTAGCACACATAAATATCTGCGAAACACATACACAACAATCAAAGCAACATCACAAACCATTTAACCGTCCGCGCGTTTATTTATTCTTTTTTCACTGATCAAGCGCTTTTGATATCCTCTGTCCATTGCATTATTGACGACTGAATACATGAAATTAAAACGCAATACATCAGCCAAAATATGCAATAATGCAAAAATACAGATACACACTTACAACATATCACACTCTTTGCCACTCTTTTATTCTCTTGCTCTCGAGAGAGCATAACCAGCTCAACAAATACGGCTGTATTTATATCACAAACAAAAATTTATTTGGGTCACAAACACATATATTATAGCATATATAAAATCATTGTGTCTCAAGCATGTAATATAGAATAGGAAACACAATGCGTTTGGGTACAAGTATATTATATTTGCGAAAAGCTCCAAACACATGTTATGTTTGCATCCAAACAACAAATAACTACAGAACGTGCACTAATTGGGACCTACCGTTTTTACATCGGTTCCGAAAGGTATTTTGAGAAGCTTTTTCATGGCTAACTACTCGATAGTGTCGCCGTCAGTATGCAAGGTGACCGACGCCGAAAGAAATTTAAGGAGGTCCGAGCAAGGATGTCACGTACGAGAGGTGCTCACACTACCATTGCACCGCCCAACGCCATTTGAACATTCACATATCGATAGCACCATGTTTTTTTATAATTACGTGCCACGAAACAATTTTCACAAACGAACAAAAATTATTAGGTCTTATATATTTAATTTTATTCAACTGATTAGTCAAAAAAATCTTCTCTTCTAACGATTATTTGCCATTAAGGGATCAATAATTTCATTTCGATTGTAACGGATAGTTCTTGAATAACTCCGCACCACAATTTCAATACTATGCGATATCAGATAATCAATTAAACACTGTGGGAAGAAAAGTATAAGAAGTCGAAACACTAATAAACATTTTAGCAGAATGTAAAGAAAACCAAAAAACTTTGAAAAAAATCGCTCATCATTACTTATATATCCGTGAGAAGAATAACCTTAATTTGAGAATTTTTGGACCCTGTGGGCCCCATGTATCCGATCGCCAAAAACAAGGTTTTTCACTTACATCAAGAAAGTTGTTAACTGTAGTAGAAATTGGTAATCTTAAGGTTTTGGGATTAAAAAAAACATGATAAATCATTTTCAATAATATGCTACAATGAAAAGCACAACCTTTTCATAAAGTTTAGCGGAAATATAAAACACTAACCTAAATCGAAAATCTTCATTACCTCTACGTGAAAAACACTACTTGAAACAATTCAACTAAAAATATGTTTGATGTGTTAACATCTATAGGCACGGGTAGGGCAATCTATCAAAGTAAACACATGCAAACAACACATAGCGTTAGCATCACATACGTGATTGTTGTATAACAACAGTCTTTGCCTGAAAATAAGTATAATGGTATTGATGTCAATCGAACAATCAGGTCGTCGTCGCCAAAGAGTATTGAGTAGTATAGAGAACTCATGGAACGAATTGTATGACTCAAAAGCATTGGCGACATCTGCCCCATTTATAATTTTTATGTGAAACAATGATGCGTTTTGAAACATGTATGCTTTTCAAAAGACAAGCGATTGTTCGTATTTTTAATTAATTTTATTCTTCGATATTTCACTCCCCTTTGGATAGCATCGTCAGGAAGATAAACACAATTATTAATTAGAAATTAAATAACAATAATAATTAATAATTGTGTTTATCTTTCTGACGAAGCTATCCAAAGGGTAGCGAAATATCGAAGAATAAAAATAATGAAAAATACGACCAAACGCTCGAACAATTTAATTTTTTGAATACAATACGAAAGCTCGGATAAATCATCAGTTATTTAGGGTTTTTGTTCAATTCAACAACTTTTGTCGTCACTCTGTTTATGACAAAATAAAAACAATTATTTCAGTGAGCTAAATATTGCTTTATTGATGTGTTAACATCTATAGGCACGGGTAGGGTATAATCTAATAAAGACAACACATGCAAACCAGACACAGCGTTATCTACGTCGAAACTATGCAGCGTTATTATTGAAAATAATATATGTGTAACAACAATAGTCTCTGCCTGAAAATAAGTATGAACACAATGTATTTAAGAACACAATGTATTTATTCATTTGCATTCTCTTTGTTTTTTGTGGGAATAAAGCAAAAATTATTAAGCAAGGAAATAGGGAGACATGGGCTTGTACTTGTCTTTAAATAATTCTAAGTATTAATATTAATTAAATGAAACGCCCGTCATATGATTGAACTCTGTTTTTTTATTTTTCAATGTA
The DNA here is from genome assembly GCA_963931995.1 of Phaonia tiefii. Taxonomy (NCBI): domain Eukaryota; kingdom Metazoa; phylum Arthropoda; class Insecta; order Diptera; family Muscidae; genus Phaonia; species Phaonia tiefii. The sequence goes on along the minus strand of OZ008368.1, from coordinate 223,253,666 downwards.
ACATTTACTAATGTGGTAATAGAAATTGTACTGGTCCCGTTTAACAAAAAGGTGTTAACACAATCGCCCGTGAGTTCGAACACACATTGTGTTTTCTTTATATGACGCATTCTCTGTCGACCGGAGACCCCTCCTCATTCATTTTTATATTCTTTTCTGAATTTCTAGTATTTTGTTGCCTGATGCTTTTAAGTCAGAATTATTATTTCATTATGCAAGTATACTTGTTACGTCCACATATGTTTTCCTAATTAAGAAGATCTATTTCTTAATCTGTTGAAGGCCCTTAAACACATTTAAGTGTCATTCCACTGTATTTTATATTGTGTTATTTTTACTGTGATCTTTTTCCAGAATTTTCATTTTATCACAGTTTGGTTTTATCCCTGTTAAAGTACAGTGGGCTCGCAACTCGTTCTTTATTTCCACTTATTTTCCAAGACCTACCATTGGGCTAGGGTTTACTTTTGAGGTAAATCTTACCCAATTTCAAAATTTTTCATCTTCGGCGTTTTAATTTTTGGAATTTTTTGCTTCGCTTAAAAAAAAAACATTTCAAATAATTGCAGAGGTACCGTTACTTGAGAAGAACAAAACTTCAGGGAAGGACACTTGTATATGGTAGAAAAGAGACATCTTTAATTTTACTAGAATTATATGCAAATATATCGGTAATGATCCCATGAAATTGTTTCAGTTCGTGAAACATTGGGACCGATTATTAGCCGACTAGTGTTTAGGTCACTGAATATGAAGTGAGTTCAAGTCAAGTCCTTCGACTAGTTGTAATTTCTTTTGGTTGGACTTAGCATTTGTCTGAAGTATAATGTGGTATTCGTAACTCATCGTGTTGTAGATAAGCCATTTAGTTTGGAATATTAGTAAAGACTTTCGTTTCAGCATGCGCATTTGTCTTTCAAACAATTAGATTGTGAAAAATGTTTTTTGTACTAGTAGAAATTTGAGAAACGCAAACACGCTCTAAACTTTCATGCCGTAAGTTGTGCAATGGTAGTGGGCGCTGCTCTTATACAAGGGAATGGGGGTTCGATCCCTACTTTGACCACCTTAAATATTTTTCGACGGCGGTCACCTCGCTTAGTGGCGACGACACTATTGAATATTTAGTCATGAAAAAGCTTCTCAAAATACCGTTCGGAACCGTTCAGCTCACTGGTTTATGAGAACTCTCCCTTATCCCTTTATTTGTTATGTTTGTTTTTGACGTAGAATACGTCTTACCTTACGGTATGAGGAGGCATGTCAGGTTTTTATTGTTGTAATCTTTATATCATTGAATTTGAGGAAACGGCTAGATGAATTTTTTTAAAATTTTTTTTGTAGGTAAATGAAGATGTTATCTTTCGTTTGATATACATTTGATATTGGTTGATATATTTCTAGTATTTTAATTTCTCAAATGAAAATTGTTTAAACACATACACTCAAACATATGTGTGGTGTTTGGTTGAGTGTTTTTGGTTGCTCAACATTGCTTAGGAAAAAGTATCTAGTAAAAAGTGAAACGAATAGCAAGCTAATGTTGCTTGGCAACATGTATCTAGTAAAAAGTGAAACAAACAGTAAGCTAACGTAATAAAGCTTTTTTGCGAAAGCTTCAATAAAGCTGTTGTAATATTAATTTTGAATTGTAAAGCGTAAAGCTTTCACACAACGCTCGAATGCTAATGCGAAGACTCGATAAGGTAAACCTTTTTTAATATTAGAGCGGCCCTCTCAACATTCGCAGAACTTATTTCAATAAAAATATTAATTAAAATACATACATTAAATTAAGTTTAAAAAAATTGAACATAATATTTTTTTTTTTTAAACGGTCTTGAATCAAATGCCGTTGGTAAATATAAAAATTACAGCAGACAGTTGTCCGAGGCCTTCGGCCACGGACTGTCCCTGCAGGCTGTGTCAGAGACACGGCCATTAAGTTTAACGTAGAATACGCCATCCGATAAGACAGAAAACATATATAACAATAAATGATAAATAATATAAGCAAATGAATTTATTCTTATATATGTTTTCAGTCTTATCGGATGGCGTATTCTACGTTAAACTTAATGGCCGTGTCTCTGACACAGCCTGCAGGCCTCGGACAACTGTCTGCTGTAATTTTTTATTTATTTTTCTTAAACATTGATGAGTAATTTGTTGCAGTCCACCTTATAACCAATTAAACTTTCTTTGTAAACTATTTTAGAAAACTATAAATTTGGTCTTAATTACATGTAAATAAACAACTGTCTACTCTCTGAAGGTAATAGAAAACATATCAATGAAAAATACCATTCAGAAATTTACCATTCTATCCTGTTCGGAGGTTAAAAGCTGTCTGTGAAAATAGAAAATATGCGAGTACACCACATAAACGTATTGGCATAATGAAAACTTACTATCTCACCCAAGAATAAGTAGTATGAAGTACGAACTAGTAGTAGTAGGTATGAAACCACAAACATATCCACGTATATGCACTAAATTCTGTAAAAAGCTGCACTGAACGGAAAATCTCCGTCACAGGAATGAAAATGTTCGTCTCCCTAACAACTTTTGTCATCGAAAGGTACAGGTACAGTTTCATTCCCGTATGAAAATGTGTTCGCCAAAGCTAGGTTTTTGCGAAAATGAACATGTTTCATTGAATTTGTTTCGTTGCTAAAATTAACTTGTTTCATAGCTGCTATGAATTTGTTTCATTGCTGCCATTGTGACCGCTGAATCAAAAACTACCCCAGTTTATATAACAAAATATCTCACTAACCCGAAAAAAGTCAGTGTTCATCCCGTCGAATTGGTTTGAGAGTACAAAATTTACGTTGTCAAACTCCAAGATAAAACCCATTTATAACCCAATGCAATATGGGGGGATTGAGTTCGCAAAACTGCACAAAATGGCGATTTCGATTATTGGCAATTATATAACTTTTCATAATGAGTCAAAAGAAAATTTACTATACTAAATTAAGTTTTTTCAGTAACGGAAATTTTAAGTTTTGCGTAGTTTTGCGAACTTACGTCTTCAACGATATTGTCTTGGGTCATAAATGGGTTTTACCTTGGAATTTGGCAACGTAAGTCGTTGGCTCTCAAAACAATACGAGTGGTTTCCTGATGAATGCTGACTTGCTTCGACTTTCCCAGATATTTTTTTATATCAACTGAAGTAGTTTTTGGATCAGCGGTCACATTTCTAACTGCTTCTTAATTTTCGCTCTCGGTAAGCTTACCCAATTCGACAGAAATATGCTTAGTTCCCGTTTTTTTGATTGACGCATTGTAAGCTTTTATATTAATCTAAATAATACCCAATTGGAAATTTCCGAAAGACATCATCAGTGACCAAGAAGTGCTGACGTGCCGATCCGCTCGCATATAAAAAAAGTTTTCATACATTTCGTAAAAAGTCAGCAGGAATTTTCCGCAGTTTGTCAGAAGTGCCGATTACCTTATGACATGTACACAAGTCGTCCTTAAGTCACAATTCATCAGAGAGTCAGTTGGCCACGACGTCTTCAAATGTGGTGTCCTTGTGTAATTTCCTATATATATAATTATTATATTAGAGTCCTTGAAATGGATGACCTCTAATTTAAAAAAAGCTGAAATAAATATTATATTGAAACATATTGATAATAAGAAATGGGTACATTTATGTCCATACATAATACATATAATTCCATGAAAATGTGTATATTCTTGAATAAATTTTCAAATATTTTTTAAATTATTTCTGGAAATTTAAGACATACAATTTTTCAGTTTTAAATTTCCTGAATAACTTAAAATTTTATACGCATAACTTGCTGTTGACTAAAGGTAAAGACTTCCTCTATCGATATTCAGCATTGGCATTAGTAAGAGTCAGTCATGACATAAAGGGTTTTTCAACAGAAACGCTACAAAAGTAAATCGATAGGGACAGCAAACGACGCCATATTTTTTCCCGCTCTTTTGACATTTCTCTTCAGTAATGTTTGCCATTTCATCATGGAAAGATATACGAGCCAACAACGAGTCGAAATTATTAAAAGTTACTACCGAAATTTGGAGTCAGTGGCCTCAATCGTCCTCAGTGGTCGTCTTAATCGTCCTACCAGATCAACAATTGAGCGTCTAGTGGAAAAATTTGAATCCACAGGCACAGTACAAAATTTTCTCGTGCCAGTGAGACAAAGAAGTGCCCGTAGTGTCGAGAATATTGCTGCCGCTGAGGCTTCAGTTCAAGAAAGCCCAAATGTGTCTCTCACACGTCGTTCTCAAGCGTTAGGCATCTCTGTGACGTCGTAGTGGCGAATTTTGCGAAAAGATCTTGGCCTACATCCTTACAAAATCAAATTGACGCAAGAACTGAAACCGCTTGACCACCATAAGCGTCGTATGTTCGTGAATTGGGCTGAGCAACAACTTGAAAATGATTCGGATTTTCATCGGAAAATCATCTTCAGCGATGAGGCTCATTTATGGCCGAATGGCTTCGTCAATAAGCAAAATATGCGTTATTGATCAGACAGCGGTCCACACGTATTCCATGAGTCATCATTGCATCACGAAAACATTACGGTTTGGTGCGGTTTATGGGCCGGCGTCGTCATTGGGCCGTACTTCTTCCGTGATGATCAAGACCGGCATATTACTGTGAATGCGAATCCCTACCGTTCAATGATAACCGAATATTTTTGGCCCCAATTGGATAATATGGACTTGGATTACATGTGGTTCCAACTGGACGGCACCACAAGCCACACAGCGAATGCCACAATGAATTTACTGGAAACCAAGTTTGGTGAACGTGTTATCTCACGAAATGGCCCAGTCGATTGGCCGCCTCGGTCGTGCGATTTGACGCCGTTAGATTATTTCCTGTGGGGCTACGTCAAGTCTATGGTCTATGCCAACAAGCCAGCGACGATTGGTGAACTTCGTACGAATATCGAACGTGAAATTGCAGCAGTATCGGCCGATTTATGCTTGAAAACCGTCGAAAATTAGGTTCAGCGTCTGGACTACTGCAAGCGTGCCCGTGGCGGCCATGCAAAAGAAATCGAGTTCCATACATAATGGCATCGAACGTACTTTCACAGGAATAAAGAATTTCATTGGTATCTAAAACCGGTTTTGTTGTATTTAAAAAAACTTTTGTAGCGCTCTTATTGAAAAACCCTTTAATACTGACGAGTCAATAGGATGGCCTTACATATATTGTCAGCCCCTTCACAAGGTTGTAGAACGGTTTTTCCAACAATTTTTGATATTAGTCCGTACAATATATCTTCATTTATTAATTTTATGTTCAATTTTCTAACTTCCTGTCAAATTCCTTTGTATTTTGTGAAAGTTTTACAACAGAAAAAGATAAATTTTCTTTTACCAAGGCATTATTTTGAACTATTTTTAGCCCGGAATGCGAATGATGAACTTATGCTGTATGTACACTTTTTTGTACACCAAATTCGCCATATTTCCAACTTTTCTGCCTAATAGAAATAGGTGCGAACCTTTTTGTTAATTATTTCTAATATTTATCGAAGTGGTTTAAGCTTTATAGATCAAAAATATCATCACTGCTTTAGTTCCATAAACATAAATTTTAGATGTCTAAACATTATTGGGCAACTAACGGGTGGCTAACAAAAGTTCGTTTAGTTGCTGTCATATTATAAGTTTTTAATAAATAAAAAATTACATACTCTTTGCTATAATCTTACGATATATCACTCTAATTTTCAGAGAGATCGGTCAAAATGGAGACAAGAAAACGTAAAATTAGTGAAGGAGTGTCAGTGGATATCCCTGTGCCAACGCAGCAAGAAATTCGGTTTGCTATTCTTGTTGGATTTCGGCGTCAGCTCAAGCCTGTGGAAATATTTAGTGAATGCCAAACAGCATTTTTAGAGTATGCGCCATCCCTTGTGACTATTTCAAAGTGGTTCCAGAGATTCCACACCGGTCATTTTTCTTTGGAGGACGAACCTCCTAAAGGCCATCCAAAATCTGCGACTGTCAATGTAAGTGTAGTGCTGGTGAAGTCTAAAATTGACGAAGATCCAAGATTGACCCAGGAAATGTTTGTTGAAGAACTGGGCTTGAATGCCATGGCTGTATCGCGAATTTTAAAAAATAATCTGGGATACACGAAAAGATCTGCACGATGGGTTCCTAGAATTTTAACTGAAGGTCAAAAAGAGGCACGTGTGCGTTTTGCTCAATATTTTCTTGACAAATTCAAAAACGGAAAGTCTTCCACTTTTCAGAAAATTGTAACAGTCGATGAAGCATGGTTTTACAAGTACGATCCTGAAACCAAACAACAAAGTATGGTATGGAGCCAAGAAGGTGCAAATTTTATGATTTTGACGACAGTTTTTCAAGGTTGGTTTATCGAAAAGATGGCGATTATGTTGAAAAAATACAAAGAGATGAAGAATAAAGATATAAAATTAAAACACTTTTTGTTTAGTTTTTTCTACCCTATTAAGCGAACTTTTGTTAGCCCCCTCGTATATGTACTTACCATGAACATACGGTCCACTACCATTACGATTTTCGGCACATTGAATGTAACCGAATATAAGATTTCGGTTCAGAACTTCGTTTAACTGGTTCAAAACCAGTTACGTATCCAAATACAAAGCAACCACCACTAACTGCCTCCCAATCAACTCGCCATGTAACTGGCGAATTTAACATTGCGATGTCCTAAGAGGGGTGAATTGACCTCATTCTGCATTGCCATTCTACAGTTACGTAGTGGGTTCTGCGTTGAACTACGTATCTAGTTCCAAAATAATAACTGTTATAATATACTTTTTGGGTTTAAATACAAAATTAACTCAAAATATATCAATTTACCTAAAATAAGACTCACTATACGAATTAAAGCGCCTTTTTTATACATATAATCATTTTGTCGTTTTAGGTTAAAGTCGGGATGAGACATTAAAAAGCAGAACAATTCCAAAAAAAGACGGAGCAGCCTCGTCAAAATCAAAATGGTTGGTCAGGTTATGCATAACCGAAACCTACAAGTTTAACAAAACGACTACAGCAATATTCAAGGTTTACAACATATCAACCCTTCAAGCTTTTTTTTTTCCCATTCCATAGAATAACTGGTTAATTTCTTCACACTTGCACTATGATTACGGCTCCTGACTTCAGTGGATGAAAGAACAACAGACCACTACGGTTTCAGAGATAAGAAAATACTCTCCAAATTATTCAAGTTAGGAGTTACTGGTACAATTAAGTTACGATCAGTAGAAGATTTTTCTCCAGACGAGATTTCATCATGGCATTTAAAAGTATTAAACATATCCTCCGTCGAATTAAGTTTCGAACTAATAGGGACAAAATCAGAATTTGATGTTTGAAATCCTTTCGTTGCCTTCTTAAAAAGCTTATAAAAGTCAACATCGAATTTCCTACATTTACAATACGTCCAGCGCAGCCCGCTTTCCTTAGCCATAATTACGTCATAATGCCCTCCATTGAAGCCAGTGCTCTTCACATGAGCATGTCTATCACAAAACCAACATGAGAGAAAACAACCCTCATACACACCACACGTCCAGGACTGTACAAGTCTTTGCCACACACTCCATTGGCATATTATGTCTAAAGATATTCAAGAAAATAAAACTAAAAAACGAACTGTAGAACTTTCAAACACGAAACCACGAAATCCTAAAAGTATGCAATGGTATTATCAAAAACAAACTGGAAACAGCAAGTATAACAAAACAAACTAAATAATACTGGGTTCTATTAGTACCATAATACACTGAACGGAAAAGCATCGTCACACGGATGAAAATGTTCATCACACCAACAACTTTCGTCGTCGAAAGTGAGCTAACACTTTCGCATCATTCCCGCTATTAAAATGTGTTCATCAACTGCAAATTGTTAGTTACTGTGGTGAAAGTATGATTGTTGCTGCAATGAATTTGCTTCATTATTGCAACAAATTTGATTCGTTGCTGCAATGAATTTGTTTCATTGTTGCAATGAATAAGTATCGTTTTTGCAAGGAATTTGCTTCTTTGGGCTACGTCAAGTCTATGGTCTATGCCCACAAGCCAACGACGATTGATGAACTTCGTACGAATATCGAACGTGAAATTGCAGCAGTATCGGCCGATTTATGCTTGAAAACCGTCGAAAATTGAGTTCAGCGTCTGGACTTCTGCAAGCGTGCCCGTGGTGGCCATGCCAAAGAAATCGAGTTCCATACATAATGGCATCGAACGTACTTTCGCAGGCATAAAGAATTTCATTGGTATTTAAAACCGGGTTTGTTTTATTAAAAAAAACTTTTGTAGCGCTCTTATTGAAAAACCCGATATAAAAAGTAAGAGATAAACCGAATATCAGTAGTTTAAAACTCATGCCTTTACTTTTTTTTAATTTTCAACCCATTTTCTACAAAATTCAAATTAAATAAAATTGCTGCATGAACAACAAGTAAGTTGTTGCAACAACGAATTGAAAAATTGTCAAAGAAGTCGAGTAAGAAATTTTTCATTGCAGCGACTACCAGACTGTCGGATATACGACACTTTTCACTATAACAACGAAAAAATATTAACGAAAATGTTTCACCTATGCTACGAAGCGTTTTTTTTTTCATTTAACCCCCATCCCGCACCGTGCCATAAATTCGTTCCAAAAAGTAAAATTATGTGAATTTGATAATTGAAAATGAAGATGAGTAAATAAATAGGGTTATATAGTGAAAGGTTTTCTCTTATTTGGCAAAAGAATCTGATTACTGACAATTTGTGAACGAAACACTTATAGAACGAACATTACTTTTATGTAGGTCTGCAAATGCAAAATCGAAAAATCAGAAAAAAAATCTACTCTGATAAAACAAAATTGTACAAAACCGTAAAACAAATGCTTCCTCGTACCCGAATTAGGGTAAAACCGTTCTCTCCGACTTTGTCTTTTTTTGCCAAAAACTATCACAGCGTAGTTATTGAAGAAAATTGACAGCAAAAGGTAGTAAAAATATAAAATTTAATTAACGAAAATTTTTCATCCATCGATAACGCGTTTTTGTTTCAGTGTACTTTTTTAAATGCCCATGAGAGTATGTATGTGGTTCAGTATTTGGTATGGCTTATGGTGCAAAGATTCTTAGGTCCATCGTTCTGCTGTGGATTATGTCGAAGCAATTAATATGCCATGAATGGCTGTTGGCTAAAGCAAACACAATTAGGTTGTATCGAAGAACAACGTCAATACAATCACTTACTTCACAACACACACACAATTATGCTAGTCACCATCAATCAGTATTGGTTTTGTGGCACATTGCATTACAATTCTTCCAGGAAGGAAACATATGTGGTAATATGTGTGAGCCTTAGGTGATGACAAAATATATTGACTTTGTCAACTAAATGAGGACATAACCTACGAACAACAACAGCATTGATCCAGTAAGTTTTTAATTTATGATATAAATCAAAGATTTATTCACTTATATAAAATATTAAATTACAATTACATTAAAAAGATTCTTGTTAAACTTCTCCGTCATTTTGGATTTACACAGTTTTCAATAGACAATGAGTCATATTCAATCGACGTTGCAATCGAAATTATTAAAAGCAGAAAAATTGAAGTACAATAGAATGTATTTGATATCGCCACATGAACAAGTGTTAAACAACATTAGTCGATATTAAAAGCTATTACCTTCGACCGCCGCATATCCAGTCACAGAAAAACATTGCCTTTTTGGTGTCTTAACATCTATAGGCGAGGGTACTGCTTAAATTCACAAAATGAATAAATCCAATCAATGTTTGTCCGACTGCGAAGTAATGACACATGTGCTTGCACTGGCCTTTAAATAATGCTAAGTATTTATTAATTTTATTTAAATGTAACGTCATCATATGATTGAACGCCGTTTTTTATTTTCCTATGTAACATTTACTACTGTGTTCATAGAAATCGAACAGGTACCGTGTAGCAAATAGGTGTTAACACATAGACCGTGAGTTCGAAAACTCATTGAATTTTGTTGATGTGTTAACATCACATCACATCACTAAATTCACAAAGTGAATACATCCAAACACATTTTGTCCGACTGCGTTCACACAGATTGTCAGACTGCGATCACAGATTGTTTGGTGTTAAACTCCTCCGAAACGGCTGGACCGATTTGTATGAAATTTTGTGTGCATATCGGGTAGGTCTCAGAATCGGCCAACATCTATTTTTCATACCCATAAATGATAAGGGTGAGTGACCTACCCTTATACAGGGTGATTCAGGAAGTTCCGGAAAAATTTCTCCAGCGTATTCCTTGGCTCATTTCATGAAGAAAAGCCTACAAGGATCATGTCCGAAAATGAAAGGGTGAGAAATGGCAGCGGGTTCAAAATTTTCGGATTGGTGGTCGGAGGGTAGTAGGGTAAAGTTGCTAACTTCTGAGCCAGTGGTTGGATTTGTGTTTGTTTTTGAGCTTGTCGGAAAGGTCTTTAAGAGGCCTTTCAGAGTCAATACAAAAAGGAGAAAAAAGTATGGCCGAGATACAGAGCTTTCGGAAAAAAAATTCACATAACCTCAATTTGCTCAGCCAGATGGCAGGTAACTTAAGTTTATTTTTCTGTTGAAAGATAGCCATACCTCTTACCTTTCCAAAATGACCTAAACGAAGCCCAGAGGTCTTACCGTTCCAAAGTTCTGATCAAGCCAGGGAATACGCTGGAGAAATTTGTCCGAAACTTCCTGAATCACCCTGTATAGAACAGAGATTTGTCCGTAATATTGTAATAAATATTTGAATTAGAAATCGGCTGAAGATCAGTAGTCAATATTCAGTCATATTAATTATGGAGTCTATATCTAAAATCTTACTGCCTTATTCGTAAAAAGTTGTAGGAGATTTGAGAGAGGTTTTTTATGTGATAAATCGTCTCTCAAACCTCTCATAAGCTTTTATGAATAAGGCCGATTTATTTAATTATTTGACCATATAAGCTTCCAGTCCGTTTTTTGGCTTTATATTGAATTTGGAACGTGCTATTTTTTAGAACGTAGAAAATGTCTCCGCAAAAAGTTGGGTCGTCAGTCTAATGCATGCATTATGTATTCATTGGCATGTGTACTATACAATACATATACAAAAGATATTACAAACAAAATATGATTGTTTTCATTGTGGATTTTGGTGTGTTGGTATTAATATAGTTAATATTTGATTGTGTGTACAGTGTACATCACACACGCTTTTGAAAATAAAAAACGCATAAAATTCGTCCATTAAAGAATAATAAATATGTATAAACTGTTTTTAAATCTTATTTAAATTAAATGAAGATTGTGCTTACATAAATCTTAAAGATATGATAACAGATATAAATGTTCTGGATTCTGAAATCCTCGAAATGTGGATGTAATGCAGCGATTGTAAGCATTTATTTCTCTTAAACCCTTCTGCATCAATTGGGTCAAAATGACCCAATTTTGAAGAACAATCGTCTAAAATCATGTCTTAGGATGGCTACACGTTTATACAACTTTTTCATATCCTCTGTCAGGGCTTTCTGATGGATTTTACGTAAAAATAATTTTTTCGCGACCACCCAATTTTTTTTCATTACATTTTAAATACTTTACCTGCTCGTATACAATTTGTGGATCATTTTGTCCACCAATACTCGCGAATGCCCTATGGTTCTTCTGCGAAAAGAGTTTTGGCAAAGATCAAGGAAGCTGTAGTAGCCGACACTCCCAGTTCATCGAAGATCATGCAATTTCAAGATTCTCCCTCATGTTTTTTGGGTAATTAGGAAAAAGACAAAGATGTTTTTTTGCCCACATACCAAAAACTCAAGCTAGCACTCAATCCGTTGCAATACATGCAAAAACAATTTATGCAATCAACATGTTGTGTATAAGTATAAACACCCAGAATTAATCTTTTGTCTTAAAATAAATGTTGAATATGTATATTTTATGTTCAAACAATAAAAAAAAAGTTAATTAACCGTTATACGGATGTGATTTTCATATTGGGTCAAATTGACCCACAAATTGTTTATGAGGGGTATAATCTGAATTTGTGCAGACGGGTTAAACATAATTACATTTTAAACAGAATTCCATTAACTCTATATGTAAGGACGACGAAGGGTATCTCAGTAAGATTGCACTTTTTAAATTTAGTGTAATTTTTTTGTGCAAGTGGCAACACCGAAATTTGGCAGCTGTCACATAGGTTTCTTCGGATTGTAAAATGTGGACCGCTTTACGAAAGAACAACGTGTTATAATTGTGAAAACTTGTTACAAAAATTGGGAAAGTTATGCTGATTGGGAAAGTTATGCTGATATCCACAACGAGCAACTGTCTGGGGTGGATTTTGGTCAGACGGCGTGATTGGGCCTTACTTTCTTGAGGATGGGGCCGAAATTGCAGTGACTGTGAACGGCATTTTATTTATTATAAATTATGCATACACTGGTTCATAGAGAAATAGACAAGAGCCGCTATCCCTCTCTTCCCGTCCTCTTGTTGACGACGTGGTAGTAGGCCATTCCATCGAGTTCGAGTTGCTTTGGTAATTTGCTCTTCGGTTGGAAATAATAGGGACAGAAATAAAACGGAATGCGTATTATCGTTCGACGCAAACAGCATAAAACATAATTTAGCTATCATCAGTATAAATTAAACACAATTTAAACTTAGGTTAGTATTTCAAAAGTCAACTCGAAAGCCAATGTCCAAAAAATTTTAGTTTATGCATCACTTCACGCTTGCGTTCGATTACGAAAGCTGTCACTGACATTTGTGGTTTATAGAATTGCCCAACTAAATAAACAATTACAGATTAGAACACGTTACTAGAGTGAAAAGCGCAGAATTAAAAAGATTAAAAAATTTAGCTCTATTTAATAGATTAACAGATTTTAAGATTGCTATTATTTATAATTAGCAATATGTCAAAAACGACTTTTTGCGAAAAAGAACTTTTTGATGTGTTAACATCTATACGCGCGCCTCTAGGGCAGTAAACTATCAAACTAATCCATACGCAAGTGTTAGGTTTGTAAGAGTAAATCATCGTTTGTTTGTTCGTTGCTTGGCAGTCGGTATCGAAAGTGATTATTGGGCGATTTTCATATAATTTTCCCACGCGATTTTCTCCGGAAATTCATAGCCGATTTTATTAATTTTTGGATTAAAAAGCTAGTGCGGGTTTCGACGAAGAGTTTAGGCCCAAAATTAAGGCGATCCGATATCGACGAGCCGAGATTTAAGTGTTTTAATTTGGAGTATTAATTTGGAGTAATATTAAAAAAGTATTTTATGTTGATCTTCGGTACGAATATAACAATGTATGTATGAATGTACAAGTGTCTGTTGCTTTGCATTCTTTGACTTTTGTGGGAATAAAAAAAAGTATTGAGCAAGAATATAATGACACATGTGCTTGCACTGGGTCTTTAAATAATTTTAAGTATTAATATTATTTAACTGTAACGTCATCATATGATTGAACGCTGTTTTTTATTTTCCAATGTAACATTTACGAATGTGTTCATAGAAATCGAACAGGTACCGTGAAGCAAAAAGGTGTTAACACATCGCCCGTGAGTTCGAACACTCATTGGATTTTTTTATTGTTGAATATGAATCTTTGGGGACTCAGAAACAATATTTATTCCACGAGTTTTTTTTAAAAATTAGTTGTATTTCAAAATATAACACAGTTTAACCATTTTCGTGGGCTTAAAAATTAAAAAATTAAATTAAAAAAAAAAAAAAAATTGGAATTTTTTAATTTTTTACAATAAACTGGGTTAGTAACCTTTCATTTAAGATGAATATTTCATTCGTACACTGAGAGAAAAAAAATTACTATAATAATAAGTGGTAAAGGTAGATTTACGACTTTTTCATTTAAAATGGCACAAAAACGGCGAAAGATTTTTGGCCAAAATTTTCTATTTCTCGTTTAGAACCTTAAAATCTAAAATTCCACCAAGGCGCTTCACGTCACAAAGCTTAGTTTGGACGTTATGAGTTGAGGAAGGTAAAACAGCTAAAAATTTTGGATTTTTTCCATTTTTCTTGAAGTTTTTTCAATTTTTATCCAAACGAAACATTGTACTGCGAAGCGCCTTGGTAGAATTTAAGATTTTAAGGTTCTAAACGAGAAATAGAAAATTTTGGCCAAAAATCTTTAGCCCTTTTTGTGCCATTTTAAATGAAAAAGTCGTAAATCTACCTGTACCACTCATTATTATAATAATTTTTTTTCTCTCAGTGTACGAATGAAATATTCATCTTAAATGAAAGGCTACTAACCCAGTTTATTGTAAAAAATTAAAAAATTCCAGTTTTTCGGATATTAATAAAATTACAGGAAAAAATTCGTAATCAGTTGAAAAATCAATGACAACAAGAACACCCTGTAATTCACATATCATGTAATTGAGGGCCACCCTAATGAGCATTTCAGATAGCCGAATGTATCCCCAAATCAGTACATATAATTTGATACATATATCTTTAAATTGGAAAAACCACTTTTTTTGACATATTGCTATTTATAATACCGCACATTCCAACAATATTTACATAAAATGTGTAAAAAACCTATGAACGTTGCAATCTCGAATAAATTCTCCAATCTATATTAAAGTAGTTGTCTTTTCAAAAACACGTGCGGTTTGGACGTATTTAAAATGTACTGCTTCTTTTGTTTATGAATGTCGAAATCAACTGATGTCTACAATTTTTTAAATATAATTATAATAGTTTTGCAACGCATTATTTACTTTAACTTTCCATTTCTAATTTTATTATTGCAAAAAAAGGATTTCAGGCAGAAAATAATATAATTTTGAATTATTTCTTAAAATTAATTTGAGCTCCCTCAATTGCAGTTCTGCCAAAATTTGCAGCTACTTATAAGCAACAAAATGCAAAATATTTCCATCTGACCATCCTGACCCACATTTGTCTTTAAATTTGTATTTTCCTCAACTAACGCAAGGATCTGTGGCGTGCTGTATTTGACAGCTGAAGCACTAGCCCTTAGAACCCAGCAAAGCCAACAATCACTGGCAGGAAATTTGTTTACACTGTATGTACTATACTGCAAAGCCTAACTGCTGTGAGGGACTTGAGATACGTTTTTTGTATGATAAACTGTTTCTCAAACCGCTCAGAAGTTATTCTCCATATGGTGTTTCATCTGGGGACCCAAATACTCGCAATTACCACGATTTATTGGGTCTTGAGAATCAGAAATCTAAAAAACACTTAGTATGTGTACTGAGCTTAAAGTGAGGGAATATACCTACTTCAATGATATACCTACTTCATATTCAAAAAAGTTCAAAAAGTGACTAACCGTAATGTACAACTAATATACCTAATTAATAATTTACTACGATTTCTATGTGTGATGAATTAAATGAAATATTGCATGTAAAGTTTTTACTCTTCAGTATATGTATATATTTTTTTACATATAATATAATAAAAAAAATTCTGTTTTTTCTTCAACAAAGTTGAAGTAAAAATTCATAATATGTTTTTGATGTGTTAACATCTATAGCGGCGTATAGGGACTAAATCTATCAAAGTCAAAATCTGGTAAAACCAGATTTTATGCTGCTGCTAAAACCAGATTATATGCTGCTGCTAAAACCAGATTTTCTGCGACTGCGAAAGAGAATAATGACGTGTTAAACAAAAATGAGCAAGCAAGAGAGCAATGAAAGAGTGCCGTGGCAGGGGTGAGGCAAACGAAATTGTGCCTATAGCGTATGTATTAACATAATAATGTATGTATGTACATGTGTCTGTTGCTGTTGTTGAACGGAGGTATAAAGCATAGCCACGCAAAATTTCATTTGCAAGCCCAGTCGATTTTATAGTGACACACTAATACGTCAGCTACTTCGTACAAAGTATATGTGATGTTGTGTGTTTGTCTGTGTCGTTGCTGTTGATATGGAAAACATGTGGTTATGTGACACACGTATACGTCAGCTACTTCGGACAAAGTATGTGTGATGTTGTGTGTTTGGTTGTTTCGTTGTTGTTGCTATGGCCCAACAAAGCGAGTCATTTGATGTTCAGCATTGCCCGGTGTATACAAAAACAAGTAGAAACGGTGTTAAGTTCGGCCGGGCCGAAGCTCATATACCCTACCCCATGACAATTTACACTCACACTCTCCACTCTTTGCATTCCCTTAACAGTTTTTATTTATGTACCCCCCCCCCCCCCCCACAACCAACCAACCACACAAACACACCACGCCACAGCAAGCACAAATAAATCACCAACATATCAGTAGTAGTAATGGTAGTAGTTGTTGTTGTTGTTGTTGTTGGTGTTGTTTATTTATTATAGTGAAAGGTAAGTGCACTAAAATGAGGGTGCGGAGCACTCTCGGAGCAAAGAGAGTAATGACGTATTATACGCAAAGAACGAAAATTAACCGATTGCTACGGGAACCGTTCGCTGTTCGAGCGAAACCAATTCATTTAGTTTTAATGGTTTTGTGTCATGACAACAAACGATACACGAAACATTTCGCCTCTGCCGAACAATACACGATTGGAATAATACACATAGCGCTTAGTTGAGTTGAAACGTTTTGTGTATTGGTTAGTGATCATGACAACAAACTAAACTTTTCATCATTTGGTTTTTTGGCACTGTCGATCACTAACCAAACGTTCACTAGTTTTGTGTGTATGTATGAAAGCTGTGGGTTATAACCGATTGCTACGATAACTGTTCGTTGTGAGTCACAAGTTGTGAGAGGCAAACAAATAATTTTTTTCAATTTGTTATGATTTCTGTGTTCTTTTTGTTCAAGTGTTATTGTTCCTTTTACACTTGCGTTCGTGTGTATAAGCAGATTACAATCTCCATAGATTGCATCGTCAAGTGTGTTGCGGGTGTTGTTTTGCGGCATAGATTTATAGCTGTTTTTTTGGAGAATCAAATGTCAATTTTATGTGTTTAATGAAAAAGATTTTAAAATAAATAATAATAAAATAATAATAATGCCTCGACCAAAAAATGATTTTTTGCGCAATTTCTTTACATATGACGATAATAATGAACTTGTCTGCTATAATGACAAATGTGATGGAAGAAAAATGAGCCACCATGCAGGCAATTTAGAAAGACATTTAAAACATATACATGCCAATTTATATAAGGACTACTTACAGCAGAAGCCGTTAAAAAATGCCATTTTAAATGAAGACATCAGAAAAATTTGTTGCACAATAAGCGTCAGCAAAATCGAAAAATCAATTGTGGAATTGTTTACAAAAAATGGAAGACCTTTGCGGATGGCTGACGATCCGGCATTCAAAGAAATTTCAAGACCTGTTTTTGATGCTCTAAAAATAACAGTAAACGAGCACAACGTGATGAAGAGAATTATAAAGTTCTCAATTAATATTAAAAAACAAATAGCAGAGGAGTGTAAAGGAAGACTCTTATCATTAAAAGTTGATGGAGCTACTAGACACAACCTGTGCGTTCTTGGCGTAAATGTTCAATATATAAAAAATAAAAAAGTGATAATTCAGACACTGGCTATAAAAGAGCTAAAAAGAAGCCACACAAGTGAATATTTAAAGACAATGATCAAAGAAGTATTAAGCGAATATGATATTTCTTTAAAACAAATTTTGACAATAACAACTGACAATGGATCTAATATGCTAAAAGCAGTAAAATATTTGAACGAGAACCTAATTAGCGATAGCGATAATGCTGCCAGTGCCTTTGAGTTAATTGAAAATGATTTTGCGATAAATAACATTACAAATGTCAGATGCGGTACTCATACTCTTCAACTTTGTGTTAATGATGTTTTGAAACATCAAAATGTCAAAGAGAAAATAGATGCAATAAGGCACATTGTAAAAAAACTAAGAACGCCAACGTACATAAATATTTTAAAAAGTAGTGATCTTAAAAAACCGATTATAGACTGCATAACAAGATGGAATTCTTCGTTTGATATGCTGGAGAGATTTTTCGAGCTAAAAGATTTTGTAAATAACTTAGGGGAGGATAATGAAGCATTTGTTGTAAGCAGTGATATCTGGAAATTTGTTGCCGAATTTCTTGAGGTTTTTGGAATAGTCCGTGTTGCTACTTTAAAATTGCAACAAGAGCAATTTTTCTATAGCGACTTATACATAATCATAACGGACACTATGATAAAAATAGAAAATCTTCCCCCAAGTGTTTCCAAAACGTCGCTGCTAGCTTCGCTAAATAAAAGAAAAGGATCACTATTTGAAAATGAATTGTTCAACGCTGCCATTTTTCTAGACCCAAGAGTCAAAATAACTTTACGTCCTGATCTACTTGAGAGAGCAAAGAAATGCATTATTTGTTTACATAAAAGATTAACTTCATTAAAAGGTAAAAGTTTTGCCAAGATACTGTTAATCAATTTGAACTTAATTTTTTTTTGCTTTAAGGGGATGTATGTAGTAGTCCCGCAGAGCTCGCAACACCAATTACGGATGGATCACCAAGAAGCACCAGTGAAATTACTGCCCCAAAGACAATTGACGATTATTTAAACAACTTAGAACCGTTACACAGCACACAAAATTCGTTTGCGACATCTGAAATTGACACAGACTTGCTTATTTACGAACGTCAAGCGAGATTACCCATTTCGGACAATATATTGGAGTTTTGGCAAAATCAGAGAAATGCATTAACAGTAATATCTAAAATTGTTTTAGCTATTCCCAGCACACAAGTGAGTGTCGAAAGATTGTTTTCATCGCTTAAATATATTTTATCCGATCAGCGCAATAAGCTTTCCTCTGCAAATTTGGAACACATATTAATTGTAAGAGCTAATGGAAATTTTGAAAGCGATTAATTATTTAATTTTTCTACTTTAAAATGGAACCATTAATGAATTGTGTTTTTTTTTTATTTTATGTTTATTATGCTAATGTTTTAGTTCATAATATCTTTAAAGCTCTAAATGAATTGTTGTTTCTTTGTATCTTTATTTCTTTTTGTTTTTGAACTTGAAATAAATGGTTTATTCTTATGCGATTAAAAAAAAACTAAATGTAGTCTTATTTATAATGCAAGACTAGGGCGTTGATTCTAAAACAAATTATTCCATTAATTATCACTCATTTCAAGAATTATTCCTAAAAATGTCTATGAAACAAATTAGCAAACCTTGCAATCATACCATTGATTTTATTTTTATTTGCTTCAAAATAAAATTTAACAAACAAACATTTAAAGTTTAAATTTTAAACCACACGAGAAATTATAAACACTGCATCTATCTACTACATACATGTATGTAGGTGTACAAACATACACATGAGAGCGAACCATTGAAACCGTTTCATTGGGTTTCGTGTTATGTTCTCGAGCTCTCTTGTTATTGTTTTGTGTATGGGTTTCACATCGCGATCATTAACTAAACAAAACGAAAAAATTATTTTGTGTGTGAAACAATTCAATCGTTAGTGCTGATGCGGATACCATGACGTTTACTTTAGGTCGAAAGTCCCCACGGTTCATGTTTTATAGCTGTGTGAATTTGGTCATCTGCAACACTTTTGTGAAGAGATACCTGTGCTAATGTTAGAATAACTTCTGAATGCGATATCAGGTCTGTCATTTGTATTTTGTATTCCTACAGAGAATACTAAAACCTATCAGGCGATATCGTGATCGTTACAATCTGATATCGCTTTCAAAGGTTATTCTAACATTAGCACAGGTATCTCTTCACAAAAATGCTGCAGATGACCAAATTTACACAGCTATAAAACGGGAACTGTAGGGCGTTTCGATCTAAAATAAACGTCATTGTAACGGTAGTAATGAGTAGAATATATGCATGAAATTTCAGAGAAATCCAATAGTATCAACTTTCAAAAGTTTGGCTTTTGGGTCGGTTTTTTACGATAATATACAAATTCTCAAATGAGAAATGGCGGGCTCGATTTTGATTTTAGAACCATGGTTTCTTGGGAACATTTTCTTACAATTTGCCGTAGATTACGTTTCTGGTATACTCTTTGTCAATTTTTTTGTTTCCATACAAAATGGACCCACCCTAATGTACAAATCGTAACACTGATGAAAAGTTTTCACACAAATAACGCATAATTTTTAAATGATTTCAGGAATATTGGCGAACACGCATTTTGCTATTGGACATATTACATCAGCTCAATCAATAAAAATTGTGCATCGAACTTACGTGTAAGTACTAAATTGACTGTCGAATCACAAAAAGAAATTACTTTATGTACAGTGCTACAATACAGTACAGTCCAAAAAATGTGTTGAAGTTTGGAAACTGATGAATTTTTACATCAGGACAAACTCATCACTTCCATCACTGACAATATGACAAAAATATTGTATATCGTTCCTTTTTGTTTTAGCCAACTCCGTCAATAAGTACATAACCCTGAAATAATAAGTACATGAGATCCTGGGTTCGAACCCTGCTCTGACCACCTACAAATTTCTTTCGGCGGCGGTCACCTCCCATAGTGACGGCGACACTATCGAGTATATAGCAATGAAAAAGCTTCTCAAAATACTGTTCGGAATCGGTGTAAAACTGTAGGTCCCAATCAGTGAGTGAAAACTGGAAAGCGCACAGCTCAGTGATTGTGAGAAGTTACGGTACCTGTTCGATTTCTATGAACACATTTGTATATGTTACATTGGAAAATAAAAATCAGCGTTCAATCATATGATGACGTTACATTTAATCCTAGACAAATTACATTATTTTTGTATCCATAAACGGTAACTTTACGTCTTAAAGACGAATGCTAGTTTGAGGTCTAATTAGCAAAAGTTCCAAAATATTTCAAAAATAAAATTCGTTTCAGATTAATAAGAATAAAAAAATACTATCTAAACAAAAGCCCTCAAATTTTAAACTGCAAAATCGAAGAATAGTATTCCCTTAAAAATCAAAGAAATAAATAAATGTTTATTTGTCATACGTCTCAGAGACGTACGTGTTATCACACTAGTTCACATGTGTTATTATTTTCTTGCTTAATACTTTTTGTTTTATTCCCACAAAAAACAAAGAGAATGCAATCTCTCTTGCTATCTCATTTTTATACGTTATTATTCTCCGCACCCACACAAGGCAACTATTCGCTGCCGATATACATAACTATTAGTGTGTGTTTTTTTCGCAGTCTGACAATCTGTGTTTCGCCGTCGAACAAATTTGTGTTCTATATAGGGGTGGGTCACCCTTATCATTTATGAAAAATAAATGTTGGCCGATTCTGAGACCTAACTGATATGCACACAAAATTTCATACAAATCGGTCCAGCCGTTTCGGAGGAGCTTAACGCCCAACAATCCGTGTGCTTTTTGTTTGGATGTCTTCACTTTGTGAGTTTAGTCTCTACCCGCGCCTATAGATGTTAAGACATCAAAATTGTTTTGTTTTTGGCACGAAGTTCCTTATCGCACGATGCGGGATGGGGGCTAAATGAAAAATCTTTAACAACTTTTTTTTAACTACTTTATTACAACCTATTATTATCAACTAGTTATATTGGGTACGTTAGGTCTGGTTTAATGGGAAATATTCTAGGTGGAGTCTGTTTATTACATGTTATAGTTTTGAACCGGATAAAAAGAAAATTTAGTAAAGCTAAAGTGAAAGAAGTTTATAAAACTAACATTTTCTTAAGTAAGTGCATTTTCTCAAAATAAGTAAATTTCTCAAAATAATTCCTATTGATATTCTAAAACAATCTACCTTTTCTTAAATAAATACCTTATCCTATAGAAGTACCTTTGCTTAAAAAGGTAAATTTTCTTACAAAAAATACATTTTCTTTAAAAAAGATATTTGTTTTAAATAAGTACATTAAAAACAAATTGTCTTTTCTTAAAAAACTATATTTTCTTTAAAGAGCACCTTTCTTGTAAAACAAAATAACTTTTCTTGAGAGTACCTACTCTTAAAATTGTACATGTTCTTTCGTAAAAAAAGCTTTTCTTCAAAAAAAATATACCTTCTGTTAAAAAAATACCCTTTCTCCCAAAAATTCCTTGTTTAAAAAAATCCAATGAGTGTTCGAACTCACGGGCGATGTGTTAACACCTTTTTGCTACACGGTACCTGTTCGATTTCTATGAACACATTCGTAAATGTTACATTGGAAAATAAAAAACAGCGTTCAATCATATGATGACGTTTCATTTAAATAATACAAATACTTAAAATTATTTAAAGACCCAGTGCAAGCACATGTGTCATTATTTTCTTGCTCAATACTTTTTGTTTTATTCCCACAAAAGTCAAAGAATTCCCACAAAAGTCAAAGAAATGCAACGTTATATTCGTACGATATAACCGAAGATCAACATAAAATACTTTTTTAATATTACTCCAAATTAATACTCCAAACTAAAACACTTCAATCTCGGCTCGCCGATATCGGATCGCCTTAATTTTTGGCCTAAACTCTTCGTCGAAACGCGCACTAGCTTTTTATTCCAAAAATTAATAAAATCGGCTATGAATTTCCGGAGAAAATCGCGTGGGAAAATTATATGAAAATCGCCCAATAATCACCTTCAATACCGACTGCCAAGCAACGAACAAACAGACGATGATAAGACAAAACCGAAGATCAACATAAAACACTTTTTTAATATTACTCCAAATTAATACTCCAAATTAAAACACTTAAATCTCGGCTCGCCGATATCGGATCGCCTTAATTTTTGGCCTAAACTCTTTGTCGAAACCCGCACTAGCTTTTGAATCCAAAAATTAATAAAATCGGCTATGAACTTCCGGAGAAAATCGCGTGGGAAAATTATATGAAAATCGCCCAATAATCACTTTCAATACCGACTGCCAAGCAACGAACAAACAAACGATGATTTACTCTTACAAACCTAACACTTGCGTATGTATTAAATTTATAGTTTACTGCCCTAGAGGCGCGCGTATAGATGTTAACACATCAAAAAATAGTTGTATTTCGAAAATCCCACTAAAGAAATTTCCCGTCACTTGACACAAAATCCATTGATCCCTTTTCTGTTATATTACTATGTATAACAGTTGGAAGCTTTACTATTTCTATGCGTTTGTGTTTTGTCGCTAGAGTATGATCAGATTAATAGAACTTTTCAAAAGCTTTCGTTTGATGCAGATAATTGCTACCAGACTGCGCGGAAATCTAGGTTCGACAATAGAAAGCTTTTGAATAAACTTTTTCCATTTTCTGTAAGTGTGTGCGTGATATTAATGGAATTGATAGGAAAAGGAACCAAAATAAATGCTTGTTATTTTGATTTCCTCCATTATCATTTGTTTTCAACTTAAATGTTTCCACCTACCAGGCTTGAGATTGAAAGATTTTGTTAGGACTTACCTTGTAATAATTTGCAGATCGTAATTTGTTTAATCGTTTGATGAATTTTACTATTTCTACATTTACTCTAACACATCACAACATTCCGTCATCCACGACAACGAATCCGAGCAACGCAGTGTAACTAACACAATCGTACAATAACAACAAAACGAGTAACATGAACAAATGACTAGCGACAATTGAGACATTCTCTAACACGGCCCATTAGTAAATACGCGAAAAGCAAAAAAACCACAAAAAATTTACCGGTACAAAAAAGACGGCACACAGATTCCACGAAAGCAAATTTTTTAATGCATGATTATCTTTAACACACAAATTTATTAAATACATGTAACCGACAACTCGCGAAACTTACGGACGGAACGTGGTCGAGCGAACGCACTGGAAGTTAGAACATAACTGATGATATTGTGATATGCAGAAAATTCAATTGAGTAAGAGATTAGCCAAAGCTCTTTTAATCGTTGGCTCGGTATTTTACTCCACTCTCTCTTATATTACCATTTCTCCAAATCATTGTACAATTATGGTCAAAGCAGTGTTGCCAGCAGCAGTCAAACAAGTTATGCTAAATAACAGAAAAAAAATTCAAAATGGGCGAAATTATGCAAAAACACTAACAGCTTTTGCAAAATGAATAATAGCCTGTTTTTGTAACTTAATTTTTGATCATTCGTACGCCAAATGACTAGCGAAAATAACTTTTGGTTTTTGTACGCTTTGTTTTGAGTGAAACGTAAAGAGCTTTCGTTTTGCTTAACAAATTTGGTTCAGCGAAATCAAACACGAACGAAACAAAACGTAAGATTAGACAATCTGAAAATATCAATCGTGTAGTTTGTTTACAAATGTGTCTCTTTACGCATTTACAGGAAAATTAATTAAAATTGTTATTTAATATGGATATTTCTAACAAAAAAGTCGCTACATGTCGCCCCAAATGCCACGGATGCTATCATTTTAAAAACACTTTTATTATCTCACTTCAATAACTTTAATTGTTCCCACATTTCTTCTTACAATTTGTTGTTTGTTTATTTTATTTTGTCTGCAATCAGCTGCTTCCACTTAAACAGCTGATAGAGGTGTGTTGCCTGCAGTTTGCTAAATTTTGGGTATTTTCCAATAGAAAGAGCTTTTAAAATCAACAAGAATAACACATTGGCAACAATGTACTTTGACATAAGGGCACCTAGTAAAATGAGCTTTCACTGCCGGACGAAAATGGGAAAAACTCAAATATAAACTTGATCGCCTGGGTAGCAATCGCACGTCTGCTTAAACAAAAAAGTTCGCTGAACAGGCTATAAAAAATATGTCAAAATTAAATGAAATTACTTCTTTTGTATATTTGCGCTTGTGCATATTAATTAGTACTACCCACTAAATATATGTACGTACATAATAAAATTTTAATCCATTTTAAGTACGATTTTTTTTAACGTATTCGTGCAATTTTTATAAACATGAAAAAAAATTTATAAAATCAGAGATGTGTATTTTTTTTCAAAATTGCCACGAAAAAATTAAAACAAAAAATCAGTTTTGTTTCAAAAATGTTTTATTATAACACAGCAGTGATTTTTGAGACCCTCTACATCACTTGTTAGTAAGAAGTCCTCAAATTTTGATCTGGGAGGCCCATAACTTTTTGAGAAACAATGCAAAACATACCTACGGGTTTGCGCTTTTGATATTAAATATTTAAAAAAATACGGTATAAATACTATATTCTTGGCTTTACTGAAGATGCGATGATACCTTAAGCTACAGTTCTCTTTGATTATCCCGAAAATGTATCCTAATTTGTTTTTGTCAAAAGCATACACTGTTTATATGTATAAAATATAAGAAAGTTAGAGTGAAATCTTCACGGTGTGAGCAAACAGTACCATTTTCATACCTTTGTAATGCATTTCCTTCCACATTAAATATGACGTGCTAAAAACCGCTGTACCCTTCACATTGTTTTCAAACAATGTTGCTACGCTCAATCAAAAATAATATCAAGAATAAATTTATTATTAAACATATGGAAATCTTCAGCTTCGGGACTTTGGGAACATATAATTTTCCAAATAACTGGATTACTACTTTTTAACTTTTGACGTAGAATACGTCT
Source organism: Phaonia tiefii (assembly GCA_963931995.1). NCBI lineage: Eukaryota > Metazoa > Arthropoda > Insecta > Diptera > Muscidae > Phaonia > Phaonia tiefii. The sequence continues at coordinate 223,228,072 of OZ008368.1, read as the reverse complement.
TACCTTTCGGTATGAGGAGTCATGTCAGGTTTTTATTGTTGTAATCTTTATTTCATTGAATTTGAGGAAACGGCTAGATGAATTTTTTTAAATTTTTTTTTGTAGGTAAATGAAGATGTTATCTTTCGTTTGATATACATTTCATTTTGGTTGATATATTTCTAGTATTTTAATTTCTCAAATGAAAATTGTTTAAACACATACACTCAAACATATGTCTGGTGTTTGGTTGAGTGTTTTTGGTTGCTCAACATTGCTTAGGAACATGCATCTAGTAAAAAGTGAAACGAACAGCAAGCTAATGTTGCTTGGCAACATGTATCTAGTAAAAAGTGAAACAAACAGTAAGCTAACGTAATAAAGCTTTTTTGCGAAAGCTTCAATAAAGCTGTTGTAACATTAATTTTGAATTGTAAAGCGTAAAGCTTTCACACAACGCTCGAATGCTAATGCGAAGACTCGATAAGGTAAACCTTTTTTAATATTAGGGCGGCCCTCTCAACATTCGCAGAACTTATTTCAATAAAAATATTAATTAAAATACATAAATTAAATTAGGTTTAAAAAAATTGAACATAATATTTTTTTTTTAAACGGACTTGAATCAAATGCCGTTGGTAAATATAAAAATTACAGCAGACAGTTGTCCGAGGCCTTCGGCCACGGACTGTCCCTGCAGGCTGTGTCAGAGACACGGCCATTAAGTTTAACGTAGAATACGCCATCCGATAAGACAGAAAACATATATAACAATAAATGATAAATAATATCAGCAAATGAATTTATTGTTATATATGTTTTCTGTCCTATCGGATGGCGTATTCTACGTTAAACTTAATGGCCGTGTCTCTGACACAGCCTGCAGGGGCAGTCCGTGGCCGAAAGCCTCGGACAACTGTCTGCTGTATTTTTTTTGTAAACGGATTCCGGATCTAAAGAGCATTCACTTATACCTATTTTGCACGAAATGTAATGGAAAAAGTGTGACATAAGTTGCATTTTACAAACTAAAATATTTTCCGTTCTCATCCTTTGGTGTGTGTTGGCCAGTTTTGGAATTTTTAATTTGCATTAGACTTTAATACGCATTATTTACATGATGAAAATGCAACTGAATCACCGTTGTTCTCAATGGTAATTACAATATTTTGAATTTCCATTTGTCCAATTTTTTTTTCATAAGAGATATCGCCCACAAAATGGGTTATAATATCAACATTTTTGGGCTATTTTTCATTTTTGGTTTTTGGGTGATTTTTCATAATGAACTTTTTTTGGGCGATTTCTCGTAATGTAATATATAGTAATTAAAAACGAAAAAATGCCCAAAATTATCATATTATTGTTTTTTAATTTAAAATATGCACTAAAGTAAAAATATTTGCGGACGATTTTTAATTTTCTTAAAAGAGGCAAAATCAATTCCAAATATTCAGCCAATACTGCAATTACAGTTACATCCAAAGACGTATGACCGCACCACTTACTTAGCTACAGAAATAACATTGTTGTTTGTGCGTCTATTACGAAGATGTTCATGTTATGAGAGTAACTAATTGAAGCAAGTGATTCAGCTATTACTTCATTCAGTTTTCTACTCTGATCGTGAAGACAACATATCACATTGAATTTATATTTTTTTTTCTGCTATGGAAGAACGTGAATATGGGTTTTTGTGCGGCAAAAAAATTAATTCAAAGTTGTTGTATTTAAAAACCGAAAAACAATTGTTTAAATTGAAGTCGAAGAATAGTGAAAAGTGCTACTATGTGTGCTACTTCAAACCTTGCTATTCATGCGTTGACCTTTTGCTCGCTAATAGTATATGCGTTAAGCCAAAAAAACCATAATCGTCCAACTCAAGAAAAAAAATATGAAGAACTCAAAGCAATAGAGTCTATTAAAAAGAATTGCATTGAAAACGCTGCAACTATCGGTGACGTAAACGCCACAAGCTGCATTCGGTCAGCATATAAGCATGCAACCACAAGGTAAGTGGTTTGTTAAATAGGTGTTTGTGAATATAATTATTCTTCAATCAGAAAAAGAATGTTTTGAACAAAATTGTGCAATTTTTTTTTTAAAAAAAGTTTTCACTGCGGTGCTTTCCTGGGATAACAACTTTCATTTTAATTTCAAACATCGCGCGATTTTTTGTCCCAAAATTTTTTGCCTGCGGCGCTTCACTGATCCAATCAGAAAAAAGAATGTTTTGAATAAAATTGTCCAACTTTTTTTTTCATAAAAAATTTTTCACTGCGGTGCTTTCCTTGGATAACAACTTTCATTTTAATTTCAAACATTTTCTAATCGTAATTATGTTACTTAAATATTAAATTATTAAATAAAATATTAACGAATCTACAAAAAAAAAAAATTTTAGACCAAAAATCGCGCGATTTTTTGTCTAAAAATTTTTTGCCTGCGGCGCTTTACTAGCTACATACGTATAAACTTCTATTTCCAACTTTTTCAAACCTTAATTCTTTACTTATAATTTGGAAATATTAACGAATCTATAAAACAAAATACAAAAAATATTGCCTGGGGCGCTCTTCTAAGGATTATAAGTTATGTTTCTTAATGTAAATCTAAATTCTTTTCCTTACAACCTAAAAATATTTACTAATCAAAAAAAAAAAACATTTTTGTTTGCGGCACTTTTTGTTATCATTAATATTAACTTTAATGACACTTAATTTCCAAAATGTCAAGAAACGACGACGACCATATATTTAATTCGTGCATATATACCATTTTTGGGAGATGTTTTATTTTGAATTACCTACAATTTTTGGCCGATTTTTCAATTTTTTTTTTTTGGCTGAGTTTTCGTTATTTTTTGGGCGAAGTTTCGTTTTTATTTTTGGGTCATTTTTCATTTTTTGGCCCATTTATTTTTTTGGGCGATTTTTCATTTATTTTTGTGGGCCATTTTTCATGCCGCCCATTACTGTGTCTAATGGTCAGATGACGGACTCTGGAATTTGTGCCTCATCCACGTCACTGATAAATAATATTAACAAACAAATACTCTAAAGGAGATTCGTCCCCTTACACATCTCTGATTTTATAATGTTTTTTTTTCATGTTTATAAAAATCACACGAATGCGTAAAAAAATTGTACTTAAAATGGAATAAAATTGAATTATGTACGTACATATATTTAGTGGGTAGTACTAATTAATATGCACAAGCGCAAATATACAAAAGATGTAATTTCATTTAATTTTGAAATATTTTTTATTAATTTTGCAAAATTTGTTGGTGTTTTTGCATAATTTCATCCATTTTGAATTTTTTTTCTGTCATTTAGCATAACTTTTTTGACTGCTGCTGGCAACACTGCTTTGACCATAATTGTACAATGATTTGGTGAAATGGTAATATAAGAGAGAGTGGAGTAAAATACCGAGCCAACGATCAAAAGAGCTTTGGCTAATCTCTTACTCAATTGAATTTTCTGCATATCACAATATCCTCAGTTATGTTCTAACTTCCCGTGCGTTCGCTCGACCACGTTCCTTCCGTAAGTTTCGCGAGTTGTCGGTTAAATGTATTTAATAAATTTGTGTGTTGAAGATAATCATGCATTAAAAAATTTGCTTTCGTGGAATCTGTGTGCCGTCTTTTTTGTACCGGTAAATTTTTTGTGGTTTTTTGCTTTTCGCGTATTTACTAATGGGCCATGTTAGGGATTGTCGCTAGTCATTTGTTCATGTTACTCGTTTTGTTGTTATTGTACGATTGTGTTAGTTACACTGCGTTGCTCGGATCCGTTGTCGTGGGTGACGGAATGTTGTGATGTGTTAGAGTAAATGTAGAAACAGTAAAATTCATCAAACGATTAAACAAATTACGATCTCCAAATTATTACAAGGTAAGTCCTAACAAAATCTTTCAATCTCAAGCCTGGTAGGTGGAAACATTTAAGTTGAAAACAAATGATAATGGAGGAAATCAAAATATCAAGCATTTATTTTGGTTCCTTTTCCTATCAATTCTATTAATATCACGCACACACTTACAGAAAATGGAAAAAGTTTATGCAAAAGCTTTCTACTGTCGAACCTAGATATCCGCGCACCCTGGTAGCAATTATCTGCATCAAACGAAAGCTTTTGAAAAGTTCTACTAATCTGATCGTACTCTAGCGACAAAACACAAACGCATAGAAATAGTAAAGCTTCTAACTGTTATACATGGTAATATAACAGAAAAGGGATCAATGGATTTTGTGTCAAGTGACGGGAAATTTCTTTAGTGGGATTTTCGAAAAAAACTATTTTTTTGGAAAAACTGCTTTTAAACAAATGTAAAAAAGTTATAATAAAAATAGTTTATGAATTTTGAATTCAACTTTGTTGAAGAAAAAACAGAAAATTGTTTATTATATTATATGTAAAAAAATATATACATATACTGAAGAGTAAAAACTTTACATGCAATATTTCATTTAATTCATCACACATAGAAATCATAGTAAATTATTAATTAGGTATATATGGCACTTCCACTGAAAGTCGCATCACGTCACCATAGTAAATTGTTTATATTTTAGGACCATGAAGTTTGATTGTTTTCTATTCTTTTACTAGATGCAGAATGTAAGAAGCTCTATATTTATTAAACAGACGAGAAAACAACCTAACTAACTGGTCTTAAAATATAAGCAATTAACGAGAGTGACGTGATGTGATAAAAGGTGGACTTTTCTGTGGAAATGTCCATATTAGTTGTACATTGCGGTTAGTCACTTTTTGAACTTTTTTGAATATGAAGTAGGTATATCATTGAAGTAGGTATATTCCCTGACTTTAAGCTGAGTACACATACTAAGTGTTTGGAGATTTCTGATTCTCAAGACCCTATAAATCGTGGTAATTGGGAGTATTTGGATACACAGATGAAACACCTTATGGTGAACAACTTCTGAGCGCTTTGGGAAACAGTCTATCATACAAAAAACGTATCTCAAGTCTCTCACAGCAGTTAGGCTTTGCAGTATAGTACAGTGTAAACAAATTTCCTGCCAGTGATTGTTGACTTTGTTCGGTTCTAAGAGCTAGTGCTTCAGCTGTCAAATTCAACACGCCACAGATCCTTGCGTTAGTTGAGGAAAATACAAATTTAAAAACAAATATCGGTCAGGATGGGCAGATGGAAATATTTTGCATTTTATTACTTATGAGTAGCTTTGGCAGAAATGCAATCGATGGAGGGAGCTCAAATTAGTTTTAAAAAATAATTCAAAACTATATTACACCTCAAAGCATTGCAACAATGCGAGAAAGCATGATGAAAAGAAGAACATGGTGGAAGAATTCTGTCTGTTCTTGTTGTTGGAATTATAGGCCTTTCAGTGATGTTGATACTTAGGAATCTTCGATCGATACTAATTCGCACATGTGAATTGCAGAATTGAGTTTGTATATATATGATTGATGATCAACCGATGGTATCAATTCAGGCACAGTAGTTAGGCATCTGATGATGAACTAGTCACGGAGTTCGAAACTAGTCATGCCAGTGAGTGTGTGTTGAACTGAATTGTCTATTATTTCCAACAAAAACCAACTGTTTCAATTAGAAAAATGTTCACGACTTGTAAGCTTGTAGTATGAATTTCTCATACATTAACCAAAAATGATTTTTTTATTATTGTGATTGGATCTGGATCATTCCTTCCACGGAAAAATATTCTTCTAGGAAATTAAAATTTTTTTTGTCAACCATTTAACAATTCACGACACATAAGGTTCTGAAAACTTTGGCATCAAAAACAAAATGATGAAAATCATCAGATGGACCGTACCATTTGACCATTTAGCCAATGATGATCACAGACTTTTCTTGAATATTTCTGAACATATATGAATATTTCAAAACATGTTTTTTATATCAATTTATTTTAATATAAAGGGTCCGCCATCTAACGTTTTTGTTTTCAACTAGTGCTTATTTCGTGAATGGTAACACTTAGCTCATGTCTGATTTGACAGATAATTAGTTTTATCCTTCCGCTGAACGAATATGGTTGTGTATACGCTTGAACAACGCTGGGAAATATGGGGAAAATGGGCCTGCGATCGACTACAGAAGATGCCGATTTTGCCAAAAAATCATCTTTTCAGATGAAGCTCATTTTGATCTTGGCGGGTATGTAAACAAGCAAAATTGTCGCATTTGGGGCACGCATACATTGAAAAGCCGATGCACCCAAAACGAGTCACTGTTTGGGGGGGATTTTGGTCCAGAGGCATAATTTGGCCATTTTTCTTAGAAAATGAGCAAGGAGTGGCCGTTACAGTCAATGGCGATCGTTATCGGGCTATGTTGAACGATTTTTTGTTAACAAAAATTGAAGAGGAGGATATTGGCAACATTTGGTTTCAACAGGACGGCGCTACGTGCCACACAGCCGAAGCTACATTCGATGTTTTGCGCCCTGTTTTTGAAGATCGCATTATCAGCCGCAGAGCTGATGTCGGTTTGCCACCTCGGAGCTGCGATTTGACACTGTTGGACTATTATTTGTGGGGTGCCCTCAAAGATAATTGTTACGCCGACAAGCCAGAGACAATTGACGCTTTAAAGGACAATATTCGTGAAGCCATTGGTGAAATACAGCTGCACACAATCGATAATGTGCTTACAAATTGGACCTATCGTGTAGGCTACTGCATGGCCAGCCGAGGCAGCCATTTGAATGAAAATATTTTCCATTATTAACCGAAAGGATTGTACTTTCAAATAAAAAAAGATATTTGAGAAAATATTCAGTAGGTTTTTTTTTATAGCATTTGCAAAAACAAAAAGTTATTTGGCGGACCCGTATTAATATTATACATATATATAATATACATTAATATTAATATTATAAGGTTCTCTTCTGTATTGAACGATTTCCTATTCAGTGTTTGGCAGACTCCGTATTAAATTAAAATCAGAAGTTTCCAGATCAGACCTGTAAGGTGGATGTGGCATCACTTCCCATCCATGCTCCAATAGTTTTTGCCGAGTCTTCAAAATGTGAGAGGCAAAGCGTTGTCGTGATGAAAAACCACGCATTTGCGATTTACCAATTGAGGTCGTGTTTTTTTCAGTGCCCCATTAAGGCTTCAAGGTTTGGTTTTCAGGACGGAGTTCAAAATAATTTACTCTATTAAAACCCCACCAAATGGACACCAAAGCCTGTTTCGGTGCATTTCAGACATAGATGAAGTTTGAGTGTGCTCATAGTGCTGGGAGCAGGATCTCATTCGGTTGACATTATTGTAAAGAATCCATATTTTTTATCTCCAGTAACAATAATGTATTATGGCACCATTGATTTAGAAATTCAAAGCCTGAGTGGAAATCGTTGGAGAAATCTATATGACTTTGTTAGAAGCAGCTAAAGTAAATTATACTTTTAGACCGATTCCAAGGATTCTGCCACAAGATAATGATCATTTTCATAATGCCAGAGTTGTAAAATAATTAATTTCAAACCAAAATATTAGTCTTCTTAATTGAATATGAATGAATGAAATTAAATGTGAATGAAAATGTTTGGGGTTGACTTGCCGGCCAAGTTTATGAAGGAGGAAGACAACTCAATGATAAGGAATCAATAGTTCAAGCAATTAAGGAGTCCTGAAGTGCGATTTCTTTGAATTATTTAACAGCACTTTCTGAATGAATGAAAAGTTATTTTAGACAAGGGATGTAGCACCCACTATTAAAATGTTTCCAATATTATGAATAAACTGCATTTTAGTGGTTCCTATGACTAAATTATAAAATAGTGAATTTGTAATTAAAATTATTTAAATGGTAATAATCGTATGAACAGAAAAATTTTTATTATTTTTTGTTAATTTAATTTTTTGGAAAAGGACCTTCATAATATCGTTGCATTAAACTTGAATGCAGTTGTTATTATTTTTGTAATCTTAAGAAAATGCCCTTTCCGATAGTAGTAATATTTTACCTGTTGACATTAAATTAAATTTTGAATTTAAAAATATATGGCGTAATAAAACCATAAATTTAAGTGGTTCTAATCATCTGATCGAGAGTGTACATTAGACCGATTCACAAAAGAAGTTCCTTTTGTCCACACATCAAAAAGGTCTTTGGTTTATTTTATGATGATTACCAAAATATTTCGTGTCTGGCACTAAGATCCCGTAAGGTGAACGTAATAATATTGTATATATTGTCTTTAGCTAAAGCATATATTTCTTTGAAAACCTACAAAATTAAATTTATTAAATATGGTCCAGTTCACGGGACCAAAGTACATTTAAGTGGTGGACTAACAACACCTTTTTCCCAACCATATAATTTGAGTCGGTCTAGTTTACATGCATCGATTGGATTTATTGTGTTCAAACTTACGAGAAATGTATAACGACTACCGTGCTTGGTTGAAATGTGTAATCCTTTGTTACTGAAGTAGTTTTATAAAGAACGCCGCATGTAATCGTTTTCAATATTTTCAATAGCTTTTAAAGGTTTTCTAAACTTCGGTGATTTCCATTAAATTTTATGAAATTCAAATGGAAGTAACCCCATCAACAATTCTTTATTCTACTACATATCGTCACCTAAAATGCCCAAAGATGTAACCCTCATTTTCAAAATTTTACAGGAGAATGAAAAAACCTTATAAAATCCAAAGTGTTTTAGTTTTAAATGCGTTCATTCCACGGCTTACCTTAGGAACTTGGAAGTCTACTATTTTGCACATACATATTTTAGCGTGGAGTATTATATTCAATCACAAAAACAGTTTTTATTTTTTCAGGCTTACGCCTTTGGGCATTTCAGGTGACGATATGTAAGTGCTCATGTAAAGTCTGCGGTAGACCAAATGTACTCATCAAGATTTCTAAGGCAAAAGTAATATTCCTGCAAATGCAAATAATATTTTGGCACTGCGATAATACTCTCCATTCGCATTTTGGTTTCTTTGCCATTGACAAATACTAATGAATCATTACTGCTGAAATCGCAACTAAGTTATTTGAAATACCGGACATAAAAGTGCTGCCGTTTGAGAGGATTCCAGAAAATGTTCGTACGGTTTCATATAAAAAATGAAGGGATTGGGGAGAGCTTCTCCCAATCAGTGAGCTGAACGGTTGGTAGTTTTACACACCACAGCCACATCATCATAAAATCACGGATTTAATCCGCGTTATGAGTATATGATAATTTCGTAAATATATACATACATATATGTCTATGCATGCATTTTTTTTCATTCTTTGTCTTAAATTGAATGAAATCAATATGGGTCGTTTAAAATCTGGGACTGCATTTTGAGAAACTCAAGTCTTCGCCTAGTTTCACAACAATTTCGTCAATTTTCCCCAAAAATGGGCGAAAGCCCTCTGGCTGTACTCACAAATGGATTCGTTGACCCAAAAAACCCCCAAACACACATTTAACTAGAGGAAATAAAATTTTATTTTGCCTTGTTAGTCCAATATCTAACTCGATTATTGAATATTAAAAAAAAACCTATTTCGAAAAATCCGGGGGCTCGAAATTCATTTTAGAACTATGTTTTCTTCGGCAAACTTTCTTCAATGAACAAGAATCGCGATGAGCCTTTTTAAATTTTTTCGGCCTCTACAACTCGACCCGCCCTAGTGTATAACCTTGTTTAAAGGTGTGAATCGCTATCTTTATTAGAGATATCAATCAGTATATCATCTTGGTGGACAAATGGATTTTCTGTAGGATAAGTGTTTGGGAAAGTCGACAATAAAAATTATATTGTAATGCAGTTCTCTATGGTTTTATATACAGGGTGACTGATGAATATTGCTACATTAAGGGACTCAATTAACTTTATTTTCAGTGTATGGAATTCATGTTTCTTTTATTCATGTTAAAGTTCATTAAATTTTTTAAATATAGCATAATTAGTTTTAAAAATTATGGAATTTAAATGCCCCCCCCTGCTCGTTGATGCATGTACGGCATCTTACCAAAAAGTTGTTCTTATTTCAGTGTCCCAGTCATCCATTTTTGTTAAATCTAAAAATCTATCTGCAAAATAAAAAAAATTTAACCAGATGTGTTAACATCTGTGGGCGCGGGTACGACCTAAATTCACAAAGTGAATGCATCCAAACACAATTTGTCCGACTGCGATCATACAGATTGTCCGACAGCGATCACACATTGTTTGCCGTTAAACTCCTCCGAAACGGCTGGACCGATTTGTATGAAATTTTGTGTGCATATGGGTAGGTCTCAGAATCGGCCAACATCTATTTTTCATACCCCTAAATGATAAGTGTGACCCACCCCTATATAGAACACAGATTTGTCCGACTGCGAAACACACATTGACAGACTGCGAAAAAACACACACTGATGTAGCGGCAGCGAATAGTTGTATAAAAATGAGATAGAAAGAGAGCAAAGAAAATTGTGAACTTTTGTAGCGTACCCAGCGGTCAACAAACCGAGCCTTAGCGAGTGTTACGCTAAATGCTCGCAAACGGGCTCAGAAGCGAGTATTTACCGGACCAAAACCGGGGAGAAATTAAACTCGCCCAAATATTCGCAAACTGGTTTAAAAACGGGTGCTAAACGGACGAAAAAAGAGAGAGAAACATTGTTGTCGTTGTGTCGTGCGCCAAACAGAGGCACACACGTGCAGGCACACGGCACAACAACAAAGTTTTGGCTATTGCATTTTGTTTTATTTTTCGTGTTCTGGCAAAAGATATTGCAAAAGTCTCGCAAACGATTCTCTTGCTAGACATCGTAAACGAAACTTTTACTGCCACAAACTGAGCAACTGATGATTCATTTTCCGATCGTTTTCGGATCTGTTTTCGAGAGTTTTACCCGCAAAAGTTTCGCGTAACTCTCGTATGCGATATCGTATACGAAGTTTTGGTCCGCTGGGTATGTACGAACATAACAATGTTTGTATGTACATGAATCTGTTGCTTTGCATTCTCTTTGTTTTTGGTGGGTATAAAATAAAAAGTATTTAGCAAGAAAATAATGACACTTGTCTTTAAATATTTTTAAGTGTTATTAAGTATTAATATTATTTAAATAAAAAGTCATTATATGATTACATGTATGCCGAAAAAACTTTGGACTGATTTTTAACTCTTTTCCCGTGATTCAATCGAGCTGAAACTTCGCAGGAAAACTAATGGCGACGACAAAAATGAACTATCAAAATATGGGCGTGATTGGACAAAGGTGCGAGGTGCCTCCCATACAAATCACAAATTAAAAATCCATTATTTCTGCTCCTGTTAACGGTATTTGAACAAAATTGGATATGTTGGTTAGGTTTACATATATATTCTAAGATCTGCTGCAAATATGGGACGGATTGGACAAAGGGGCGTGGTCAAATATAAAAAAATTATAGTCAAAAACTATGTATTTTACGGGTTGATTTTTTATTATTGTGAAAGAGAAGTCAAATTAAATGTGGGTGCGAAGCCCTCTCAGAGCAAAGAGAATAATGACGTATTATACGTATATAAAAACGAGATAGCAAGAGAGCAACGCAAATTGTGTGAACTTGTGTAGCGTATGTACGAACAGAACAATGTATGTATGTTCATGTGTCTGTTGCTTTCCATTGGCTTTGTTTTTTGTGGGAATAAAACAAAAAGTATTAGGCAAGAAAATAATAACACATGTGCTTGCACTTGGCTTTAAATAATTATAAGTATTAATATTATTTAAATGTAACTTCATCATATGATTGAATGGTGTTTTTTTGTTTCCAATGTAACATTTACTAATGTGTTCATAGAAATCGAACAGGTACCGTGTATCAAAAAGGTGTTAACACATCGCCCGAGAGTTCGTACACTCATTGAATTTGTTTTGGTAGCGGCTTTCATCAGCCACCCTTATATCATCTGGGTACCAAAGACAGTATGAGATCCTGAGAACTATGTTCTCTTTACTATAATATTAAAACATTAAATTATTAAAATAATTATACTCCTATTGACTACTCTCCTATATTTTAATATCCCGGAATTTTGTGATATTAAACAATTTAAATATTGCCCCAGGGTTAGTTTCCCTGCTTGCATTTATGTCTGCAGTTGTGCTTGAACTTAAAAAGGTAAGTGAGTGCGGAAAACGATAATGGATAAACCGAATATTCCCCCAAAAAACTTCAGCAAATTAAATTTACAACTTAACTTTTAGACGTTAGCTACGCATAGATACGTACAGACATTTACACTATTACTATTACACTACTGAACCAGTATATTTTGATAGTAATAAATTCAATTAAAAGTGTCAAGAACATTTAACTTCGATTCTGATAAAAACAAAACGAACGAAACACAAAAGAAAGATAAATTCTAAAACTTTATCCTTTTTCGTTTGTTTGGACGTGCATGAACCCTTTAAGAAAGGATAAGTTCGATTGTTGGGCGGTAGCAAACTTTTACAAACAGCAAAACTTTAGGAGAAACTTGCAAGTAATCGAAGACAAGGAACAAACAGTTTTATAAAAGCATTGTAAATCAAATTAATTTGTAAAATCTTCCAGAAACACTCACTACTATTTGGCCGAGCATTGGAGTTTTGAAATTATGCAATCATAATGCTTAACCATTTCTTCAACGGATTGTTGATGTCGTTGTATTTGTCACTGAAAGCGAAATCTGTTGATGTTGCAGTTTTGTACCCGCTTTTATAACTGTGCTTTTCTGATAGCGTAATATACTTTACAATTTGGCTTCAATATATGTAAAGTTTAAATGTCAGTTTAAAATGTTTCTTGTATTGGCAACTCAGAAACATTGCTATTTTTGTTCAATAGAAAACACAGTTTCTGAGATATTGTAATTTTTCTAATTTGACTCATATTAAACAGCAAAATCCTTGGTGAATAAATAGAAACCTGAATCGTCGTATATGAAGACTCCCGCTGCTTAATTTCCCAATGCAGGAGCTCAATTCAATTATTTTCTTTATCTATATAAGTATAGTATACCCTCGCTAAATTTCAACTCTTTTCAGGATTACAGAGTTTCCAAAAGGTACGGTATTGAATCTCGATAATAAAGCCCAGAGGGTTAAAAATGACAACAGTAAAGTGTTGGCGTAAGGTTTATAAAAAAATGGAAACACCACATAGTAGGATCAGCAGAACGTACGTCGAGCAAAATATGGATTATGACAAGGATTATGACAAGTCAACCTTAGAATTTCTCGATCTTCTAAAAAAGGTGTCCAAGTTTGTTATATTCTTGGAACATTATCGGAATGAGAGCTGCGTATCGCTCTCCTATCAATATTTTATTAGATAGTGTTTCACTGAGATACGTGACCTCATACCAGAGGTTAGAGTATTTAACGGTATCAACCAGTTTTCCGGAGGATCACATCTATTTGTTGGGAACTGGCCACAGAATTGAACTGCTCCTGTATGGGTGAATTCTGTCGCATGTAGACATTTATTTCCTAAAACTTGTCATATCAAAATCTTTAAAGCAAAACCTACGCTAAGGCAGCTGTCGACCGAAAACCGTGTCGCATCCTAATCGCTATGACTTCATTACACGGGTTCATGGGACTATCAGGCAGCTACAATAATGATGATAATGATTGTACTATGACAAAAAAACTGCATACTACAATTTTGTCGCAAGGTCCCATACATATTTTTTTTTGTTTCGAATCGTTGGAAATTATTTGAAAATATTTCAAATTATGTTGAATGGCGTACACGGAAGTGAATTGTGTGCAACAAAAACGAAATGTTAGACGCAATCGGAAAAGCGCCGACTAAACTATAGCCGCATCGATTTAGGATGTGCTTGAATTTAGCTAGAGTTGTGTAGTTCACGAACGAACTAGTTCAATTTAACGATTCACCGTTCTGAACTAGATGAACTATTTCATACTGTTCCGCTCTTTTTGTCAGTAGTTCACTTGATTCAGCAGTTTTTTGTATTTCAGTTCAACAGTTCTCTCTGCCATTTTCTAGTTCATGCTCTCGCTCTCTTTTGCGCAATAACTACAGCGCTGATCACTACTTTTGTTCCATAATATAAAAACATAACAGAAATACCAATATTTTGGAAACGTAATAACCCAATCGTTAAGTCGATCTCAATTTCATCCAGTTAAGGCCATTTAGTATAAACAGATATCACAATATCCAAAATATTTTAGAAATCTGCACAAATCGGACCATTTTCAAGATTATTCGCTCCGACTGAACTAAAACCACAAGTTGAATTGAAATGAGATCTAAAGTTCACAGTTCATATGAACTGTTAAGCTGAAATGGTACAATGAACTAAAATGAACTAGTGAAATAAATGAGCGAAATAGTTCATTCTGTTGAGCTCAACTAAAAAGAGCGCTCACTTGAGTGAACTAAAATTCCCAATTCTAAATTCAACATCAACAAACATTATTAGTCGGTTGCATTTAACTTTTATTCCAATCCACTATAACTAAGATCAGTACAATTATAGAACAAAAGTTCAAACATTTTGTCATTCGTTCTTGGTCACAATTAATATTATTTCTGTGATTTGATCTTCCACACCGAATATTTCAAATCCTATTCAATTACAAAATCTGTGTGGCCGATGATTGAAATTTGCGCCTGTAATTGCATTGGTAATATTAAATTCGAGTTTTAGCTTAATTTCAAATCAATGGAAGATATAATATCTTTGCAAAAAAACACCAATGAGTGTTCGAACTCACGGGTGATGGTTTTTCTTTAACGGTACATGTTCAATTTCTATAAACACTTTAGTAAATATTACACTGGAAAATGAAAAACGAATAGATTTTGTGCTGTATTGTCTTTTGTCATAAACAGAGCGACGACAAAAAGTACTGAATCGTATAGGGAACACATTGCACTTGTAGAGAGTTTGAGTAAAAGAGCACAAACGACTCTTACTCTCTTTAGAGAATATTTCAATATCAATGCACCATTTCGACAATGTTAGCACATAAATCAATACAAAAAGTATAAATATTTCAAAAGACATCAATGTTTCACATCAAAATTATGAATGGATCAAGTTATGACAAAAGGAGAGTGATACGTTTTGAATCATTCGCCAGATGTCGCCAATGCTTTTGAGTCATACAATTCGTGCCATGAGTTCTCTATACTAATCAGTACTCTTTGGCGACGCCGACCTGCTTGTTTGTTCGCTGCTGCTACAACAATATCATCATATTTGTTTTCAGGCAGAGACTATTGCTGTTCAACAACCACGTATGTGACGCTAACGCTGTGTGTTGTTTACATGTGTTCACTCAGATAGATTGCCCTACCCGTGCCTATAGAAGTTAACAAATCAAAAATAATTGAAAATTTACAAATTTATTCAAGCTCAAGACCTTTTTAAATAATATTAAGCTTATTAGCTTTATAATAAGCTTTAAATTATTTAAAAAGGTCTTGAGCTTGAATAAATTTGTAAGTTTTAGAAAACAGACCGATTAAAAATTCCCGTAAGGGAAATGCTAAAAATAATTGAAAATATTAGTCATGTTTGGGTTACAAGCAGGCGATTTTTGCCTGCTAAGTTGCCAAGAAATTGCCTATTATGCGATAAGTCAAATGGTAAAAAACATGGTAGCACTCTAAAAAAAATTAAAAAAAAATTATTTTTGTTTCGCTAAGCCTTCGCTAAGTCTTCGCTAAATGCTTCACACAAAACAAGCGATTACGTAAGCCAGCTCTACAACAAAGAATATATATGTCCAATGCAAAACCACCTGCATAAAATAGTTATTAAATATTATTAAAATATAAGTATGTACACACTGAAAAATAACGGCCTCTCTAACATTTTTTCCCAAACATATTTTGCAGGTACTATGTACATATTTGGAACGTAATTCAAACATTCATATGTTTTCAAGTTCCAAACTTACTTGTATTTAAATGCAAACAGTATAATGTTAACTGACAAACATGTATGCTTTTACGTGGAAACATATGCATAGACAGTGCAGCAAACACAGCTGCATTTGTATCACAAACATAAATATGTGTGGCTCGAACACAAATATATTATAACATATTAATCATTGTGACTCAAACATGTAATATTGAAAAGCAAACACATTGTTTTTGGACACAAGTATATTATACTTGCGACAAGCTCCAAACACACTTTTTATTTGTATCCGAACAACAAAAAATATAGATTTTTCAGCGTGTATATTTGTGTTTGTGTTTCCATATAAAAATAGTAATTGTTTGTGCCGAATTACGATCACTCACCTTTGAAGAATGTTTCAATAATTTAATTACTTCTCAACTTCTCTAATTATATATATATATCTTTGGCTGGAGTGTGGTGAGAAAAGGCTCTACTCTACTATTACCAGCAACTGGTGATAACCGCTTCCATTTACAGTATTTCGTTTTATTTGTTGAACCCGACACCAGCCGAACCATTTCTCATCTATGGAGATTAACACTAGTCCTTCGAACCAGATTTTGGCTGACACAATAAGAAGAATACAACATCAGTTTCATAAATTGAATATAGACCAAAAATTAAAAGGTTGCAACTTGACATTTCAGTATTGGAGAAATTTAGATGTTTAAAATTTCAGGTTACAAAGTAAAATTTGATTTCCATAATTTCGTAATAGCTATTATACATTGCCAAACTTTCCCATTTGTCATAAATATCTGCAGTTCTGACTTGGCGACGCAATAACATCGTAGCTTCCAAAAACAAAAACTGGACATTAAATGTTGTTATTACTCTTCACCAAATCCTCCCATTTTGATATAATTGTCTAAAATTCAGAGTTGGTAAACTCCAGCTAACCACGTAGAAACAGTAATACCCTTTTCACATTTACCGCGTTTCAGCTGAAATGCCGGCGTTTCGCTCTCTTGAGATCATTGCGAAACCATGGTGTTCACATTGTACTTTTTTTAACTACTGTGGTTTCATGTGACATTTCTCATTTCTGTTTTGTGTTTTCTGTATTGACTGTAAACAACACAAACGCACATTTGTGAATAAAGAAATATAAAATAACATTGATACATACATAATGTAAACAAACAGATTTGTTTTCCCTCATTTTTGTGACATTTGCTTTGAACCAGCTATGGAAATTTTTTCATTTTACTCCTTTTTTTAACTACTATTGGAGTACAACACTGTGCTTCTCTCATTTTTACTGTGGTTTCAAACAAACTACAGTAAAAAGAGCATAATGTTTGCGTTTTTTTTGTATGGAAATAAGTGCCAATTAATGTGTGTTTCGCTGAAATCATCGAAAGAGAGCGAAAAGCCGGCGTTTCAGCTGAAACGCGGTAAATGTGAAAAGGGTATAAGATATCAAATCTACTCTACATACAAATAAAAATATATTACTTAAAACCATAAAAATTCACCAAATTTATGACATTTGGTCTGGTGTGATATTTACGTTCGATGTTGAAAATAATTGCTTTACTAATACCAGATAGAGCCAATGGTTCAAAACAATGAACAAAATAACAACAACGGCATTTTTTTTTGTGTGTTAAAATGTTTGTAGGCTAACAATAACAGTCAATAAGAAAGTTAAAATTTCCCAGCTTTTCACCAAAACGACATGAAAAATTAAAAAAAGAAATTATTGTGATTCCACCAGGTGTATGTCACTTTTCATCAAACATATCTCTATCACACCGACCGCATCAAGAAGAGTGTGGAAGAAAACGTCAGATGAGCCAAATATTCTCTCTAGTATGTGACTACTTTATGCTTAAAACTTATTTTAATATAATAATTTAATATCTTCCTCTGGATCAAACCTAGTCTCTGCTATTTCTTTTAATTTTTTTGGTGACCAATTGCAGTTAGTACCTCTTACCTTTCCAAAATGACCTAAACGAAGCCCAGAAGTCTTACCGTTCCAAAGTTTTGTCCATTTTACTGAAATGCAAAAATGTTTGTTTTTGTTTTTGGAAGCGAAATAACAGCACACATTTATTTGTTTTTGTAAACTAACACGCATGGTACAAAGAAATGGTAGAAGCACTAGCCCAGCTGATTTGAACATTTTTCTGGACTGAGTGTGAGTAAGTTTTTCTCTTATGTCAAAATTTGTTTACATTTGTTTGTCTGCAACCCCCGTTCGCCAGCAACTGCTGTTTTTGAAATATTTCTCTGCAAAAATTACATAGAAACTTTTTAATTTTCACACTTAAACACTTTCAATATATCAAATAACACTCAATCATTTTCTAAATGACACTTTTTGCAAATTTGTTTACATTTTCATCATTTTTCTATCAGCTGACTTGACACAACACAGGCACTGAGCAAAAACAAAATGCCTGTTGTTTTTGGCTTGTTGTATTTGTTGTCGTACTGCATCTACCATTATATTTCTACCATGCTAACACGTTTAAAATTTTATTTTCCAGTCCATTCATCAGTGTCTAAAAAAGTGAGTAGTATTGATAGAATTTTGTCATTCAACAAGTGTCTACGAACGCGAAAAGTACGAGTGAGTTTTGTCCGGTTTTTTAAAAGTGAATAACGACAAAAAAGTAAAAGTTTACGCTAATCTCTGCTGCAACAACAGTTTCGAGTACGTTATGTTTTGAATTAGTAAAAATCGCAACTTATTCAAACGAAGAATTAGCAGACCTTCATTACATGTATCGATTCTGCGATGGTAATGCAAGAGCTGCTGCGCGTGAATATGCATTATTTTTTCCTAATCGACGACCACCAAACCGAACAACATTCAGTGAGACGCATCGCCGATTTCCTGAAGGTACGTTGTTTACACAAATGGAGCGTCCCAGAAATGAACAACACGACGTTGCTGTTGAAGAGTTACTTTTGGATGCGATAGATGAGAACCCAATGACATGTACAAGACGAATCGCGGTCCAAGTTGGTGTGGCAAAATCAAAAGTATGGCGCGTCCTTCACAAAGGAAAAAAACATCCATTCCATTTCACACCAGTTCAAGAACTTTTGGTGGCCAATTTGCCACTACGCGTCAACTATTGCCGTGATATGTTGCAACGTGATGTACAGGCATTTATGTTTTTATTTTCGATTGTGTGGACCGACGAAGCGCAATTCACGAGAGACGGCATAACTAATTTCCATAATTTGCACGAATGGGCCCATGACAATCCCCACAACAAGAAAGAAACAGCATTTCAACACCGATTTGCCGTCAACGTTTGGGTTGGCATCATCGACAACACCTTGATTGGGCCAAAAGCACTTCCGCCCAGGTTAAATTCGCAAAATTATTTGGCTTTTTTGCACGAAGTCATGCCAGAAATCCTAGAGGAAGTACCTCTTTTGGTACGTAATCATATTTTCTACCAACAAGATGGTGCACCAGCGCATTACGGGCTTATTGTGCGGGATT
Source organism: Phaonia tiefii (assembly GCA_963931995.1). Lineage (NCBI taxonomy): Eukaryota > Metazoa > Arthropoda > Insecta > Diptera > Muscidae > Phaonia > Phaonia tiefii. The sequence goes on along the minus strand of OZ008368.1, from coordinate 223,208,670 downwards.
GGCTTAACACCAATTTCTCTCGACGTTGGATTTGACGACCAATCGCCTGGCCGCCACTTGATTTCTTTTTGTGGGGCTACATGAAAGATTGTGTGTATTCTGTGCAGATCCACAATCGTGAGCAGTTACCTGCACGCATTGAGGAAGCTGCGGTGAAAGTTCGTGAAAAGATGAGTGAAGTAAACGTGGCGGATGTGGTTCGCAAACGGCTGCAATTGTGTTTAGTAGAAAATGGGAAAACTTCCTTTACCATCAACTGTTTTTGATGTGTTAACATCTATAGGCGCGGGTACGGCATAAATTCACAAAGTGAATACCGACTGCGATCACACAGATTATCCGACAGCGATCACACATTGTTTGCCGTTAAGCTCCTCCGAAACAGCTGGACCGATTTGTATGAAATTTTCTGTGCATATCGGGTAGGTCTCAGAATCGGCCAACATCTATTTTTTATACCCCTAAATGATAAGGTTGGCCCACTCCTATATAGAACACAGATTTGTCCGACTGCGAACACAGAATGTCAGACTGCGAAAAAAACACACACTGATGTAGCTGCAGCGAATAGTTGTATTGTGTGGGTGCGAAGCACTCTCAGAGCAAAGGCAGTAATGACATGGCTATACATATATAAAGTTGCTCTCTTTGCTTTTTGTGGGTATAATATAAAAAGTTTTAAGCAAGAAAATAATGACACATGTGCTTGCACTGGTCTTTAAATAATTTTAAGTATTAATATTATTTAAATGTAACTTCATCATATGATTGAATGGTGTTTTTTATTTTTCAATGTAACATTTACAAATGTGTAGCGAAAAGGTGTTAACACATCGCCCGTGAATTCGAACACTCATTGGATTTTTTTCCATATGTGTTTGATTCTTCATCCAAAAATTTCAATAAAATAAAATCTTAAACGTGTTAATTTACAAAAACAAATAAATGTGTGCTGTTATTTCGCTTCCAAAAACAAAAACAAAAATTTTTGCATTTCAGTAAAATGGTCATAACTTTGGAACGGTAAGACTTCTGGGCTTCGTTTAGGTCATTTTGGAAAGGTAAGAGGTGTGGCTATCTTTCAAAAAAACATAAGTTACCTGCCATCTGGCTGAGCAAATTGATTTTATGTGCATTTTTTTTAAATTTTTATTTCCGAAAGCTCTGTATCTCGGCTATTTGACTTTTTTCTACTTTTTTATTGATTCTGAAAGGCCTCTTAAAGACCTTTCCAACAAGTCCAAAAACAAACAAAAATCCGCCCACTGGCTCAGAAGATAGCAACTTTACCCTACTACCCTCCGACCAGCAATCCGAAAATTTTGAACCCGCTGCCATTTCGCACCCTTGCATTTTCGGACATGGTCCTCGTGGACTTTTCTTCACAAAATGAGCCAAGGAATACGCCGGTGAAATTTGTCCGGAACTTCCTGAATCACCCTGTATACACATGACAGTGAGTGTACTTTAAATAAATAACTATTTCATATGAAAATATATAATTTTTTTGAATGTGGCCTCCGTGCTTTCCCTGGGAAATATTTCTGACCGTATCCGAAATCCAAATATGAAATCATATGTTGTTCCGTGGCGAAGTCCCAAATTAGGATATTAAGAATTCGAAATTGTAAATTGTATATATATATTTAAATCTGTACCGGTTTCCCCGTCGATGGTGCAATGGGAAGTGTGCGCGCCTCTTGTACTTGAGATCCTGGGTGACCGCCTTAAAATTTCTTTCGACCGCGGTCACCTCGCATTGGGATGGCGACACTATCGAGAATTGAGCCATAAAAATGCTTCTCAAAAATACCGTTCGGAACCGGTGTAAAACTGTAGGTCCCAATCAGTGAGTGTTTAGGATCTAAGCCTTTTAATTGAAAAGATTTTTGTTTTATGTTTTTACTTCACAATTTTATTTAAATGTTTTGAATTCAATTTGTATTATTGTCTTAGTTCAATATTAAAGTGTTCCTGTTTAACAATGTTTGTGGTTTCGGTTTAACTTTTAACACTTTTACTTTTTGTAAATGTCACTAAGTCACGGGAGGAAGAGTTTTTACTTTTTATAAATTTCACTAAGTCACAGGAGGAAGAGTTGCGCGCACTTTGAACTTTAAAAACACTATGATCAAAAATCTGCATTGCTGCCGCTTGAAGGGTCAGCCGCTACCTTTTCAAAGTAAACAAATAGCATAACAAAAGCGAATATGCAATACCTTGTATTCCCCTATGCTATTTATTTACATACGTATGTATGAACAACCAATATTTCACTCAATATTAAGCAGTGCTGTTGCAAATTATAGCACTGTTTCAACATTCCTCCCCCCCGTGACTTGGTGATTACAAATTATTTATACTTAAAAATTAATTGTTGCGTACTGGACCAGAAAATACATAACCCAATGTTGACTTATAGGCGTGAACTTGGCCAAGCCCCGTGCTGAGACATCCTTCTTGGTGTATTGAGGAGTAGACATCTGCACCCAATTCAAGATCGATGGGTGTATTGCATCGCGGTTCTATATCGGCAAAGGTGTCGGGTGAAAAGTTCTCCGTTGGGTCTTCTATTATTGGGTCCGAGTAGGGTCTTCTAGGCAATTCATCAGTTATCAGCGCTGTCACCTTCAGCACCCATGAGCTTCGTGTGTTTCGAGACATTACCTTAAAAGTCGCAAAACGATGTTCGTGGTGGCGAAATGACCGAATGTTGAGACGCCGAAATATAGTTGATGCTATGCGAGAAACTGCAGACGACTGGTTAAGAATGGCCCGCATGGATGACCAGGTTTCAAACGTGTCCTCCGCTACTCGCACCATGGCCGTGGGTACAAAAACCGCGGCTCTTCTGAAACTAGGCTCACGGTTGACTGTCCGTAGTAGCAACGTTGCCAGCTGGGGAGCGTTGTGCAACGAGGTGTGGTGCCGTTCTTCACACTTGCGACACCCTTCAATATTTGGACAATCGGGAGCCAGGTGACTCCTTGCCAGGCAGTTCCTGCAATATCCCCGTCTTTCCATAGTTTCGTACCGAGCCCTCGGTGTTAGCTCCCGGTATCTCTGGCAACTTTTTAATGCGCGGTCTTCCTGGCACAACCCACAAGAATATTGCCAGTTAGCTGGCCTAGAGCGTCTCTCTCGGTTTCGGTCTTGGCGGTCGTCCGATCGATCACGGCGGGGAAGATAGGCTGCCATAACTAGAATTATATGAGAAACTTGGTTATTGACAATTTTGATTAGTTTTCTGATGCACATAAGTAGTCAGTCAGAAAATAATTTTACGACTTTAGTGATGGGTCTACTAATGTTGCCGTTTGAAGTCCGTATGTCTACTACCCGAATATTACTATCAATTCCCGCATAAGTTTTAGTGATGCGACCCATTTTCCACTCATTTGGCGACAATTTTTCATCCCTGATGACGACTAAATCGTTGACCTTGACGTTGTCCTGTTGGTATTTCCATTTGTACCTGCGATGAAGCTCTTTAAGATATTCTGATTTCCATCTATGGCAAAAATGCTGAGATATTATTCTTAAACGTTTCCACCTGTTGACAAGATTTGGGTCCTCGTCTGAGATATCTGGTTCCGCAGGAGCAAGTATGGATGTACCGATAAGAAAATGTCCTGGTGTCAGTGGGGAAAGATCTGATGGGTCATCACTAGCTGGACTTAAGGGTCTAGAATTTAAGCATGCTTCGATGCGAGACAAAATTGTTGAAAGCTCTTCGAATGTAAAGTTCATGCGCGGAATTAACTTTTTCAGATGCGTTTTGAACGACTTGACACCGGCCTCCCATAACCCTCCCATATGAGGTGCGCCAGGAGGTATAAACTTCCATTCGAGTTCCTGATGTACATTCTGGTGTATTATGGTGGATTGAAGAGACTTGAGAAAGGTGAGTCTATCTTTTCGAAGCATTTCGGCCGCCCCAACGAAGTTTGTTCCATTATCTGAGTAGATCCTAGCTGGGCATCCTCGACGCCCAATAAATCTGGAGAAAGCCGCCAAGAAAGACTGGGTCGATAAGTCGCTTGTAGCTTCCAGGTGAATGGCCTTCGTACCAAAGCAGACAAATATGCAAACATAACCTTTTGTGAGAAGACAAGCTCGACCAGTAAAGTTATTTATGGTCAAGGGCCCCGCAAAGTCGACTCCTGTCGTTGAAAATGGTCTAGACAACATAGTACGTTCAGGAGGAAGTGATGACATGATATGCGTTTGAGTATGTTGCTTAAATAGTATGCAGGTTCGACAATTGTGAATGACTTTCTTTATAAGGGCCTTTAGTCTGAATATCCACAATTCAGACCTCAACACACGAGTCATGAGTTGATTTCCTCCATGAACAGTTATTTTGTGCGTAAATTCCACCAGTAATTGGGTCATTTGGGCATCATACGGCAGGAGAATTGGATGACGTTCATTATAAGTGAGAGCCGGTGATTGGACTAGACGACCATTGGCTCTAATCACTCCTTTCGTGTCTAGAAAAGGGTTTAATGATAACAAATGACTATTCGGGAGCAGTCGGGTTTTCCGTTGCAATGAATGATATTCAGTTGCGAAATAATGTTTTTGGGTCAAAACGAGAAGCCGTATCTTAAGATCCTGGATCTCCTCCGAAGTTATCTCCAGAGATGATATTCTGAGATGCACACGACTTGAGCCAGTATTTTTCCAAAAACGTAAGACATAAGCTAAAACTCTATAGGCGCGAGACAATGAAGAAAATCTGAGTAATGGCTCTTAAAATGTCGTTGTGGCAAACACTTTAACTGCTTTTGCCTCTAAGCTTGTGTCATCTAATATTTCGCTTGTTGGCCACCGAGTTCTTGGCAATTTAAGCCACTGAGGGCCATGCCACCACAAAGAATGTTCGTTAAGATCCGTTGGAGAGCATCCTCGACTTGCCACATCAGCTGGGTTGCACTCTGAGTCAACGTGTCGCCATTTGTCGTGTCCAACATTCTCTAGAATATTTGATATTCTGTTTCCGACAAAGGTACTCCATGAGCATGGTGGTTTATTAAGCCACGCCAGAACAAATGTAGAGTCTGTCCAAAAATGTGTTGAAAAAGTAGAGATTTGGAGATTTGGTATTATGGCTGCCGCTAACTCCGACACTAGGACAGCTCCGCACAATTCGAGTCTCGGTAAAGATATTTGTTTGATAGGGGCGACACGGGTTTTTGCGGCTAACAGAAACGTATTTGTTGCACCATTAGTATCCTCGATGCGGACATACAATGCTGCAGCATACGCACTTTCAGAGGCATCACAAAATCCATGTATTTCCACTGAACATGATGGTTTGTTTGTACTGGATCCATCGAGGAACTATAATTGAGTCTATTTGAGGGCAATTTTTCACAAAATTATGCCAGTTCATCAGAGTTATTGGTTTTAATGGGTCATCCCAGTTTATCTTATCCAGCCAGACTTGTTGCATGATTAGTTTTGCGACTACAATGATTGGGGCTAACCATCCACAAGGGTCAAATAACTTGGCGATTGAGGACAGGACCTCCCTTTTGGTGTGTGATATCTTTTCTTCAACTGGTGGTGAAATAAACGCAAACGAGTCTGTTGCGACAGTCCACCTAATACCTAGGGTCTTCGTTGTAGATCCGTCTGAAATATCCAACCAATTTACAGGTAAACGCTTATCTGGAGCAAGATCTTCAATTACGAGAGGATTATTTGAAGCCCATTTTCGCAACTCAAATCCTGCGGAGTCCATGGCCGAAATTAACTCCCTTCGAGATGCAAGTGCCTGCTTGATTGTGTGACCACCGGCTAAGACATCATCGACATACAAATTTTGCCGAATTATGTCTGATGCTAGGGGATATTTGTCTTTCACGTCTTCCGCAAGTTGAAATAGTGTCCTAATGGCGAGGAATGGAGCACAATTTATTCCGAAAGTGACTGTAAGAAGCTCAAAATCTTCCACAGGGTCATTAGGCGCTTTTCGGAATAGAATTCTTTGAAATTTGGATTGAGTTGAGTCGACCAGAATTTGGCGGTACATTTTAGTAACGTCTGCATTAAACACGTACTCGAAAAATCTCCACTTCAGTATCTGTAATACAAGGTCCTGCTGAAGTATGGGTCCTGGATGTAATATATCGTTAAGACTTTTTTTGTTGGATGAAGGGCTGGATGCATTGAAGACTACCCTCAGTTTTGTCGTCACCCTATCTGGTTTGGTAACGGCGTGATGTGGTAAATAATAGTGTGGTGTCTTATTTATTTCCTGAGGTGAGAGTTTCCTCATGTGACCCAACTCGAGATACTCCAGAATTGCTTGATCATATTGTTCTTTGACGTCTGGTGTTCTTTGAAGTTTTCTCTCCATTCTATAAAACTGAGCCAAAGCGATATTTCTGGAAGTGCCCAGTTCTTCACAAGATTTGAACGGCAGAGTCACAATATATCTTCCAGAACTGTTTCTTCGAGTCGTGACTTTGTAATTTTCCTCGCACAATGTGTCTTCCTCTGATCTTAAAATCTTTTTTGGAGTCTCCTCCTCCACTTCCCAAGAACGTGTGAGAATTTTCTCTAACGATATTGTGTTATAAAGTGAAATTCGGCTCCCTCCGTGCTTCTCCTGGTTTATTGGTCCGCCAATGATCCAGCCAAATACAGTTTTTTGTGCTAGGAACGATCCGACCGATTGCATAGGAACGCCCATAGTATATATCAAGGGTCCTATATCCAATCCAATCAACAGGTCAACGGGTCGGCTTTCGTAAAATCGGGGATCTGCCAGCTCAAGTTTGACAGTTTCACTAAGTTGAGATTCATCCATTGTTCGCGGTGGTAAGTACGAGGGAAGGGTCTTCAAAATCGGCGCCCAAACTTCTAACTCAAAGCTAGGGTCCACGCGAGAACACATGTTGAATAGGCATGCTTTTGTAGATGTTTCAGATACAGCTTGATTTAAGCCAGTGACGTGTACTAGATGTCGTCTTGTTGGAAGCTTTAACCGGTTTTTTAGTTTTTCCGAAATGAAAGTTGCTTGTGATCCCGGGTCAATTATCGCCCGGGCGTCATATCAGTGTCCTCTAGTTTCTATTTGGACAATGGCAGTAAACAGCAAGGTTTCTTTATTATGTTGGGGTCTGCTTTCTTGGAGTGTCAAGGCAGTAACTCTAGGAGGATCTTGATTCGATGTGGACTGTATGAGGGTAGTTAAAGCTGCAGCACTGGTACTAGGGCGTGCGGCATCTCTTACTGGATCTCGATTTCTAGACTGAAGTTCATCACCTTTATGAAGTAGAGTATGGTGTTTCTGTCTGCATGTTCTACAGCTGAAGCGACTTTTGCAATCCGTTACTCCGTGTTCCGATGAGAGACAGTTGTAGCAAAGATGCGAAATTTTTACAATGTGAATTCTGTCATAGACATTTTTCGCAAGAAATTTTGAACACACTCGTATCAAATGATTTTCCTTGCAAAGCTGACAGCTTGAGTCATTTTTTGTACGGGGTTCATTTCGTGTCTTGAAGGTTTGACGACCCTTCATCTCTGTAGTGTCCTGAGCAAGATTTGTTTGAAAGGAATGAACTTGTCTTTCCTTTTTTCCGAAATCAGATCGAGGCTGATTGTTCTTCACAACTACAGGTTTAATGTTCCCAACAGATTCGAGGGTCTTGAATTTGTGTGTCAAAAACGTGTCAAATTCGGCCCAGGTTGGAATTGTAGCGCAATCTTCCAGAGTATTTTCGAATTCCTCCAGGAAGTTTCTAGGTAGCTTTGTCGAGCTGAGGTATACTAATATTGGGTCCCAATCTTTAGTATTTATATTTAATGTGGCTAGGGTTTGTGTGCAACTGTTCACAGTGCGCTGCAACTTTTGAATTGAGGCAGCAGAATCAAGGGAAACCTGTGGCAGATGAAAAAGGCCCTTTAACTGCTCATTTACTTGCATCCGCTTGTTCTCATATCTGGTAACTAAATTTCCCCAAGCTATATCGAAACCATCGTTAGTCAACGGAACATGGTTAATTGTTTCACGTGCGTCTCCCGCAGTTTTTTGTGTTAAATGAAACAGTTTTTCGACCTTGCTTAGCTTTGGATTTTTTATGTAGATTGCCGTGAATAAGTCCCTGAAAGTGGGCCACTCTTGGTATCCCCCGTGAAAAGTATTGGTGTCACAAGGTGGCAACCGGGAAATTGGGGTGAATTCAGATTCTGTAGTTCTCTGTGGCATAACCGACAAGCGCTCTTCTTTTTCTTGAGCCTTTCGGTCCCTTTGTGTCTGAATTTCATCATTAATTGCGCATAATATTTTCTTATAATTGGAAAGCGAGTCCGTGTAAATACTTCTCAACTTCGTTTTATCAATCGGTTTTTCAACTTCGCTTGGCTCATAGTCTCGACAATCGAGATATGCCCGCTTGACTTGGCTCCAGAGCGAATCTAACTCCACACGAAGAATTTCGAGTGCGTGGATACCCTCCTCGGTCCTCGTTACCGAGTTTAATTTCTCAAAGTCATTCAAGTCATTCATACAATTGGCGAATTTGTCGGACAAAGTTTTCGACATGTTGCAGAAAAAGGGTTAAAAAAAAAAATTCTCAAATTCGTGTCAGCAGTTGAAGATTGGGATTCACCTTATCGAGAAAGGTTCTAAATTTTCATCTAGTTTAAAATTTTTCCCAATGCGGTTCGATAGTTGAGGAGGAGGAAAAAAAATTTTCGACTTTCCAAAATGTTATTGAAATTTTTCAAATGTATGTATGTGTCGAAAATTTTCTCTTCAGATGCCAACAATTCTCAAAAAGTTTCCGAGTTCTCTAAAAATCACAAGAATTCTTTCTCAGAGTAAAAAATTTCCGAATGTTGTGGAAAAAAGAATTTTATTTCGTCGCCAAAAAGTGTCAATCCTCTTTCGAGTTTTCCAAAATCACAGCAATTTTTCCTCCAGTGTATAAATTTTCCAAATGTATGTGCCGAAAAACTTCACTTAGCCGCCAAAAAATTACCAAAAAATTTTCTGGTGTAGAATTTTCCTCAAAAAAGTAGGATTTTAGTGCTCCAGTGCAAAATTTTTTTCAAATTTATGTGTCGAAAATTATCTTTTAGCCGCCAAAAACTTATCAAAAAATTTTCAGGTTTAGAATTTTTTTTTTTCTCAAAAAACGTACAGGAATTTTGTGCTACAGTGTAAAAATTTTCCAATTAACGATTCACAATTACTGAATTTATGTACATTGGCGGGTCAACAAACTCCAGAAAATTTCGAAATATGTATATATGCTTATATATGTTCCAAAATGTCCGTCCTTTGCATATATATATGTATGTATATAGCAACTCTTCAGACGAATGCACGTAACGACAAGAAAATCAGTACAGGGTCATGTGAGCATTAAAGCTTTAATACAGGCAACATATTTTTGTAGTCCATATGCGCCATAAAATTTCTTACTTCATCACCCTTTTTTTTTTCTTTGCTTGTTTTTGCGTGCTTTAATATATTGGTACTTACTGATTTTTTTTTTCCTTTGTCGTGGGTTTGTTTGTTTCTGTACCTTTTTTTTGTTGCTGGTATGTACTTGCTTTTCTGTTTTTCGCTCTTCCCTTGTTGTGGTTGTCCAGACGTTGCTGTGTCGATGTCGTCGGTGGCGTCTTGGGTAATTCGCTGATTCTGATGATGTTGTTGTTGTTGCTGCTGTTGATGCCTCTTTGGGATCCGTTGCAGCGGGATTTATGTGCTGCGGATTTCACTTTTTTGCGATATTTTTGATGTTATTTTTAAAATGTTTCTTATTGTTTGTTGTGTTTCGTTAACAAATGTATGTTTTTGATCTTCACTTTTGTAATTGTTTTTTAATTATTTAAAAAATCGTATCCGGCTCGAAGGACCAATGTTTAGGATCTAAGCCTTTTAATTGAAAAGATTTTTGTTTTATGTTTTTACTTCACAATTTTATTTAAATGTTTTGAATTCACTGTTTCAATTTGTATTATTGTCTTAGTTCAATATTAAAGTGTTCCTGTTTAACAATGTTTGTGGTTTCGGTTTAACTTTTAACACTTTTACTTTTTGTAAATGTCACTAAGTCACGGGAGGAAGAGTTTCTACTTTTTATAAATTTCACTAAGTCACAGGAGGAAGAGTTGCGCGCACTTTGAACTTTAAAAACACTATGATCAAAAATCTGCATTGCTGCCGCTTGAAGGGTCAGCTGCTACCTTTTCAAAGTAAACAAATAGCATAACAAAAGCGAATATGCAATACTTTGTATTCCGCTATGCTATTTATTTACATACGTATGTATGAACAACCAATATTTCACTCAATATTAAGCAGTGCTGTTGCAAATTATAGCACTGTTTCAAGAGTGAGTTTAAAACTAGAAAGCGCACAGCTCACTGGTTGTGAGAAGCGCTCCCCGATTCCTTCATGGGATGTAATGGGAAACCATTTATTTATTTTTTTATTTACCGGTTTCCATCAGCTTCATCCGACATCGTCCTTGATAAGAAAAACTAGTATATGGAAATTGTCGCTAACGTCGGAACATATTTTTTATAAATTTCAACTAAAACACTGCACGGACAGACGGGCACATGTGGTATGTCTTGACTGATCGTCTGATTCATCACTAAATTTAATATTTCCACAGCGCTGTTGTTACAAATGTTAAACAACAGGCATCTTCGATGTAGGATCTACAGTTCTTCCATTGCTCCCATTTTCATATTCCTCAATTTTTTTTTTGTAATTTTGATAACTCAAGGGCGGAGTCAGGCCAAAAATATACCCTATATCTCGAAATTCGACTTCGCTCAAATTTCCCGAACTCCGACTCTTAAACGCCAACACCTCACCCATGCTCAAAACGATGCTGCGGCAATTTAATATGTTAAAATAACTTTTCCTATATGCTTCTGCACTTAATCCCCCTTTTACACAATTGAGGTAATATGGACAAAAATAGGCATACTTCTAATAATAAAGCATAATAAACAACACCATGAATACTAACACAGCCTTTACACGATGCCATTTTTTAACCATGCACTTTGCGTTTGTTTATAAGTGGTGTAGAGGAGCAAGAATGGAGGAAAAAATTTCACGAATCGCCACCGCGCTAGGTTTCATGCAATTTTATTACAAATCTCTTTGTGATCTTTCTTTCATTCTAGTTTTTCGTGTGTTGTGTTACATTGTTAGAGGTTACGTGAAATAATTTAACAGAAGTTAAAAAAAAGAAAAAGAAAGTTAAACATAAAAATTAATTATAAATAATAAAGAAAATTTAAAAAACAATTTATTAGAATTATGTAGAACAAATTTGACCGCTTACAAAAATGAACAACACATACAAAAACACTCACTAAAGAGAAATATCAGCAAAAATGGCAACACTAATATCATGAGATGGCAACGTATAAAGGCATGAAAATTTACGCTGTAATTTCAAAAGAGGATTCATAAAAATAGCAGCTAAAAATGGCATCGTGTAAAGATGGTGTACATGTAAATGTTTTGTGTATCGCATACATAGTTTTTGTGATCGAAGTCCTAGATATCTACTTTTATACGTTGTTTAGTTGGTATTTCTTTTTTAATTTGTATACGAATGAGTAAGTGGAGGCTGCGAAGGCGGTGGCGACTGCACGTTGATAATTGGCAGCCAGCAACTTCCATATATATTTCCACCCAATCATGCGGTTTAGGGATATGGAAGCCTTAATTGAATTAGTTCATATTCAATTGTTGGCATGTATACAATTTGAATGTAATATTGAATGTTATATATCCTATTTAGAGTTTTAAAAATTTACATTTTCCGGAATCCATCATATGCGCATACATTGCTATAACTGAATTCTACTATTCAACTTGATTTTGTATGACTAGTTTTCTACCTCTCTCCACTTAGTGTTCACAAATGTGCACAAATAAAAAAAAATATAATATAAATCAACTTTTCCCTCTACCCACTTTTAGTTTTCATAGTGGGATTTGTTTAGGTGTAAGTCACATGGTAACTAGGATCTGCAGACAAAGGTTTGGCTTGAAATTCAAATTGCTTGTGGATGTGTGCTTTCCTGATAGCAGAATGGGTGAATGCACATGGTTATAGTTACGCTCAGCAGAACTAATTCGCAATTTGCATATATTCCTAATAGCTAATAAGTTCAGAATGTCTTTAAATGGGAGGGGTGCCAAAAGATTGGAGAAGTATCCGATATTTACTCTAAAAAAACTTGGAATTTATTCAAAACAAATACCTGATTAGATTACTATGTTTGTAAATAATTGAATAGATAATTTGCCACAGGTATATCCAAAATCGCGTAGCGAGAGCAGATTGCTTTTTCCCAAAAATTTTTGTGGTGAACTAAGCTGACTAAAATTTGTACAACCAGCCTGTAATGAAACTGTGTGGTCAATTGCAGATAAAAAGCTTAAACGAGCAGTGTAATTGCAGCGAAAAATATTTAACGGAGTAACTCTTAAGGTACAATTAAATGTGTGGTAAAATCTTTGAAACTTCTGGAATTTATCAACATTTGGTAAAGCAGGTAACAAGGTAGCAGATAAGAATGTCTAAACAGCTTAAATTACAAAATCTGAGCACAAACAGGACTACATTAGCAGTCACAACGGTTTTACCCTGATTCGGATCCAAGGCTTCGAACTGCGTTATTAGTTTGATGGTTATATTTGTGTGCTTTGGCAGCGCACACCTGGTTGGCTTCTTCCGTAAATATTCCTTAACCCATAACACGCTATTTGTATTATACAAAATATTTTGTACCTTTAACCCTCTAATGCAGCTGCCGGGGAACCGGGGTAAATTACTCCAAATGGGGTAAAAATTACATTATTGGGGGTAATAAAAATATATAAAAAAATTATTTTGTAAACCTGTGATAGTATTTTTTTTCTAAAAAGATTCGAAATACGCTATTGTTGATACGGCTACCGTGATACCTTTTCCAGGAATTCAAAATCGTAAATTTCTATTTCTAGATTTAAAAGTAAAGATTCAGTTTATTTACTAAAATATGCCGTATAAAATTGAGTTTCTTTAAATTCGGAAGTAGTTATTTTTATAAAAAAAATCCAATGAGTGTTCGAACTCACGGGCGATGTGTTAAAAACTTTTTGTTACACGGTACCTGTACGATTTCTATGAACACATTAGTAAATGTTACATTGGAAAATAAAAAACAGCGTTCAATCATATCATATGATATGAAAATATACTCCATTGCTTATGGAGTCGATGGGTACTTGTGTGAGGGGTCGTGGTGAACCTAAAAGAAACACTGTTAAGAGAATGCTAAGATCGAAAAGTGTGAGAAAACAATTATAAATAGAAATAAAAACAACAACAACAACGTCGACTGCGCAAGCCTTCGCTTACAAATGAAATTTTGCGTGGCTATGCTTTATATCTCCGTTCAACAACAGCAACAGACACATGTACATACATACATTATTATGTTAATACATACGCTATAGATACAATTTCGTTTGCCTCACCCCTGCCACACCACTCTTTCATTGCTCTTTTGCTCGCTCATTTTTGTTTAACACGCAGCATAAAATCTGGTTTTAGCAGCAGCATAAAATCGTGACTTTGATAGATGTTAACACATCAAAATAACTTTTACTTATATATTTTTATTTCGACTATCAAGGTAAGCCGTTATTTAAAACTCTAATTTTATTTTAGAGTTTTCAACCACTGGTTGTTTCACGCTTCAGACGGCAGCAGCTAAAAATAGTGAAAGAGCATACAAGGATGAATTCGTTAGTTCTGGGGAACAAATTCACTTTTGGGCCCATGGCTGCTGGAAAAAAACCATTTTTTAACCTCACTTTTTTGATAATGTATTTTGTTCAAAAAAATGCCCTAGTATACATATATATTTTTACTACTCAACAAGAAGCCTTCAAAGACCGGAGATATTAAAGTCGAAAAAATTTATTTAAGTTTTTTCTCTTATGTTAAAGACTTTTATTAAAAAGGTGTTTTTAGAAAAGTTTTTCGGGAATAACTCTATTTTAGGGCAATTGAGCAATTTTGTTTTCATTTTTTAGAATTTATTTTTAAATAAGCAAAAACAACAAAATTTTCCCGGAGGCCCATATTTCCCGCGTTATGGCTCTTCGAAGTACAGATATGTAACATGCTCGGTTCGAGTAAAATTTCCGTAACGTCGAAATTAAAATATTAAAATAGAAATAAATTTTTCAAAATCGTTAAATTTATATTCCACCTAGTCGCCGGTCCGGCCTGGCTCAGGCAGGGGTGTTCAAATTTTTTCTGTGCCTTAAGTCGATGTGTGGCAAAATCAGAAAAATCGCGCGGTTTTTTTATTTTTAATTTTTTAATTTTCCTTAAATATGTCTGGTCTTTGAAGGGTTAAAGGGAAGTATTATACGTCAAAAAACGGTTACAGTCTGACCTTTTGTCGGAGTCTGGCAAAAAAATATGTTCACTAGGTATTTTTTTTTGAAAATATAACATTTTGAAGGAAAAAAGTAATCTTTTAAATAGCCTTTTTTTAAATAGCCTCCAATAGGTTAATAAACGGAAATATATTTAGAGACAGAATTATACAGTTTCAAAAGGACTTTGTAATGATACCCATTTTAAGCAGATCGGATGATAAATTTGATATGTACATAATAAATGCCTGAGGTTATATACTCAAGCTTCAAAGGCTCATATCTCAAGAAGTCGGACCCAGCATCGAAAAAAACTAAGCTTTTGAACTCAGCGCAGAAGGTTTTGTTGCTGGTGAAATTTTGATGTAGATCAAAGCATGGGCCCTAAATTGAATTTATGCCATAAATATTTTTTTAAATACGAACCTTTTCTTAAAACAGTAAATTTTCTTACAACAAATTGCCTTTTATTTAAAAACCACCATTTCTTTAAAAGTACCGTTCTTGTGAAACAAAATAACTTTTCTTGAGATAAGCACCTACTCTTTATAAGTACCTACTGTTAAATTCCCATTTCGTAAAATACCTTTTCTTCAAACAAGAACCTTCTCTTAAAAAAATAAATTTTTTCCAAAAATTCCGTTTCTTAAAAGAACCGTTTTTTTAAAATAAAATAACTCCTTTTCTTTTCTAGACATAAGCAGCGTTTCCGAAAATAACTACATTTTCATAAAAAAAATAACCTTTTCCTAGAAAGAGTACCACTTCTTTAAAAAGTACCTGTTCTTAAAAAAAGTACTTCTTTATAAAAGAAATGTATACTCTTAAGGCCTTTTCTTACAGAAAGTACTTCTTCTTAAAAATAGTACTTTTTCCTAAAAAAACATTCGCTCTTAATAAAAGAAGTACCTCTCTTTAAAAAATTACTTTAACGGGAAAATATATTTTTTTACATTTTACAAAAAGCATATTTTCTTAAAGGTCCATTTAAACTATAAAGGGCGTCTTAGGCGTGTTGGAACTAACTAGTACTAGTACTTAACCTTCCAATCTGGTGTCCCATGACACCTTATGTAATTTTTAATTTGTTCATAGTTGGCGCGATTATTTTTGAATAATTTATTTGAAATCCTATTTTTTCCTATTTTTATTTGAAAGTAGGTTTATTTGTGATTAAAACAACTCCTTGTCGGTAAAAAACTATTAAAGTTACAATCTATTTTTTTGAGCGAAAAACATGATTATGTTACCTTTAACTAATGGGTTAAAATTTAAATAAATAAAATAAAAATAGTTTAAACTAGACTAAAAATAAAATATATTTATTTATCGGTTTATGAATCTTTATTTAATATATAATATTATATTGATAAAACTAAATATTTTTTTTATAATTTTTTTTAATTTTATAAAACCAGATTAACGAATTAGCCAATTGCATTATTAACAATTTTACTCTTAACCGGCATTTGAATTCGGGGACTTCGAAGAAATTTGAAATTAGTTTGTTTTGAAATCTGTTCACATACTTATATTTTGTCAGTACCATGCACATGATTATGCCAACTTTGTGACCCATCCGTCGGAAAAAAATTGATATATGACAGTAATGTGAACAAAAATCGACAAAAAAACATATCAAATTATTTCAGTTAGTTACACATTTGAACAGAGGTTGGTAGCCTACAAGTAAGCCTCTGATGATGAAGTTCACAAACTTCAAAACTGTTGACAATTTTATATTAAAAAAATATAACTAACTAAAAACATTAAAATATAACAAAATCGTCATACAGTGGGCCTTCCTGTAAAAACGGGATTGAAATCCAAGGCGGGATCAGACTTCCAATTATACTTGACTTTTATATTTAAAAGAATATAAAACGTAATGTTTTTTGAACTTCCATTACAAGCAAATGATTAACATATTTAAATTTTGAATATAACTATATACAATTTCAATTTCATTTATTCCAAATTTTCATATTATAAATTATTACATATGTACTAAACTACGACTTATGGGATATATCAACAAGATTTACATCAAATTATATTTATTTCTGATACGATTTATAACATTGTATTTATATTAAAAATAACTTATTGTGTTACCAGGGAAAATTGGGTAAAAAAACCTTCATTTGATTATTAAATAAAAATATATATGTCAAACAATATCAGAAAATATGGATGTGAATAGTTAGACTATTAAATAAAAAAAAATAATGGCTTCCCATTACATCCCATGAAGGGACAGGGGAGAGCTTCTCACAATCACTGAGCTTTGCGCTTTCCAGTTTTCACTCACTGATTGGGACCTACAGTTTTACACCGATTCCGAACGGTATTTTGAGAAGCATATTCATGGCTAAATACTTGATAGTGTTGCTGTCACTATGTGAGGAGACCGCCGCCGAAAGAAATTTTAAGGTGGTCTGAGCAGGGATCGAACCCAGGATCTCATGTACAAGAGACCCGCACACTACCATTGCAACCACCGACGGCCATAAGAGCAGTTAGATTATTACTATATACATAAAATCTTATCTTAATAGTAATATGTAAAGTTGCTAAAGATTGTACTTAATAACTCTCTGTGGGTCGATGTATATACTAATATATAAGTTTTGACTATATTCTATTGTAGTATATAAGTGTATGAAAAAATTACTATAAATAAACAAACAAAAAAGAAATATGCAATTCAATATGAAGGAGAAGAAAAAGAAGTTCGATCATAGTCCACTTTAGACGTACATTTTTTACTTTTATCTCGAGAGTATTTCCAATTTGACACCGAAGGCACTGATAACATTATGTGTAAACAACGTGTAATCTGTGCAAATTTTAAAATATATGTGACCTGCTTAACGAAAAGGGACCTCTGCGCCGAAAAAAATTTTTACTTTTTGAGTGATTCTTGGAACAAAATGCCGCAAACCGCAAGTTTCTATGTCATTTAGTTTTTTTACGAATCACCTGTAAAGATGAACATAATTAATAAAAAAATTTAAAAATGTGATATAAACAGATAATATACATAATATTTGAAAGTCCACAAACGTGTAGAAATAGAAACATTTTGCGGCAGATGGGCAACTGATAAAAGTAAAAAAGTACGTGACCGTTTAAGCTGTCTTGACTTGACTTACGTCCATACTTGATTTTCGCCAATATATCTTTATAGGCGTCATTGAAATCGTCTTGCCCATTACCATACTGAATTTGGCTTAGAATAACTAAATCTTGTTCATCTTTCTGTAATTCCAAAAAGTTATTTCTTGCAAAAACAATTCGTTCTTCCGAAATTACAGTAGTGCATCCATTCATACAGCAAAGTTTTTTACAAAAACTGCGATAAAGTTTGCTCTTCGTCAATATTTTGAAGAGATAATTGCAGCGCTTCTGAAACTTATGGCGATGAAAATGCATCCGACTCATCACCAGGGCTGGCAGAAATATGCCCGATAAAATTGGTTTTAAGCGCTTTAAAAAGCTTCAAAAAAATGTAAAATATGCAGTTAAATATGCACGAACGCTTTAATAAATTACGCACAAAAAAGGGTTTTATTTATAAATTTTTTATTTCAAAATATTATAGTTGCAATGCACAATCATATGTCGTTTCAAATTTCCAACCGAAAATGACCTGCGTTGGTCAGTCAGCACTGAAGAATAGCTCGAGAAAGATCTTTCCACATCTGTTGAGGTGGTTGGACAATTTTTGAAAAAAGTTAGTTCTGCTGGGGTTAATCCATCAACAAAATCATTAGTTATACATTTGTTTTCATGTAGTATTGAATTTACTTCTAATATTGTGCTATAACCTGGATTTTTTTTGAAAACTTGTGAAAATTTGGGAAAAAAACAGTCTGTGTGAAGTCTTTTTAACTGCTCCCCAACAGCTTTAATAATTCCAAGGCTTTCTTGAAGCTCAAGGCCCTTCGTTTGCAGCTTTTTTATAGCTTCAACCAAACATCCAAAGTTGGCTTTTATGTATGCCAAATCAGTACGAACGCTTTTATTTCTAAATATGGTTTTTGCATCGAGAATGGCCTCTGCATCTTCACTGTCAAGGGTTTTTATAAACGAGTCTAACTCAACGAAGTGATCGCAACAGTAAACCGCAGCCGCAATCCATGTTCCCCAACGCGTTATGCATGGTTTCGGTGGTAATTTTAATGTTGGAATGCCTTACGGGAAGGTGCCTTGAAATAATAAATATATTATATTGAAATATTATTGAATTAATATATATGCATTCTGTTACCTTTGTAAAAATTGCTTTTATTTTTGCTATCAATTCATTGACGATTGAGTAGTGTTTTCGCACATACTCAGCGACACGGTGTAGACCATGCGCAAAACACGTAAGGTGCAACATTTTTGGGTATAATATGCACAAAGACTTCATTGCTGAAATCATATATGAGGCAGCATCAGTTACAACTAGCAACACATTTTTATATTGAATTCCTGCACGCAAAAGTATTATATGAGTACATACATATGTAAAAATGATTTAATTCACTTACCGTCTGGCCATAAGAGCTGCAGAGAATCATTTATAAAGGCACCTATGCATTGGGCATTCCCTTTTTCAATTTCACCAACGTTTAGCAAGTATGAAACCCTTCTTTCGTCGTCACTGCCATCTATTACTCCAAAAATTAGGTTCGCGATAAGACGCTGTTCCGAATCAGTCGTTTCGTCCACCGTAAGCCAAATGAATTTATTTTTTACTTTTATTCGCATTGCTTGCATATACTCCTCATACAGCTGAGGCACATACTTCGTACGTAAGAGCGTGCGGCAAGGAGGAGCATGGTCGGTGTATTTATTGATGAAATGCACGACTGCTGGATCCTCAACTTTATGCAAAGGAATATTTGCTGCCAAGAGCATTCTGCAGAGATCCATTTGGAATGTCGCATTTCTATTTCCTTTGAAGTCTGCAATAAGCGTTTGTTTTTTTCTTGTTGTTTTAGTGCACATGCCTTACGTTTGGCAGTTTCCACATGTTGCTTCACGTTAAACAGTTTTTCACCGGTAATATTGTGATTGCAGTACTGACAGAACAAGATTGACTGATCGGTGCGAAACATACCTGGATACTGCCGTATCACTCTCTGAAAAAACACGCTTTTGCTTTCCTTTATTTTGGGCATTTTTACTTGCTATTAATCAATCCACCACCACAAATGTCATTCAGCACAAAACTATTTTCCCACCAAATTTTGACAAATTAAAATGCAGGGTTGCCAAATTTGTCAAAAATATACAAGATAAACAAACAGTGTTGCACCAAATGTGTATAAACACACCTAAAATCCTTAAATATGCAACAAAAAACAAAAAAGTGCTAAATATGCAAAAACGCAAAAAAAATCCATAAATATGCAAAATAAGCTTTTTTAAGTAAATACATATAAATGCCAGCCCTGCTCATCACTGACTATAGGTAAACATTCTTCCAAACAATCGCTGAAGTATTGTTCTTCAACACTCTTAAATTCGTCTTCCAGACACATTTTCTTACGTTAATTAAGATTTATTTTAACCTGAAATTAATTAAATAATAGATAAATTAAATAATAATAAATAATAGATTCAATTATATCGGCTTCAATCCAAAACATTGATAATTTGGTAAGCAATAAAACAGCTCTAGTAATTTTGAAAACAAAATTAGAAAAAACGGGTTTTTAACTGTTACAAATATTTTTCATAGAGGCAACACTGCATAGTGAACATCGTGCCAGATAATCAGGTTGATTATCTGCTTTTCGGCGCAGAGGTCCCTTTTCGTGGAGCAAGTCACATATGGCAATCGATCCCAATATTTTTGGCACGTTAACCAGAAATGCATAACCAGAACTGCATAATTTACGAGTATTTTAATTCTTCGCTGCATAAAATGGAAATAAAAATTACAACCAATTGTATAAAAAAATACTTTTATTCCTAATAGGTATCATTTTAAGGAATAAGCAATATTTTAATGCTATCGCACAACAAAGTTCTATTTGTTGCATAGTTAAGCTTACATTATTGCACAAAGTTCAAAAATATTGCTTTTAATTAAAAATTGAATTTTGTTAATCAGGTTTCGAAATTATAAAGTTTTGCTACGAAAATAAAATATAAGTATATTTCATTAAAAGAAAGTGATTTTATTTTGTATAGCTGGCATCAGGTTCTGTTTGTGTATCATTCCTTAAGACCACAGGTATTAGACTACCAGTTTCAAAAAATTTTAAATCCAATATTTTATGCGCACTTTACACTTTATATGAAAAGAGGATATACATATTTTTTTTGCTTTCGTAGAACATGATCATTTTAGTGAATTTTTTGTTAATTAATAAAAAAGAAGAAAAAGACGATTTGAAATTTCAGTTAGATTACACTACTCAACAAAATGAAAAAAATGTCATGTACTCCGGATGCGATAATTTTTTCTGTGTAGATAACCTTGACATGAGCTCGAAAAACGCAATAAAAATGTTTTTTTTCGTTTGGTTTTTTTTTTGGTTAATTTGTTTTTGTATGAAAAATTGTTTCAGCAACTTACACATCTCGTCAAAATATATACTAAATGGATGGTAATAGACCCCAAAACATAATTAATGTGCGTCTTCATTCATCGGCTAGCTACAGCGGTCGTAATCGGTTGTTGAATCAGGAATTTTACAAAATTTTACCGAAAATTTACAAGTGAAAGCCCCTTAAAGCATTTTAAAAAAATATTAATTCACAGAGTGCATTTTTTTTTGTATTTTATACGCAATGTGGCAGGTTTTAGAAATCAAACAAGCTACTTTTTAAGAAAATCCATCAATTAATAATGGAGTTGTGAATTTTTTCGCTAAAGCCCTCAGAATCTACTTTTTAGTTCGAACATTGCATTTTACCTTTGAAATTATCTCACTAGTCAACCAAATGAAAAAATGTCATGTACTTCTAATGAAGTATTTTTTTCTGTGTAGATAACCTTCGGATGAGCTCGAAAAATACAACAAAAACTTTGTCTATGGTAAGGTTTTTTCTTTTTTATTACAAAAAAAATTAAAATTTGTTGGGTGACAAAAATATACGACTTTAAATTAAAAATCAATTCGATATATGTACAAGAAATTATCCTAAGGATATCAACATTAATTAATTATAAAAAAGTTTTAAAAAAAAATATCTAAACACAAAAATAAAAAGCTTGAAATTAAAAATAATTATGTGCTTTTGTCTTACTTTTATATTGTTGTGGGTCTGTTTCTCTTATCAGGAACCAGATATAGTCCCCCATCATAGCTTCGTTCCAAAATTCTTAATATCGGTGCTCTATTTCTTTCATTTGCTGATGAAAGCGCTCGCCATGCTCGTCACTCACATCGCCCAGGTTGTCCGGAAAGAAGTCCAAGTGCGAGTGTAGAAAATGTATCTTAAGCGGCATATTTGCTCCAATTTTTTTATAATTTTGGAGTAGTCGTTCGACGATCTCTCTGTAATTTGAGCTTTTGTTATTTCCAAGAAATCCGGAAACAATTTGCCGAAATGAGTTCCAAGCTGCAGCTTCATTTGGTGATAAAATGTGCTCAAACTGTTGGTCTTGCAACAACTTTTTAATTTGCGGGCCGTCGAAAACGCCTTCCTTAATCTTTGCCGACGAAAGGTGAGGAAAAATAGGCGAACGCTTCACCATCGCTGTTAAGAGCTTTCACGACGTTTTTTATGAGTCCGAACTTTATGTGAAGAGGTGGGAAAAAACATTTTCCTTTTTTATGAGTGGTGCATATTTCACGATGTCGCTATGTAGTTAACTCGTTCTGTCCAAATCCTCCTGGTGTAATGATGTTGACGATCGCGGCTGTCCCAAAGGCAGAGAAAACAAAGTACTTTGTGAATCCACCTTGTAATCCACAAAGGATACCGATAACCTTAAGGTCGGCACAAACTTTCCAATCGTGCCTCTTATAGTTAAGGCACTTTAGTAGATTGTCCATGATTTCGTATGTTTCTTTGGTGTCAACGGCATGAGCAATTGGAATCGAGGGTTTCTTGTTGCCGTTGTGCAGTAAAATTGCTTTAAGGCTCTGCTTGTTGCTGTCGAAGAAAAGACGCCACTCTCCTTGATCGTAAGAGTACCCGAGTTCACCAAATAAGCCGCAGATGTTGCCTTTTTTTGTATAGTACCTTACGTATGGTTCATGACGCTTCCTGTAGATTGTTGTCACCACACCAGGAGCCAAGAAACCGAACTGTTTCATGCGCGATGCATGCAACTCTGCATCTTCCTTGGAGAGTTTCAGTTCTCTAACCCAATCGTTCAGTTCTGCTTGCGAACATAAGCGTTGACCTCCATGCAATGTATATGTTGACTCGCATTCTGATGTGGTTTCTACTGTCTTCGGATCTGATGTTGGCAACGGACGGTTGCGGGTCCACTGGTTCTTCGGAAAATGGCAGTGGAAAAGTCACTGTTGAAACAGCAGCGTAAGTCCATCGTATATTTTTTCCCACGCCGGTTTTTTTGCTAAGACAGAAGTAGCAATCTGTTACATGGCAAAGCGGTTCTCTCCAAAGCATTGGCATGATGATTCTCGGCTGGCGTCTGAAAGAATTTCAATAATAAGTTATATATGTTCTTGAATTTCGTAATCTACACTTACCTTGAGTCAGCTAGCTGTACGTAGCACCTTGGACATAGAGCACTTGGTGTCCACCGCTCATCTATGTTTGAGACCTGTAAATTGAAGCTCTCTTCAAATGAACCTCTCAATTTAGGGAAAACCAACGCATTTTTTTCAGAAACGTATTCTCCGCACATGTAACAAAAATTACTTGGATTGGTTACTTGCGAAAGTAAGTGATATTTGGCAATGTTCATCCTTAAATACCTAAAATAAAATCAGGCACAACAGGTAGTGGTTAAGGTAGTTGTAGAGGTAGCAGAGTGACCAACAAAACGCATTGTTGCGTAGTGACATTACTACCTTCCGTTATTATTTTGCAAACATACACAAGTGCAATATCTATAAGTGATACATACCAGCAAAGGTGCGCATACATTGAGCCATCCCTCACTGCGATTGTTGTATTTTTCGAGCTCATCTGAAGGTTATCTACACAGAAAAAAATACTTCATTAGAAGTACATGACATTTTTTCATTTGGTTGACTAGTGAGATAATTTCAAAGGTAAAATGCAATGTTCGAACTAAAAAGTAGATTCTGAGGGCTTTAGCTAAAAAATTCACAACTCCATTACTAATTGATGAATTTTCTAAAAAGTAGCTTGTTTGATTTCTAAAACCTGCCACATTGCGTATAAAATACAAAAAATGCACTCTGTGAATTAATATTTTTTTAAAATGCTTTAAGGGGCTTTCACTTGTAAATTTTCGGTAAAATTTTGTAAAATTCCTGACTCAACAACCGATTACGACCGCTGTAGCTAGCCGATGAATGAAGACGCACATTATTTATGTTTTGGGGTCTACTACCATCCATTTAGTATATATTTTGACGAGATTTGTTAGTTGCTGAAACAATTTTTCATACAAAAACAAATTAACCAAAAAAAAATTTTTAAAATTTAAAAAAAAAAAAAAAAAAACCAAACGATAAACTAAAGTTTAAGTTTAAAAAACTTTACAAACTAAAAGTTTAAATTTTTTGGGTTTTCCCAAAAAATAAATAAAGATTAAAAAGATATTCAACTCGGAAACAAATGGCTTATAGATAAATTCTATACGCTTCTGATAGGGCCTAACATGGTTCAGACGTTTAAATATTTCATGGTGAGGTGGCGGGCATTGCTTAACACCCAAGATAGTAGCTGTAACTCAGCTCGAATGAATGCCTAAAGGATGTTGACAGACCCAGCACAAGGATCCGATGCGGTAGTCTAATGAGTCACCCATCTCACCCAATCACCCGCAATCAATACAGAAATATCGACAAATTAAAGAAACCAACTGACGCCCTATGTTCTTTTAGTTTAAATAAATAATTGAAAATCAAAGAAACTTTACAAATATTCCTTACCCACAACCCATTTTTCTTACAATGCAGCACGTTGCAATGAATCAAGATATACGAAAACATATACATACAGGGTGGCTGATGAAATCCGCTACCAAAAAAAAATTTAATCACTTTTTTTCTATTTAATGAATCCGGTTATTTTTTTTTATTTTGCAGACTGTTTTTAAGATTTAAAAAAAGTGAACAACTGGGACACTGAACAAGAACTTGGATTGTCCACCGCTATCACGCACTGGAGTCCGTAGTTTCAGTCAGATGGAACATAATGGGACTTGTTAACAATTTTGCCAAGCATGGGACAGTCAACATAAGACCTTACCATCGAAACCCTTCAGTTCGAACGGAGGAAACAATCGCTGCTGCCATACAAAACAATCCAAGAGTTTCGACAAAAAGCTTATCTGTTCAAATGGGTATGTCAGTCAATTATGCACAAAGATTTGGACTTATTCCCATAAAAAATTCAAATAGCCAACAAACACAGCAGAAATCCCGATTCGCATGGAATTTTTCCAGAAGATGCTTCAAATGGTGGAAGAGGACGGAGAAACATGTTGAATTGTCTTTTCATGTCTGACGAGGCCCATTTCGATTTAAACGGCAACTTAAACAAACTAAATTGTCGAATATGGAGTGCTTCCAACCCACAGCTACTCCATGAGACGGAATTGCATCCATTTCGTGTCACAGTGTGGTGTGCAGTTTCATCACGCTGCATTGTCGGGCCCTACTTCTTCGAAGAAAATGATCACACCAATACGGTTACCGGAGACCGTTACTTGAGCATGTTGAAAGAGTTTTTCTATCCAGAATTACGCCGAATGACAATTTCTTTCAACTCTGTGTGATTTCAGCAAGATGGTGCAACTCCTCACATAGCCCGGCCCATTATGACAGAATTGCGACGAAAATTTCCCAATAAGCTGATATCCAGAAACTCCACATTCCGTTGGCCCCCCAGGTCGCCTGACCTTACTGCACCTGACTTTTTCTGATTGCAAACAAGAAGTCTACAAACAAAACCAACAAATTTGAATGAACTAAAGCAATCCATTCGAGAAACAATTGCGGCTATTCCTGTCTCAACTCTCCAAGCAGTAATGAACAACTTTTTGGTAATATGTCGCACATGCATCAACGAGCAGGGGGCGCACATGAATTCCATTATTTCTAAAACTAATTAAACTATAATTAATAAAATTTAATGAACTTTAACATTAATAAAAGAAAAATGAATTCCGTACACTGAAAAAAAAGTTTTTTGATCACACTAATTCCCTAAAGAACCGACAGTTGGTAACGCATAGATACCCATTTCGCTTACAATTCAGCAGGGTGTACTAAAAATAACATTGAATTTGAAGCGACTTCGACGAATTCAATAGGACATCTCTTAAGTATGTTCAATACACATTTGTTAAATATATTTCAATGACGAAATTAAAAACTAAGCAGTCTTCCGATAGCTGCCATGGAAATAAGACGTGGAGTTAGAAATTTAAAACAATGGCGGGTAATTTTTAGAAAAAAAAATCCAATGAGTGTTCGAACTCACGGGCGATGTGTTAACACCTTTTTGCTACACGGTACCTGTTCGATTTCTATGAACACATTCGTAAATGTTACATTGGAAAATAGAAAACAGCGTTCAATCATATGATGACGTTACAGTTAAATAATATTAATACTTAAAATTATTTAAAGACCCAGTGCAAGCACATGTGTCATTATTTTCTTGCTCAATACTTTTTGTTTTATTCCCACAAAAGTCAAAGAATGCAAAGCAACAGACACGTGTACATACATACATACATTGTTATATTCGTACGATATAACCGAAGATCAACATATACTTTTTTAATATTACTCCAAATTAAAACACTTCAATCTCGGCTCGCCGATATCGGATCGCCTTAATTTTTGGCCTAAACTCTTCGTCGAAACCCGCACTAGCTTTTTAATCCAAAAATTAATAAAATCGGCTAGCAATTTCCGGAGAAAATCGCGTGGGAAAATTATATGAAAATCGCACAATAATCACTTTGAATACCGACTGCCAAGCAACGAACAAACAAACGATGATTTACTCTTCCAAACCTAACACTTGCGTATGTATTAGTGCGATAGTTTACTGCCCTAGAGGCGCGCGTATAGATGTTAACACATCAATAAAAATAAAAAAATCCAATGAGTGTTCGAACTCACGGGCGATGTGTTAACACCTTTTTGCTACACGGTACCTGTTCGATTTCTATGAACACATTCGTAAATGTTACATTGGAAAATAGAAAACAGCGTTCAATCAAATGATGACGTTACAGTTAAATAATATTAATACTTAAAATTATTTAAAGACCCAGTGCAAGCACATGTGTCATTATTTTCTTGCTCAATACTTTTTGTTTTATTCCCACAAAAGTCAAAGAATGCAAAGCAACAGACACTTGTACATACATACATACATTGTTATATTCGTACGATATAACCGAAGATCAACATAAAATACTCTTTTAATATTACTCCAAATTAATACTCCAAATTAAAACACTTAAATCTCGGCTCGCCTTAGTTTTTGGCCTAAACTCTTCGTCGAAACCCGCACTAGCTTTTTAATCCAAAAATTAATAAAATCGGCTATGAATTTCCGGAGAAAATCGCGTGGGAAAATTATATGAAAATCGCCCAATAATCACTTTCAATACCGACTGCCAAGCAACGAACAAACAAACGATGATAAGACAAAACCGAAGATCAACATAAAACACTTTTTTAATATTACTCCAAATTAAAACACTTAAATCTCGGCTCGCCGATATCGGATCGCCTTAATTTTTGGCCTAAACTCTTCGTCGAAACCCGCACTAGCTTTTTAATCCAAAAATTAATAAAATCGGCTATGAATTTCCGGAGAAAATCGCGTGGGAAAATTATATGAAAATCGCCCAATAATCACTTTCGATACCGACTGCCAAGCAACGAACAAACAAACGATGATTTACTCTTTCAAACCTAACACTTGCGTATGTATTAGTTTGATAGTTTACTGCCCTAGAGGCGCGCGTATAGATGTTAACACATCAAAAAAATCTGTATACATGCAATTCGTTTTTAATATTGCCTTGAAGGTATATAAGACGCCTTTAGGAATCCCAAAAGGAATTGAAGGTCAAAAGATAAGATTTAAAATATAAAACAATGCATTATTGAAGAACTTCTGGATGACATGATTTCATAGCTTTAATGTAACACATTTCAATTTAAATTCTGCACAAATATATTCGTAACAATATGCCTTTATTTATTTGTATTAAAAACATATAACAGTTAAGTGGGAATTCACCATATTAAAATCATACATTCGGTAGGGGAGAAGGTAAGCGGTATTTTACCACTCCTGTCTTACAAACATGCTTCCACAGAAGATGCATCTTGTACTGGGGAGATATCCGATTTGCCTCAACTTTTCACTAAGGTATTTATAGACAAACGGTGAAAGAATACGTGTTCATTAAACTTAACAAACAAAAATGTGCTGCCTACAATTCTTCAACACCCTAATAGAGATATATGTTGAGGCTTGAAGTGTGCTTATCAAACTAAAGCGGTGTAATCGTATCCATTTCCAAATGTACCTAAACTTCAATTAAATTATTGATTCGAATATGTTACACATTCACTTATCCTGTCTGAGCTCTTTCAATCAAATTGTTTTGCAAATGATGGGATGACTGTGGTGATTTATAAAGTTGTTAAATAGGCAGAGCTCGCAAAATATGCTCAACCAAATTTATTTCCGCGGTCTGGTCACTCAAAAGAAAAAATGAGACGGAATCGCTCAGTGTCTGCACAGAAACCCTCATTTCCGTTTCGTTCGTGTTCTCGCTCTCGGGTTTCGGGTTGAGCGCAACACACGAAGCGGTCAATAAAAGGTCTTTATTTTAATTGTTGCATTTGCCTTATGGTGTTGCCTTAGATATTTCGTCACAGGCAAAGCATTAAAGAGAAAGGTAGAGGAGGATAGGGCGCTCACTTGTGTGTAAACACGTATGCAGTAATAGAAAATGGCGCCGCACACAAATACGCTCAGAAGACCGTAGGCCAAGTTTTTTCGACGTAATAGCTTATTCACATTTACCGCGTTTCAGCTGAAACGCCGGCGTTTCGCTCTCTTGAAATCATGGTGTGGTTTCATGTGACATTTCTCATTTCTGTTTTGTATTTTCTGTATTGACTGTAAACAACACAAACGCACATTTGTGAATAAAGAAATATAAAATAACATTGATACATACATATGATACATACATTGATAATAACATTGATACATACATATGATACATTCATTGATAATAAGATTGATACATACATACATAAATCACATTGCAATAAGTACTTACCACCACAAAGCAAACTAGAATTGTAAACAAACAGATTTGTTTTCCCTCATTTTCTGACATTTGCTTTGAACCAGCAATGGAAATTTTTTCATTTTACTCCTTTTTTTAACTACTATTGGAGTACAACACTGTGCTCTCTCTCATTTTTACTGTGATTTCAAACAAACTACAGTAAAAAGAGAATAATGTTTGCGTTTTTTTGTATGGAAATAAGTGTCAATTAAAGTGTGTTTCGCTGAAATCATCGAAAGAGAGCGAAACGCCGGCGTTTCAGCTGAAACGCGGTAAATGTGAAAAGGGTATAAAGTGTCTCGAGTGAACACATGAGCCGAGCGAGCAAACAAAACGGTCGTCTGTTGAGCGAAGATCAAGCCAAAGAAGAACGAAGTTTGAGGGGTTTTTTGGTGACGATTGGTTTTTTTCTGACAACAAGCATGAAAGAGACCAATTATTGCGAGCTCTGTAAATAGGTTATCGCACACCAACGAGTATATTATACAATAGTTTAAACTAATATACTTAGCACAACAATGGACATGTAGTTACGAAATCAATTTAGATTTAATAAATATTCTAATTAAAGGGTTTTTCAACAGAGACGCTACAAAAGTAAATCGATAGGGACAGCAAACGAACCCCATATTTGTTCCCGCTCTTTTGACATTTCTCTTCAGTACGGTTTGACATTTTATCATGGAAAGATATGCGAGCCAACAACGAGTCGAAATTATTAAAATTTACTACCGAAATTTGGAGTCAGTGGCCTCAACTTTAAGAGCGCTACGTCCAATTTATGGTCATCATAATCGTCCTACCAGATCAACAATTGAGCGTCTAGTGGAAAAATTTGAATCCACAGGCACAGTACAAAATGTTCCCGTGCCAGTGAGACAAAGAAGTGCCCGTAGTGTCGAGAATATTGCTGCCGCTGAGGCTTCAATTCAAGAAAGCCCAAATGTGTCTCTCACACGTCGTTCTCAAGCGTTGGGCATCTCTGTGACGTCGTTGTGGCGAATTTTGCGAAAAGATCTTGGCCTACATTCTTACCAGATCAAATTGACGCAAGAACTGAAGCCGCTTGACCACCATAAGCGTCGTCTGTTCGTGAATTGGGCTGAGCAACAACTTGAAAATGATTCGGATTTTCATCGGAAATCGTCTTCAGCGATAAGGCTCATTTCTGGCTGAATGGCTTCGTCAATAAGCAAAATAGGCGTTATTGGTCACACAGAAATCCATACGTAATCCACGAGTCATCATTGCGTCCCGAAAAAATTACGGTTTGGTGCGGTTTACGGCCGGCAGCGTCATTTAGCCTTACTTCTTCCATGATGATCCAGACCGGCACATTATTGTGAATGCGAATCGCTCGCGTTCAACGATAACCGAATATTTTTTGGCCCCAATTGGATAATAGGGACTTGGAGGATATGTGGTTCCAACAGGACGGCGCCGCAAACCACACAGCGAATGCCACAATCAATCTATTGAAAACCAAGTTTGGTGAACGTGGTATCTCACGAAATGGCCCAGTTAGATAATTTCCTGTGGGGCTACGTCAAGTTTATGGTCTATGCAAGCCAGCGACGATTGATGAACTTCGTACGAATATCGAACGTGAAATTGCAGCAGTATCGGCCGATTTATGCTTGAAACCGTCGAAAATTGGGTTCAGCGTCTGGACTTCTGCAAGCGTGCTCGTGGTGGCCACGCAAAAGAAGTCGAGTTCCATACATAATGGCATCGAATGTACTTTCACAGGAATAAAGAATTTCATTGGTATCTAAAACCGGTTTTGTTTTATTTAAAAAAAAACTTTGGTAGCGCTCTTATGAAAAACCCGTTAGTTATTTAAGCTGACATAAAATTCGAAATATGCTATTTTTTTTAATACAAAATCAGACTTTAGATGTTTATTTGAAAATATTTACAAATTGTGGTTTATTTACAAAAACTTTTCGAGCAAAACTTTATGTACCAACTTGTTCCAAAATTAGTTCATTTATTTGCCATACTTTTTGCTTTGTCACTAGTTTAACGTGTAGACTTTTAATTCAATTCATTTCAACTTATAGTACAATATAATCTATAATAAATAAAAGTGTTACGCCAAATTGTATTGTCTACATAATAATATGATGAGTTGTTATTGAACATAACCTAATGAAAATGTTATAATTGTTTGTGATATGTGAAATGGTGACGAAAAAATTTACACTATAGTAAACTCATCAGGGATGATTTCTGTTTATTCGGCCTTTTTATTGATACTTTTTAATTTTATTATTCAAGCTCGGGGCCATTCTATATCTCTATTAATTGAGATGTTTCAAAGCGCAGGTTTGCAATTGTATTCCTATGATTCCTGCAAACCGTATAGCTATTTCAGATCTAGTCACAGATCTTCATCAGCGGTTGTTTGGAAAGGTGCTACTGAAAAATTCAGCAAATTAAACGCAAACGAAATTTCATTTGAATTGAGAATTCACCATTATGCAAGTGTTCGAAAAAAAACGCAAGCAAAACACAAGCACACATTTGCAGCAACTTCTTTCCATATCCAGAGATCCATCGGTTATCATTGGACATGTTTTTCTTTTGTTGCCTAACAAGAGATATACAATAGAGATATAGAGATATAGAATATAGTATAAAATTAAGAAGTATGTTAGTAAACAGTATTAGAATATCTTAAAAAAAAATCATTTGGTTATTTGACACCCAGCCATCGCCTAAATTTTTTCGTAAACTTACATACACTGAAAGAATTTTGTGCGTAATTCCAATTAAATATTCTTGATTAATTCTATGAAGCTTTTATTTGTTTTATGAAATATTTTAATAATTTTAATGAAGAACATTACGCAGTTACGAAACACGCGTTCATAAAAAACTTACATTGATTACATATCATAGATTTTATGAAAACGTTTCATAACCAGTATGAAACGTCTTTATAAACAAAAATTTGACTCAATTTCTGTCTGAATCGAGTTATTAAAATACAACAAATAATTTTTTTTGATGTGTTAACATCTATAGGCGCGGGTAGACACTAAACTCACAAAGTGAATTCATCCAGTCACAGTTTGTCCGACTGCGATCACACAGATTGTCAGACTGCGATCACACAGATTGTCCGACTGCGATCATAGATTGTTTGGTGTTAAACTCTTCCGAAACGGCTGGACCGATTTGTATGAAATTTTGTGCGCATATAAGGTAGGTCTCAGGTCTCGTTGGGCCCTCGTATATCGCATTCAGAATCTATATATGTAATGAATGTCTGCTAATTCTTCGTTTGCATAAGTTGCCATTTTTAATAATTCAAAACACAACGTACTCAAAACTGTAGATTAGCGTAAACAAATAAATGTGTGCTGTTATTTCGCTTCCAAAAACAAAAACAAACATTTTTGCATTTCAGTAAGATGGTTATAACTTTGGAACGGTAAGACCTATGGGCTTCGTTTAGGCCATTTTTGAAAGGTAAGAGGTACGGCTATCTACGGCTAATATAATGTACCTGCCATCTGGCTGAGCAAATTGTGGTTATGTTTTTTCCGAAAGCTCTGTATCTCGGCGATTTGACTTTTTTCTTCTTGCTTTTTAATTAATTCTGAAAGGCCTCTTAAAGACCTTTTAAACAAGCCCAAAAATCCGATCACCGGCTCAAAAGTTAGCAACTTTACCCTACTACCCTCCAACCACCAATCCGAAAATTTTGAACCTGCTGCCATTTCGCACCCTTACATTTTCGGACATGGTTCTAGTGGACTTTTCGTCATGAAATGAGCCAAGGAATACGCTGGAGAAATTTCTCAGGAACTTCCTGAATCACCCTGTATAACATAGATTTGACCGACTCCGAAACAGAGATTGTCAAACTGCGAAAAAAAAACACACACTGATGTAGCGGCAGCGAATAGTTGGCTTGTGTGGGTGCAGAGCACTTTCAGAGCAATGAGATAATGACGTGGTTATACGTATATACAAATGAGATAGCAAGAGAGCAACGAACGTTGTGTGAACTTGTGTAGCCTACCCAATTGGCCTCGTCTGCAAGCCATCCTCAAGGACAGGTGCAAGACCATGGTAATTCATTGAAGACACGTAGGTGACCCTTCATACAAATCATCGACGAAATTTTATACCAGTGTTCGCCAAGTCATGCAAGTCCTGATGAGCGACACAGTCGCTCAGATCATCGATGACCACTTCATACATGTAATTGTCGTGTACATTGTCGCTGACGACAATATAAACGACATTTGTGATATATGATCGACGACGATCAAATTATTGACAGATTTCTATGCAAGTCGTAGACGATTCTTTCAACGACATTGTTCTTATCCAAATCGCCTACAGGGAAAAAATGTACGCATTGTATTTTAGCCCTAATGAGATAACTTACGTCTCTGAGACGTATGACAAATAAACATTTATTTATTTCTTTGATTTTTAAGGGCATACTGTTCGTAGGTTTTGCAGTTTAGAATTTGAGGGCTGTTCTTTAGATAGCATTTTTTTACAAAGCAAGACTTAATTTTATTAATTTGAAAAAAAATTTAGTTTAAAATATTTTGGAACAATTACTAATTAGACCTCAAACTAGCATACATCTTTAAGACGTATGGTTATCTTTAATGTATAAAAAAATAAGGTTATCTTTCTAGGGTTAAGTTGCTGTTGCACATACATATATTTATTTTTTTATTCATTTTTCAAACAGAACACAAACAAAAAATGGAAAGAAATAATTAAAAAAAAAGGATGGCAAATTAGTTTTTGTTGCCTAGGCGGGCATTCTCCTTAAAAAAATAAATGGTTTCCCATTACATTCCATAAAGGAATTGGGGAGAGCTTCTCACAACCAGTGAGCTAGCTGTGCGCTTTCTAGTTTTATTCTCTTTAATTGGGACCTACAGTTTTACACCGGTTCCGAACGGTATTTTGAGAAGCTTTTTCATGGCTAAATACTCGATAGTGTCGCCGTCACTATGCGAGATGACCGCCGTCGAAAGAAATTTAAGGTGGTCAGACCAAGGATCGAACCCAGGATCTCATGTACAAGAGGCGCGCACCCTAACCACGGTACCACCGACGGACTTATTTAGTTTATTTTTTATCCGCCGAAATATTGATCTACATATGATTTCCCCTCCGTTTTGGGAGCTTCTGTAAAATTATAAAAAAGTAATTAGATTTGATTACATAATAAAATAATAATGATTTATATTATATTATCCAAATATTGTTTATA
Organism: Phaonia tiefii; assembly: GCA_963931995.1. Classification (NCBI taxonomy): domain Eukaryota; kingdom Metazoa; phylum Arthropoda; class Insecta; order Diptera; family Muscidae; genus Phaonia; species Phaonia tiefii. The sequence goes on along the minus strand of OZ008368.1, from coordinate 223,174,527 downwards.
TTACATATTCAAAATAATTATTTATACTCATCAATCAAATCAAAAATTACTTCACACTTTAAATATTACTTTCACGCCCAACACAACCTTCCACTGCTGAGTTTATAGACAAACTGAATGTTTTTCTCACGTTTTTCCTTTTTTTGTCGTTATTGACCCGTTACAACGTTTATATTTTTGTTTATTTGTTTTGAAAACGTTTAAAGTATATAATATAATGTTCTTTCTTAGAACTTGTTGTTATATATCTTCGGTCGAAGACCACGTTAATGTTTGGTCACTCAGCTTGTACTCAGCGAAGTGTTATGACGAATGAACAGGATTTTGTCGCCCAGACTGTCATCGATGGGCATTAAGTACTCATCAGTTAAGTAATTTGTCTACGAATTCATTGTTCGAAGACAAATTCTTTTATCGAATCATTCCACATTTTTTCAGCGACATATGTCGTCAGCGTAATATCTTAAAGACATCGCTGACGATCAAATCATGTGACACGATTTGTCCTACTGGGTATGTACGAACATAACAATATATGCATGTACATGTGTCTGTTGCTTCGCATTCTCTTTGTTATTTGTGGGTATGAAATAAAAAGTATTAAGCAAGAAAACAATGACACTTGTCTTTAAATATTTTTAAGAGTTATTAAGTATTAATATTATTTAAATGAAACGCCATCATATGATTGATCGCCTTTTTTATTATTGTGAAAGGTGAGTCAAATCTCTCTCTCTCAGAGCAAAGAGAATAATGACGTAGGTATACGTATATAAAAATGAGGTAGCAAGAGAGCAACGAAAATGGTGTGAACTTCTGTAGCCTAAGTACGAACATAACAATGTATGTATGCCTATGAGTCTTTTGCTTTGCATTCTCTTTGTTTTTTTTTTTGTGGGAATAAAAAAAAAGTATTAAGCAAGAAATTAACGACATGTGATTGCACTGGTCTTTAAAGAATTTTGGGTATTAATATTATTGAAATGTAGCGTCATCATATGGTTGAACGCTGTTTTTTATTTTCCAATGTAACATTTACTAATGTGTTCATAGAAATGGAACAAGTAACGTGTAACACATCGCCCGGGAGTTCGAACACTCATTGGATTTTTTAAATTGTTGTTGCATAATTTTTTAATATTTTATGCAAACTAATCTAAAAACATTTACTGCTAATCGCTAAACTAAGTTTTAAACAAAATTAAGCAGCAACAAAACCAACAAAAATGTTGACTGTTGATTGGTTCAAATCCGTTACAAATTAGGATGAGTTGCAGGTTGGAATTCAAGAGCGCGATATTGTTTTTGACAGTGATGGAAATGTGTTCGTTTATATGTATGTAGGTATGATTTGGTCCAGCCCAGCGGACCAAAACTTCGTATACGATATCGCATACGAGAGTTACGCGAAACCTTTGCGGGTAAAACTCTCGAAAACAGATCCGAAAACGATCGGGAAATGAATCATCAGTCGCTCAGTTTGTGGCAGTAAAAGTTTCGTTTACGATGTCTTGCAAGAGATTCGTTTGCGAGACTTTTTCAATATCTTTTGCGAGAACAACACGGAAAATAAAACAAAATGCAATAGCCAAACACAACGACAACAATGTTTCTCTCTTTTCGGCCGTTTAGCACCCGTTTTTAAACCAGTTTGCGAATATTTGGGCGAGTTTAATTTCTCCCCCGGTTTTGGTCCGGTAAATACTCGCTTCTGAGCCCGTTTGCGAGCATTTAGCGTAACACTCGCTAAGGCTCGGTTTTTTGCCCGCTGGGTAGTATAGATAGGCATTGCAAAACACACACACCTAGCAGTCATTGCCAGTTACTCATAAATCATGAACAAAAATTAAGAGATTAGGAGACATATGTATGTTTCGTCCACCCAATTACGCGCTATAACAAAATAGAATTTTGGTTTCCAACTCCCTTTTACTTACATATTCTCTGAATATCATTTTACTAACACTAAAACATATTCATTCAATTTGTTGTTTTCTAAGTTGCCTATAACAACATGCAAAAAAGAAAAAAAATTGGCGATTAGCAACAAGAATGTGCATGCATACATATGCAGGTGCGTAGCGTAGTACAGTAACTTTCCCTGTCGGGAATTGAGTAAACTTCAAGCTAACAAGTGGTTAGTCAAAGATGAGTCACAAGTGACTCAAAAGCTGACTCACTTTCCTTGTTAAATGCTATTCAGTTTTTACACATGACGGCATTGCAGCGAGTCAGTACTCACTCACTCTGCATAAGTTTCAGTTAACCACAAGCTACCTCACTATTAGTTAGTTTTATTATTTAATAGTGCAGAACTGACTAGCTTATGACAGACTTATCATAAGCTAATCACATACGTAAGTAAATCAACGAAAAGTAATTTAAAACAAACTTTATTATTATGTAAGTAAAACTATAAAAAACATTAAATTAAAAATGTATTAAAAATTAAATTAAAACTTCACGACATATACATATATTTAAGTAAAACTAAAAAAAATACAGCAGACAGTTGTCCGAGGCCTTCGGCCACGCACTGTCCCTGCAGGCTATGTCAGAGACACGGCCATTAAGTTTAACGTAGAATACGCCATCCGATAAGACAGAAAACATATATAACAATAAATGATAAATAACATAAGCAATTATTCATATATTTTTTATAATTATATATCCATGTTAAATTCAAATTCACATTTAACATTTTGTTTCACTTAAATACATAAGTTAATATACGAAATTTTAATATTTCATCAATCAAAACAACAGCCGAAGGTTTGTGTCCACACTGAAACAGCATCATAGTTTGTGTCCACGCTACAAACTCAAACCCTCAACCAAACACCACACATATGTTTGAGTGTATGTCGAGCCCTCAGAGCGAATTTATCGTAAGCGACAAAACACAAATTTTACAGGAGAAGGTTTTTTTTGATTATTTTAAAAATGGTTGCCTAAAATCAAATATGTTTGGAGGCAAGAATGTCTAATTTTGTTGCAGTCACCGAACTGATGTTTAAAAATGGCTAATTGTTTGCACTATGAAGTAGATTTGGCGCTTACGATAAAAACTTTTTATTTGGATAAACTTACAGTGACAAATCTGTGGCGCTTACGATATATGTTATTTTGTACTTTGAAACGCAAAATGAGAAACAAAAGTGTGTATTTATTTTTAAAATATTTATTCAGACTATGTATTGTATTTAATAAGTAGGTATACATATTTATATGGATATAAAAAGGTTTAAACTGTGTTTTAAGAATAATGAGATGTATCAATGTCTTCGTTGTCAGTTTCAGATAGTGTGTCTTTGATTTGGTCTCCACTTTTCATATTAAAGTATTCCTGATGGTATCGTTGAGGGATTATTTCCTTTTCACATAAATTTCGAAGATCTCTTAATTTTTCCACTGATATTTTTAGTTTGTGTGGGTAGAGTAGGTCCGGTCCATTCGCAACGATCATTGAACTGTTTCTGGAGCGAATTACTAAATTTATATTCAATTCATTCACTTTGCTATCCTCAAAGTATCCATATTTAAATTGTGCGCTTAAGTTCAGTTTGTCAAAATGGGCAGATCTCAAACTGTGAAATTCAATTTTTATTTTTGATGGAAGAAATGCATTAGAAAATGACTTCCAGTCCTTAAAATCTGAATGACTAAGTATAATGCTTTCATAATATTTTGGTGTCGTACGTGAGTTAGAAATTAATGTCGACCACTCAGAAGGGGCCCAAATAGTTCTTTCTTTAATAAATGTTTCAATTGAGCATGTATAGAGTCAACAGGCATAATTGTATGACTGGGCAGCAAAAATGTTATGTTAACCTTCTTAACGCAACTTGAACTCTTTAAAAAGAATGGAATAACTGACAATATGGCCCGGTTCCGGTTTTGGCCTGCACAGCTGTCACAAAATAGACTCACAGTACTATGTTGTTTCCGTTGGTCCACTATGGTCAAATATTTAAAAATCACTGAACATATTTCATTGCATCCTCGTTTGCTATCACATTCGCCCCACAAAAAACAATATCCAGACCTGGTTCCGCTTTCATATATACTTTCATTGTAGTAAGCATATTTTCTGGAGTAAAAAAGACTCATACTTTTGCCATAAGGTGTATTAAGCACCTTCTGTAGATCAAAACTTGCGCATAATGTGTCAGCGTTTTCCACCTTGCTCTTCGCTTGTTCGGCCAAGAAGATTTCTTTGGACTTGTCCTTATCCAGAATATGGCTTTTATATTCACTGGAATCTTTCAATCTGTTACGGGCTTCTGCAACCAAATTCTTAAATTTTTCACATATGTTGCGTTTATTTTTTTTTGGAGTATGAAATCCCAAATGAAAATCATTATTGAAAACTGTGCGAAAGTTGTATAGCGAGACTATTGATGATTCTTGCTGTTTTTCCTTCAAATGCTCCACATAAAGCTTGTACAAATGCGATACATTGCGTAATTCTTCTGGCAAGTAGAGCTTATTGCTTTTATTGCGGCAATAGTGGGATGGAACAGCAGGTAAATTCCCAATATACCGTTTTACTACATTTATCTTGAAATCGCAGCACTTATTATGTGCCGGCTTTTTTGTCTTCCTATTTCGAACAATGCTTTTAGTTTTTGCATTTAATAGGGTATGACGCAAAGTCATTTGAGAAATACCAAGTGTTTGTAATAAAAATTGTTGACAAACCTGGGTATGCTGGCCACGAATATTTATGTAGTACTCATAAGTCACTTTTCTTTTTCCGCTTGACACCCGTCTTCTCCCTTTTTTTTTTCCTTAATACATGACAGAAGCCAATCTTTTTAACGAGGTCCACTTGCCAATCCCCAGTAGAATTCATTTATTTTAATCCGATCCGATTCACAAAAGTTTTGTGGGCAAGAGTTTTGACATTTTTTACCAAGACAAGGATTTGGCTTAATATTCTTTGAAACAATGCAACATTTTTTATCCTTTTTTAGATTTTTCTTTCTTCCTCGTTTCCCAACGCAAGTTGTTTCATCCAGAAAATGGTCAACATCTGATTCATCATGTTCAGAATCAGAGTAATCAACCAATTTGCAGATTCCCATGGGAAACTGAGGATTTTCTTTGTCCTGGAAATCACAATAAATGTCAGTACTTTTTTTGAACACAATTAATAAAATCGTCTTACCTTTGTTGAGAAGCAATCCATTTTTAAGGAAATGTATTTTTCTATTCACTATGTTGTTCAAAACCTGGAAGCAACAGTCAGAAATTTTCACAGTTATCATTCCAAAATTATTGTGAAGTTAGTTGTGATGAATTGGCTACGTTCAGTTTGAACTATTACATAAAAATGCAACATTGGAAAAGAACAATAGGGTATTTATTTTTTTACTGTATTGCAATGCCAAATTTTATTGGATCGTATAATAAAAATATGGGTTTGTGCGAAATTGATGACATTTTTTATATACTTCAAACAACATCGGGTTTAAAAATTTGGCACATGGCCTGGTCATGATTTTTTTTATTATTTGTTTGGGTCAAAAACTAGACGGAACTGTCTGAACACAGCCCAAAAGATTCCTTACATAGTCAAATCTACATATTCGTCCAGAAAAAAAAGCATTTGCGGTCCTGCCTTTACATACACACTGTCGCTTACGATAAAATATAAATTTTTGTAAAATGCATACAATGACTTACGATAAAATCTCACCCCAAATTTTTATCAAAAATATTAGCAATTTAAAATTTTTGGCAATTTGTATTTATGTAGCAGTTGCTAAAATGTGTGTTACAACAATAAAACAAATTTCGAAAAATTGGCGCTTACGATAATTTCGCTCTAAGGGCTCGATGTGTTTAAACAATTTTCATTTGAGAAATTTAAATATTAGGAAGATATCAACCAATATGAAATGTATATCAAACGAAAGATAACATCTTCATTTACCTACAAAAAAATTTCTAAAAAAAGTTATCTCGCCGATTCCTCATAATCAATGAAATAAAGATTACAACAATAACAATCTGACATGACTCCCTGTACCGTAAGGTAAGACGTATTCTACGTCAAAAAAGAATTAAATATTTCAGCCTTTGGTATTGAAAATTAAATTAACCACACTTCCCTTTATTTTTTATTTTCATTTACTATTAAAAACGACACGTGTCTGGTCAAATCTCAAGCTATACTGAAAGAAATATACAAAAACACATCACCCAATGCTTGACAGCCTTGATGTTATACAACAACACCTCCCGCTATCACATTATGTACATTAGGGCGGGTCGATTTGTAGGGAGTGACAAAATTCACCAATTTCCCTATGATTTCCGTATTTTATGGGTTATTCCATGAAAATTTGCCGAAGGAACCATACCTCTATCGTTAAAATCGAGTCCCCTACTTTTTGTTGGTAAAAAGTTCAAAAGTTACGGGCATTTTTGTCCAAATTTTGGACCATTTTTCCATTTTTTTCATGATTTTGTCCAAGAATATTACTTTCGTGGCCATTTTTTTGGCTCAATCCATTATTTAATTCAATTTACAATTCAAAACGAAGAGTTTAAGCCCAAATTTATCGCATTCGGTTGATTAATTCATGCGATATTGCTACAACAAAATAACACATAAAACCAACTTTTTGATTTTTCTCCCTTTTTATTTTTTTTTCTACAAAAATTCAAATTAAGAGATAATAAAGTATCTATCAAACTATAAAGTATCAAAAAAAAATATTCAATTTGAGTGTAGTAAAAGACAAAATGTGAAAAAAAACATTATTTTTTCTGAAAGTCTTGTTTGCTTTCAAGTCTGGGTGTTTTCGTACGGCTCTCTAATGTCGTCGCCATAGCGCCTTCTACATTCTTTCCTGCAACTCGTTTAGCAGTGGCAGCCAGCAATTGGACATGTCTTTCCGTTCCTTGAATGTGTAAAGGAATTTGTATGCCGCAGAGCTATAATACTTAACATTGAAATACATTGGCGTGTATACTTTTATTATATAGTTAGCCAGAATTTTTAAATTTTCAGTTGGATTATTAGTTGTCACATACAACCGTAATAATCTATTGGCTTTGGTCAGCACACGAGAATGTGTAATTGGCCCTGGTTTTATGTGAGACAAATCCGCAGGAACCACACCATTAGAAATTGCATTGGCCATTAACATCAAGTACCTCGAATCGGTAGATAATTCTTCTGGATTTAAATCACCAGGAGGCATAATTTCCAAAGCGATTTCCTCAAAATCTGTTACCACCTGAAAAGAAAACATAAAAGCTAAAAAATAGAATGAAAAATGGTAAAGAATCAGCTATAAAAATTACATACCGGAAGATTTTCACAATCAGCAATTTTTGAGCTCAACTTTCCGGTAGTTGATCGTGCTCCAGTGGTGGTTGATTTGTCTAAAGTGTCAAACAAATGTCTAAACGGAAGCTCGTTAAAGTGCAGAAGACACACAAACCAGTGCAGTGGTCTCTTTAACTGTTTTTCGAATAGTCGCAAAATTCCACCGTGTACGCCAGTATTTGTTGGTTCACCATCAGCGCATATGGCAATTAATGAATCGAGAGACAATTGTTTTTCTTAGAAGAATTCGATCAATTTGTTGACTTTGCTTGCCGCAGTTTCACTTTCTAGTTTTGTGTAGCCTATCAATTGAGATTTTGGTTCCCTCAAAACAACTAGATGAGGTTCTTTAACCATCCTTGGATGCAACTTCTCATAAATTTTTTCTACAGTTAGAGCATCATTTTTCCTGCCGTCGAATGAAAATGATATCAAATTTGAGCCATCATACCGCTTACGAAGTGCGTCTTGTCTCCATTTTTCTATTTCTCTACGAAGTTTACTTTTATCCATGATGACAAGATTGCCATGAGCATCTTTTATGCCCAGGTCTTCCATCAGAGCTGTTGCCAATGCTGATCCCATTCTATCATGCACACCAAATCTGTCACACATCATTGCATAGCTTTTAGTATTGTTGAGTATAAGTTCAATATTAAGTTGATTCCAAATTTCTACCAATCTGTCTGCTACTTGGGGAGTAAATGTTTTATACGAAAACATTTTGCTTTGGGCTTTTGAACGTTCGGCCACGAAAAAATTGTACTTCAATATATCTCGTTTAGTTGACAGATTAATATCAGGTAATTCACAGGCCACACCAAAAGAGAAAACATCATGAGAGACCAAATGTTGCAAACTACTGCGTTGGGTATCTGTTGGATTTTGCGATGAACCAGGCTCTGAATCCATTTTTTAAACCGTCACTAAAAGAATTAAATAGGGTTTTCATAGAATAATAATATAACTATTAACTATAATAGTTAGCAATGTTTTTACACCTACCTTTAAGTCTTTTCTAAATTTCAAAATAGTTTGATTATTTGTTAGTTATTTCAAGTAACACTTCACTGAAATGACGCTCAAACAAAACTAGCATACACTGGAATATTATAAACAAACAAAAATAAAGAAGTCTATAAAGAAACTAAAAACAAAAAGAAATAAACAAACATAACACAGGGTGTGCACCCTGTGAAAAAATATGCCAATAATGTAAAGCGCAAATCAGTCCAGTCGTAACGTAAGGTTCGTAAGCTTCGTAATTCAAAAAAATTGAGCCAAAAAAATGGCCATGAAAGTAATATGCTTGGACAAAATCATGAAAAAAATGGAGAAATGCTTCAAAATTTGGACAAAAATGCCCTTAACTTTTGAACCGTCGGACCAATGTTGGAGATTTTTTTTTGTGAATTGATCAAAATGAGCTCACCTACTGGCGATTAAACCCGATCAATAGTTTTTGAGTTATGGATGTGAACGTGTAGGTAATATTTCATACCAACGTCAATTTGGGAAAGTATCTACCAACAAAAAGTAGGGGACTCGATTTTAACGATAGAGGTATGGTTCGTTTGGCAAATTTTCATGGAATAACCCATAGAATACGGAAATCATAGGGAAATTGTCGAAAAATAAATCGACCCGCCCTAATGTACATACATACATCTTGACTTCACCATTCACAGTTATGTTTTGCTTTTTTTCTTCGCTTATTTTTTCATGGAAATTTGTGAATTTTGTTACTATGGCTCAATTCTTACATACATCTACATTAGCTTTGAGTGAGCATGAAGCTGGTTCATTGCTGCATAACCATTCAGTCAGTTGTTAACATGTTAGTAATGAGTTAACTTGATTTTGAGTGAGCTCGCAAATGTCCGACAGGGTTGTTACAGCAGTTGCATTGTTGTTTTATTCTATATCTATTCAATTCTCTTTACTTACTTACTTACTTATCCGGTCTCGGACAACCCCGGCGGGCCAGGGACCTTACAAAACGAAGATAACATATTCCGCCAACCAGTTCGATCTTTTGCTTTATTTCTCCAGTTGGCAATACCAAGTTTACGCAGGGATTCGTCAACCTGATCCCTCCAGCGGAGTCTTGGTCTTTCTGTCAATTCCTATCAATTCTCTTTACTGAATGTTTTTGTTGACGTTGTTGCTGTGATCGTGCAAAGCAAAGGGTGAACCATGGTAGAAATATAATGGTAGATGCAGTACGACACTACTACTCCCACTACTCCCTCTTTCCACCCTCCTCTACCTAAATTTCCGTCGCCAGCACAATGCATTGCATTTATAGGGGGCATCCCCTGAGTGCTGGTCTTAAAAAAAAAAAAAAAAAAAAAAAAAAAAAAACAAATACAACAAGCTAAAAACAACAGGCATTTTGTTTTTGCTCAGTGTCTGTGTTGTGTCAAGTCAGCTGATAGAAAAATGATGAAAATATAAACAAATTTGCAAAAAGGGCCATTTAGAAAATGATCGAGTGTTATTTGATATATTGAAAGTGTTTAAGTGTGAAAATTAAAACGTTTGTATGTAATTTTTGCAAAGAAATATTTCAAAAACATCATTTGCTGGCGAACGGGGGTTGCAAACAAACAAATGTAAACAAACTTTGACGTAAGAGAAAAACTTACTCACACTCAGGCCAGAAAAAAATTCAAATCAGCTGGACTAGTGCTTCTACTATTTCTTTGTACCATGGGGTGAACCAAGAACAAAATCACCAATGATTTTAGTCTTGTAGTGGATGCCAAAGAGGCAACGTCCTTAAGTGCGAAAAATAGCGTCTAACCAAATAAGTACAAAAAAAAGAAATTTTAAGATTAAAAAAATTGATTTTAAAGGCGGTTTTAATAAATACATAAGTGTTTTAATTTTAAAGAAAAAAAAAAGTTTTATTAAAAGAAAAGTTTGTGCACAGGGAGAAAAAATTAAAACTTTTCCGAACAAAAAATTAAAATATATAAGAACTGGAAATTTTAAGAAAAAAAAACAAACCGCTCTTTGCGTTGCGGTGCAGATACTAAAAACTTTGGAAAAATACAATAAAAATGTAAATATAGTGACAGTCTTTGTCCGTAGTCCTCATTCCCCTGTTTTTATTGTGTTTTTTGAGATTAATGTCGTTTTCCTCGGTCAAGTCCCATTAAAATTTTAAAGGCTCATTAGCCTCGAAAACAAAATAAAATTAGGCAGTGTGGACCAGCCATAACAGAAAATTTACTTTAAACGATTAAAAACTTATCATTTTCTAAAATGTTACGACTGTTACAGGAGTTGTGGCGAGATTTATAAAAATGCTACTTCCTTCCAAAGGCATGTCAACAAGAAACATATCAGTAGCCCAATATAATGGGATACTGAAGAATTAAATAATAATATTTCCGGAAGAGGAAATATTCATTTTCCTACAATTAATGAGTCGGAAGACCCCAAAAATGTTGACCCAGAAATTTCAAATACAATTAATGATATACCGTCAGCGAATGAAATCTTTGTTGGAAATGGTATCCAAAAGTGTTCTAAAATTCTAGGCACGTATACATTCAAAACATCATTTTTCTAGGAAAGACATTATTTTTATTAACGAAAATATTAAAAATTTTATATTCGAACCACTAATAGATCTGTTGGCAGCCTTTGGAAATGACATAGATAAAACTTATTCCACAAAACTTGTCTCTGCTAACATCAAAAATTTCCGAAATTTTCAACTCCTTTACAAGCGAATTTAATTGATATTGAAAATATCAATTTAGTTAAGGATTTAAACCAAGTTGCTGTTGATATCCGGGAGACTGTCTCGCACGAAAAAGGTAAGTTGACTCATATCAATCAAACCAGAAATATGGTATGCAGAAATGAAATTAATTTGGCAGTTCCTTTACAAAATGAAATGACAAAGTTAAGTAGTTTGGACTATTTAAAGCGATCATCATTAGTACTTTCTCATGTGTTCATTCGACTTGAAACGCCAAGATTGTGAAACCCAAATCAACATTCTTTCGTCTAGAACACGAACGAAAGCTTTCGTGTGAAATTGAGAAACAGGCTGTCAAAACATAATTTGTTATTAGTTATAAACGTATGTATGTGGTATGTGTAATATGAATGTAGCATATGGTTTCTAGTTTACTGTTCATAACTAAAATGTTTATTTGTATTATTAAAATCACATAACTTATATGTACTAAGTGTAATATGAATTAAAGATTTCAGTTTACAATTAAAATTTTTATATTATGTTATCAAAATCACATAACTAATTCCAGATCACCGTTCCATGATCAAAAAGTCGTTCTATTTTCATATGTGATACATTATTTGTTTATCTATACATTATAGAAATCTTTGTTACTTTAATTGGTATAAAATATACTTTTTGTTTTAGTAAAACGCGTTTTGGTTTAAGCCTAAGCATTTTCTTCATAAAAAACAGTTTCGTAAAATGTATGACATGTTTGCATTACTCTTTGAAAAGCTTTCATAAACTCAATAAAAAAACATTCATATATTTCATGAAGTTGTTTCGTAGACCCTATGAAACTATTTCATAGTTTTTATGAAACAATTTCATAAAATGTTTGAAATTTTTCTATGTAACAGTCATGAAATTGTTTCATAGCGTAAATGAAAATGTGTCATAAAATCTACGAAAAATCTATGTAAATGGTTCATAGAATCTATGAAAATGGTTCATAGAATCTATGAATATGGATCATAGAATCTATGACTTCTCTCAATTATCACTACAACCTTTTGATTGTGTACTCTTGTTCTATTTTTAAACATTAACCGTTATAGTTTCATAAGTTTGATATGATTTTCATGTAAAGTTGATATTAACAAGCTTGACTATTTAGTGTGAATCCAGAGTGTAAATAATAAAGACTCATTTTAAAAGAACACAAATCGTGTCATTGAAAAGCTGTAATGTAGTTGCAATTCTAGAAATGCTGTTTTGATGTGAACATTGTGCCAAATAAAGGCAAGGAGAAATTATATGTGGATGGATATGATTACCATTTTCATTCAAAAAATGAGAAAGGCGAGTTTCATTGGTCTTGTGCGCAAAGGAAATCAAAAGTGTCGTAATAACAATAGAAACCAGTGACGAACATATTGTTAAACGGGCTCCTACCGCGCACAATCACGATCGAGAGGCGTATTGTGTATCTGTAGCATCTGCAAATAATAAAATTAAAGATATGAGCAGCTCATCTGCATTGGAACCTTCCCAAATAATTAGGGAAGCAATTGTAGATTGTCAACAAGACCACCGCGTGTACCTGCCGTCGAAACGAGCACAAAAAACCTGTACATAAGTTTCAGTCGGGTAAACCGACTTAATTATACCCTCACCCTAAGTCACCCATTGCGTGGGAGTTCTGTTAAAAAAACGCCCATACTCCAAAGTGACCATATTCAATAGCAGATTGACGACATTGCGCTAAATATTATTGAATACCCAAATTAGTCAGTTTCGCTCCCAATATTTATCTGCGGGCTACAAAAATAGACATTAGGATCGGTTGATATATTGGAGATATCGAGTCGGCAAACACAAAAAAAGGCCCAACTTTTGTATGGGAGGTACGAAACTGGGCGTGGCACAATAGTCAGTTATTATTTACACAGTAGCTTTTAGAAAAATATTACCTAGTACCGAATTTTATTAAGATCGGTTGTAGTTTATGAGAATTATCGTGCCGATCAACCGTCCATCCGCCCAACTTTTATATGGGAGGTACCAGAATGGGTGTGGCAAAACAGCTTATTTTCTATAGGAGAGCTTTACTTGACTAAATATTGACTAGTACAAACTTTCATAAAGATTGGTTCGGTTTTGCGGAACTTCTCGTGCCGAACAACCAGACGTCAAAACAACTTTTGTATGGGAGGTACCACAATGGGCGTGACAAAGTCACCTAATTTCATTAAGGTCTGAAGAACACCCTGTGTCAATGGGCGTGTCAATCTCGCCCATTTCCTCCAGTTAAGTATGCATTTACAGATTATTAACCGGTGTGAGAGTTGAAGCTAATCACATCTACCAGAAGAAAGGTTTGAAAGAAATATGATTTTGTTCTAAATCTGTCGATTTGTATGGGAGGTACCAGAAGGGGCGTGATCAGAACGCCCATTTTCCAAATATATATCTCAAAATATTTCACTTTGCAATTAAAAGATTTATATTATATGTAAATTCTTCTGATAAAAAAAAATTATTTTTTTTCCCATTATTAAATAGTTCGAATTCATCATATAATTACTTGAAAATTTTAATTTCAAACTGAACGATTTTTATAACGAAATCTTCTTGTTTTTCCCTTATTGTTATATATTTTAGTTTACTACTATTCATGACATACATAATAAATATTTGTGAATTTATCACACAATTTGTTTTGAATTTTAATTTCACAAATAATGGCAAACGCAAAATCCCCATTTTCTGTGCGAAATACATTAAAATTACATTAAAATTATGTTGTATTTTGTACAGAAAATGGGGCTTTTGCGTTTGGAGATTTTGAGTGTGGGGATTTTGTGTTTGAGGATTTTGTGTTTGCGGATTTTGATTTTGGGGATTATGTGGTACACCCTTTTAAGCCCAACTCATATGACCCATTGGTGTAGATATTGGAGTGCTTTAGTTTCTTGGAGAATGCGGATATAAGTCACAGTGATTTCTAAACATTTGCTGAATTCTCAGCCTGTCGATCTTGTCCATACATTCTCGTTCAGACCCATTTTGATTTAGTAACTCTTTTATAGTCCTGGATGGAAATTATTTTTCTGAACAATTTCCGTTATTCTTCATTTATTTTTCTTACGTGGTTTCTCAACTTCAGTCCTCTTTAGCACAACAAATAAGTGGTCCACATACTTTTTCGCGATTTTAGGATTCACTTCCAACATCATCAAAGATTCGTATAGTAACTCTTACATTATTATACCAACTATTAGTGGTGAAGTTTTTGGTGAGCGGCCGTCTGTTTTCGAAGAATACCAAGCATTACCATTTGAAAAAGTTTCTTCAACAACTGATTTGCTTACTGCCGAAACACAATAGGTTTCAAACAGGCATGATATTTGTTTATGTTTTGTTATTTACAAAACATCAAAGTAGAGGAATATTTAGTCGGTCTTTAATTAAATTTTAACTTTAATTTTCCAAATTTATTTACGCTCAAGACAATTTCGATTTAAAGTCGAATCAAAAAAGTTTCCGAATGTTAACCAGGTCTGTCTATACAGCTATTTCGGATCTTGCCAAAATAGAATTAAAATATTTTTTTTTCATCCAGTTTCATATATCATTCAAACTGGATACAGTAGAATTACGAAATTCATTACGAATAAAGTCTATAATGTAACTGCCTTATTCGCTCTTCGGTTTGTGAAAAGTTACCCGGGGACTTTTTGATTTTCAATCTCTTAGAACTCTTTAATGTTGTATAGGTGAAATACCCGAACAATGTCGAGTAGAGTGACAAGGGTGATGTGGCATTTAATGTCGAGGTTGAAGATAATGACAACTCAATATATCAGTCAAACCAAACTGAACCGCATGTGAAAATCAATGAGGAGCTAGATGCAGACTACGAAGATGAAGTAGAAACATGCTCCTGTCACTACCGAAACTTCTGACATTTATTTTACATCTAGAATTGGCAACACCGAATACTAGCATTCGTGCTCATTGTCGTCTACTTAAATATAAGAAGGAAACCAGGGCCCTACACCATATTTCGCACGCTCATCTCCGAAGATATTTAACAACTGTATGGAATTTGGCAAATCCTACGAAGAAAAAGGAATGGAAAACAATCTATTTGAAAGAGTTGGATGCATTTTTGGTTATCATTTTGCCTAAATCGATTAATGAGTCTTCATTATAACACGATAGGTTTATGTACGTTGAAAATGCATTCGCTTTGATAACGCTAACACGCGACGGGAGCGATTAATCAACAGTAAAACTGCTGGTTCGCAACAAACCATGATACGATGAAGGGTGTCGCATAGCAAACGATAAAAAGAACGCTCTCTGTATGTCAATTGCAACGCGAGCTGTGACTGAGCAGTATAGGGGAAAAAGAAAGTAGGTAAACCGTCTCTTTGGTAGAGAAAGCGCAAGTGTGAGAAAATTGAGACATACAGAAAAAAGAACTAAGCCCAAAAATTCTACCAAAAAGTCAAAAACGGAACTAATGGACATGGTTCAGTAACCCTCTTCTGCAAACACAAGAAAAAAAAATTAATGTGAGTCCGATCACAGGGGAGATGTGTAAACATCTAGTAATGAAGCTGGAAGTACTTATGCTTTTCGTATATTTTTTTAATTAATCAATTAAAAGTATCAAAACTTTCAATATTGTAAATACATAGGAATTTGCTGGTTTTTGTTTGTTTTATTTAACTTATTTGGTTAGTAAATGGGCACACTGCAGTATATATGTACTGCATTAAAAATTACAGTAAGCAGTAAATTTACTGATTACTGAAAAATTCAGTAAATTTTTACTGATAATGAAATTTAATTTGCATTACCAGTAAAATCATAGGGCCGTATTCATAATAATCAGTAATCGGGCATTACTGATTACTGAAAATTCAATGCACCTCATCATAATCATGTAGGCAGTTTATAAAAATTGCTGAAAAAAATTTTAGTAATCAGTAAAAATTTACTAGTTAAAGAATTATTTTTACTGAAATTGTAGTAGTACTGCAAAGTGCCCATCTATTGTAAATGCCTTAAGTACAAATAGTTAATATTGGCTTATGGTAACTAAAATAAGATATATAAATTTTTGATTCGATTGTATTTAAAAATCTATTGAAAACTGCATCTATAGTAGTGGAATTGTTAGTTGTGGGGGTTTGTGGAGAATTGTTCATATGCAAGTGGAAAACGTCAAATAAAAATTTTAATAAAGCTTGCGACTGTGGGTTTGCACAATTTGTATTAAAATCTCCACCCATAATAATTGGCATGAGATGGAGATTGTTACCCAATTGTCGTGTACCAGTTTCAGTGTAAGACAACAGTACGTAATGAAGATATGTTATAATCTTAATTTGTATTGGAATCTAATAGAAATTTTATTAGAATTAACATTACCTCCATTCAGCTTTGATACACTTTGTGTTGTTTTATGTTCTGAGTTATAATTTTTTTGGTGTTTTGTAAAATATTTTATTATTTTGTATTTGTTGCGGTTGACAAGTTATTAATCAGCTGTTTACTGAAATGTAAATGTTATTTTATCCCTTGTTGCATTAATTCGATATTTGGACAGTATCTACTGTCTACCTACTCTTTAAAATTTACATATTCTTGAAAAAAGACCAATTCTAAAAATATAATATTTAAAAAAAACCATTTTTATTCAAAAAAATATCTTGTTCTAAAAAATACCTTTTCTCACAAAAATTAATTTTCTTAAAGGTACATTTTCTTAAAAATAAAATATTACCTTTTTTTCTTGAGATAAGTAGGCTTTCTAAAAATAAGTAAATTTTGTTAAAAAATAACCTTTTCCTAAAAAGAGTACCACTTCTTTAAAAAGTACCTGTTCTTACAAAAGTACTTCTTTGTAACCAAAAAGTCATACTCTTATGGCTTTTTCTTACAGAACCATATTTAGACTTGCATATTCACTGAAATAGTACCTTTTCTTAAAAAAAATATTATCGTTTAATAAAAGAAGTACCTCTCTTTAAAATAGGAACTATATAATACGTATTCCGGAAAATGTAATACACTTTATTAAATTATCGTAATTTTCAACGGGCGCTTTATACGTGTCCCATGATTTTTTTTGCCTACATATCAAAAATTCAAACAAGCATGCAATTCCTTACTATAAATGCAACAATTGTATATGCAAACAACATACTGTTGTAAACTGCCAGAATTAATCTTATTATCTTAAAATAAATATTGAATTTGTATATTTTATGTTCAAACTTCCGCATCAGTGCGTGTAGTAGGAAAGCAATGTGTAAGTAGCGACAACCAATCTCTCTGCACACAATCAATAAATCTCTTCGGTTAGTGACTTGTGTAAATACACACCGCAGTGGCTTGATGGGCTAGACGCTGCTGAAGATGATGTATCACAAACATCGAAACGATCGTCCAGCGAATGTGAGTTCGAATCCCACCCGCGGCATTTACATTTTTTCACTAACCGGAGAAAACGTGATCTCTTACAGCCTTAAAGAAATTACAACATAAAAAAAAAGAGTTTACCATTGTACTGGTGTGGGTTTGCTATTGGGTCAAATTGACCCACAAATTGTTTATGAGGAGTACAATCTGAATATGTGCAGAAGGGTTAAATTATATAGGGTGCCTGGTCGCAGTTCTATTTATGAAGCAATTTGTTGGTGTCAGTGTTAATTTTCCAAAATTCAAAATTCAGGTTGTTTGCGTTCAATGTTTGGGAAACACAAACTAAATGACATAATTGCCTTAAAATTAGACGGACTGTAGTTGATAGGACCATTGTTGATTGTTAGGTAACTATGAGGGAAGGTCAAAAGTAAAAAAAGGTCAAGAGCTTGGAAACTGCCTTTTATCTACGTTCCTAGATCTTAGAACTTTAGGGTAAATATATCAAATATAACGGCTAAACACTATATTCTTTGAACTACACATTTGTTGGTTGTTAGTGTTGCTTTAACCATTTTATATATATCTTTTGTGTCAGTTGGTTCGTTGAAACCACTATCAATTAAACAACTGTATAAAATGGTATTTCTAAACCAAAAGTCACACTCAAATGGAAAAGATAATATTTTTCAATTACAAAAATTCCTAATGTAATTAAGTATTTTTCGTATTCCCGATATCCCCCTGGACAACTTCAAAAGGAAGTACAAAATCCAGGAAAAAAGTTTCCCAAAGTATGTATAAAATATCCTGATACAAACACTTTGTACCACATGAATGTACAGTCCTAAATTCCCGCGGTGTCACACACAAGAATACTTATTAGGGTGATTGTTTTTCGAATGAGGGAATGTGTAGGAATTAGGAAGAGTACATGGTCTAAAACAAATGCCAGTATTCAGTAGTTTTGGCAAATTAGGTGCTATTTTGTATATTCATTCATATATTTTTCAGTGCATTTGCCAGAAATTTTAGAAACTGTTTTAGCGTGGTCTCTATTACGCTTACATTAAAGTACAAAAGTACACTTTAGTTAGAGTTCGTAGAGTTACTAACAGGTCCGCCAAATAACTTTTTTTTTTGTGAAATGCTATAAAGAAAACTACTGGATATTTTCTCAAATTTCTTTTTTTATTTGGAAGTACAGTCCTTCCGGTTAATAATGGAAAATAATTTCGTTCATGCAGTAGCCTACACGATCGGTCCAATTTTTAAGCACATTATTTCACCAATGGCTTCACGAATATTGTCCTTTAAAGCGTCAATTGTCTCTGGCTTGTCGGCGTAACACTTATCTTTGAGGGCACCCCACAAATAATAGTCCAACGGTGTCAAATCGCAGCTCCGAGGTGGCCAAACGACATCAGCTCTGCGGCTGATAATGCGATCTTCAAAAACAGTGCGCAAAACATCGAGCGTGGCTTCGGCTGTGTGGCACGTAGCGCCGTCCTGTTGCAACCAAATGTTGCCAATATCCTCCTCTTTAATTCTTGTGAACAAAAATTCGTTCAACATGGCCCGATAATGATCGCCATTGACTGTAGCGGCCACTCCTTGCTCATTTTCGAAGAAAAATGGCCCAATTATGCCTCTGGAGCAAAATCCGCACCAAACAGTGACTCGTTTTTGGTGCATCGGCTTTTCAATGTATGCGTGCGGGTTTTCTTTGCCCCAAATGCGACAATTTTGCTTGTTTACATACCCGCCAAGATCAAAATGAGCTTCATCAGAAAAGATGATTTTTTTGGTAAAATCGGCATCTTCTGTAAGTCGATCGCAGGCCCACTTAGCGAAGCGAAAACGCATTGGAGGGTCAGTTGGCTTCAACTCCTGAACCAATTGGACTTTGTATGGCGTCATACCAAGCTCTTTATGCAAAATCCGTCTCAATGATGTCTCCGAAATGTTCATTTGTTGAGAACGACGGTGAATTGATGTTGATGGCGCTTCGCGCACACTTTCTGCCACAGCAGCAATATTCTCGGGTGTACGCACTATTTTTGGCTTTTCACGCTTTGGTTTATCGATGAGGATGCCAGTTTCTTTCACTTTTTTCACAAGATAACGAACATACGGAGCTCACGGTGCTTCTCTTCTTCCAAAATCCGTACGCAATTTTCGCACACATTCTGCAACATTACCATGATTTTCAAATTAATGTCGCAATATTTCCCAACGTTGTTCAAGCGTATACACAACCATATTCGTTCAGCGGAAGGATAAAACTAATTATCTGTCAAATCAGACATGAGCTAAGTGTTACAACGTTAGATGGCGGACCCTTTATAAGGTACCCCAAAGGTTTTATGGTGAGCTAGTGGATCACAGAAGGCCACTTCGAAGAAATGTCATCAAAATAACCTAATATGGGCGCGAAAACAAATGTTAAATGCTTAAACAGTTTTTGAAAAATTGGGTTTAAACCGTGTTTCAAACACTTTAATATAGGACTGGTTTCAATAAATGTAAAGAATTGAGGATTTGCTAGACTACACAAAATAAAACAACAAATGTCAAAACCTATAAATTTTTACCTCAACACGTCATGTTTTCTAATTGTCCGCTTTGCCTAAAGTTTTGGCATTATTTTGTTAGGCCCACTGTGTCACAGTACTGGCCGAAATGCTTTGAAATTAAAATAAAACGTGCACCCTTATATACATTTGAAATCACATTCGAATGGAATGTAATATGTGTGTGTTCCTCCAGAGCAAACCAGCACAATATTGGCCACATTGTTTGCCTAATGCATAAGATACATATGAGCCGATAAGATTATTTTAGAAAAAGATACATGTGAAATTCAATACACATATGTATAGTTGGCTAAAGACACACACAGGACCACAAGTCAGATCCAGTGTACTATTACAGCAATAACATTAACATCAACACTCCCACCAACACAAATACTATATTTAAGAGCAGCACCAGTACCTCGCAGGATAACAATAGCTTTTGTAATACGAAAAACATCCAAAAAGTTGCAGAAAATCTCACCCCAGACACGCTAAACTTATAGCCACAATTTGGTATTGGGTTTTCGTTCAGGAGTTTAGTGTATACGGGGGGGCTAACAAAAGTTTCATTTAGTTGCTGTCATATTATAATGTTTTAATAAATCAAAAATTACATACTGTTTGTTATAACCTTACGATATATCACTCTAATTTTCAGAAAGATCGGTCAAAATGGAGACAAGAAAACGTAAAATTAGTGAATGCCATGCCATGGCTGTATCGCTAATTTTAAAAAATAATCTAGGATACACGAAAAATCGGCACGATGGGTTCCTAGAATTTTAACTGAAGGTCAGAAAGAGGCACGTGTGGGTTTTGCTCAATAGTTTCTTGACAAATTCTAAAACGGAATGTCTTCCACTTTTCAGAAAATTGTAACAGGTGATGAAGCATGGTTTTACAAGTACGATCCTGAAACCAAACAGCAAAGCGTGGTATGGAGCTCAGAAGGTGCAAATTGAAGACTGTTTTTCAAGGTGTATTTATCGACTTCAAAAATGTATCGAAATAAATGGCGATTACGTTGAAAAAATACAAAGAGATGAAGAATAAAGATATACAAGGTGGCGCAAAAGTAATCCTCCTATCAGAAAATGCTATAAATTTTGCGATTGGCCCCTAATGTCAGTTCTGTTTTGACATTTCTGTAGTAAACACATGCGAAATACACGTTAATAAACAATGTTACGCTACACTGCTCCAGAACGCGGAATATTGCTGACTATTTATTTGACCAATAATCGGTCGGTGACTTTGGCACAACGTGAATTTCGTCGCAGATTTTCTGGCCGTCCAACGCCTACTGGTGAAACACTGCGACGTTTAGCCGCTCGCCTCGAAGAGACTGGCACAACACGAGATGCTGCCAGGCGTGGCAGACCCCGGAGTAGCCGTTCTGCAGAGAATATTGCTGCTGTAGCCGAGGATGTCATGGAAGTTCAGTGTCAACGAGTTCTTTTTGCCGCAACTTGATGAATTGGGATTGGAAAACATGTGGTTCCAACAGGACGGTGCAACGGCACACACAGCACGTGACACAACCGATATGCTGAAGGATGCATTTCCCGGGCGCCTAATCTCCAGTTTTGGCGATTTGCACTGGCCAGCAAGATCGCCTGATTTAACCGCTCCAGACTTCTTTTTGTGGGGCTTTTTGAAGTCGCGGGTTTATGTCAACAAGCCTCAGACTCTTGCAGCTCTTAAAGACAATATCCGTCAAGAATGTGAGGACGTATCGCCGGAAGTTTTGGCCAAAGTGATGGAAAATGCCATAAAAAGGGCTCATATGACAATCAACTGTGGCGGCGGTCATTTACGTGACATCATATTCTCGACTTGTTGTAAAAAAAATTAAAAGACCAAATAAAAATAATCCACAAGAAGAATCAAAGTTTTTCATTTTTTTTTTAAATTACAGCCAAAAAACATCGGAAGTTTACTTTTGCGCCACCTTGTACAATTAAAACATTTTTTGTTTAGTTTTTTTTCTACTCTATTAAGCGATCTTTTGTTAGCCCCCTCGTATATTTAAGTATACCACATTAAACAAACAATGTTGAAGGTGGGGACGTCTGATACTGAGTTTAAGTGTGTAAGAACCGAATTCTGCATTACGTTACGGCACATTGATACTAAATTCAATATTTTTCATTTGCCAATCATAGGCTTTTGGAGAAATATAGATATGTGCATTCCCAGATTTGAGGGCGCCACATGCATTTAACAAATGTTATGAGAATGCAATACGATTTGAAACTAATTGCTCATATGACACTTTTTAGCTTTTCACAAGTACTAGATCGGTAGATTACTGAAAATTGATTTTCTTTTGCTAAAAAGGATTAAATATTAATGGCTTTCGGTTACAAATGAATGAAAGTTAATAAAACTATATAGTTAAACAATATCGAGTTTCTTGCAAACAATAGTAATCTGGAAGGGATTTCAAAATCAATTTACCCCACATCAAAATATGGACAAGATAATTATGTAACTCACATCGCTGCCAATAAGAGAATATATGTAATTTTGAAGTTTCTGAAAGAGAATACCTAGAAAAATTAGTTTTTCTTCATTCTTGTACAGAAAGTAAAATATTAACCAGTACATAAATTTCAGTCGGGGGAACCGACTTAAACATTCCCTCACCCTAAGTCATCCATTGCGTCCGAATTCTGTTTAAAGAAGGCCTATATTCTTTCTTACGTTGAACGACTAGGCGTTGCAAATGTGAACATATTCAATAGCAGATTGAAATTGCGTTAAATATTATATAATACCCAATCCTAAGTGGTTTTGGAGAATTTTTGTGACTTTATTGTCCGAACAATATTTTTGTGGGAGGTACAAAAATGTACATGGCGAAATGGTTAGTTTTGTAACGAAGTTCCTTATCGCACGTTGTGGGATTGGGGCAGAATGAAAAAAATTAAAAATTTTTTTAACACTATTATGATACAACCCAGTATTATCAACTATATTGTTGACTTTTGCTTGTGTTTGTGTCTAGTCTAACTAGATGTCTCACATATGTTCGGAAATTTCTTGTTTAATGGGAATTTTTCTAGGTGGAGCCTAGAGCCTATATTGTAGTTTTGAACCCAAAAAAAGCAAATGTAGAAAAGCCAAAGTGAAAGAAGTTTAAAAAAGAAAATTTTTTTTACTAAGTGCCTTTTCTTAAAAAAAAGTAAAATTGCTCAAAAAAATCCTATTCAAAATAAACCCTTATCTTAAAGAAGTACCTTGCTTAAAACTGTAAATTTCCTTACAAAAACTACCTTTTCTTAAAAAAACTTTTGTTTTATTTAAGTACCTTTTCTTAAAAACTATATTTTCTTACAACACAATGTCCTTTTCATAAAAAACTACATTTGCTTTCAGGAATACTTTTTTTGTGA
The DNA here is from genome assembly GCA_963931995.1 of Phaonia tiefii. Lineage (NCBI taxonomy): Eukaryota > Metazoa > Arthropoda > Insecta > Diptera > Muscidae > Phaonia > Phaonia tiefii. The sequence continues at coordinate 223,151,064 of OZ008368.1, read as the reverse complement.
AACGAAATTGCTTTTCTTGAGATAAGTACCTAATGTACCTATTCCTGAAAAAGGACCAATTCAAAAAAAATTTTCCAAGTTCATTTTCTTACAAGTATATTTTCTATTCTTTTTTTTTAAGTATCCTTTCTGGCCGTCGGTGGTGCAATGGTTTGTGTGCGCGGCTCTTGCACATGAGTAAGTGGGCTCGATCCCTGCTCAGACCACCTTACATGTCTTTCTACGACGGTCACCTCGCTTGGTGATGGCGACACTAACGAGTACTTAGCCATGAAAATGCTTCTCAAAATACCGTTCGGAATCGGTCTACAACTGTAGGTCCTAATCAGTGAGTATAAATCTAGAAAGCACACATCTCACTGATTGTGAGAAGCTCTCCCAACTCCCTTCATGGGATGTTAAGGGACTCCATTTTTTCTTTCTGAAAATAAATACATTTCCTTAAAACAGTAACCTTTCCTAAAAAGAGTGTCACTTCTTTAAAAAGTACATGTTCATAAAGAAAGTACTTCTTTGTACACAAATTCATTCTCTTATGGCTTTTTCTTGCAGAAAGTACTTCTTCTTAAAAATAGTACCTTTTCTTTAAAAAAACGTTAGGTTTTTATAAAAGAAGAACCTCTCTTTAAAAAAGGACCTTCTGGGGAAAATATAATACATATTCTTACAAAAAGGACCTACAAATTTACTCTTGTTCTGTTAAAACTGCATTCTATAAAAAAAAATTTCCTAAAAAAGTTAATCATTTTACAAAAGTACCTTTTCTTAAAGATCCATTTAAATTATCGTATTTTTTAACAGGCGCCGTAGGCTTGTTGGAACGATATAGTATAATATATAGCGAAAGGAACTTCGTTCCATGCGGGTCTCCCCTGACACCTCATGTGATTTTTTTTTTATCACATAGTAGGTTTTGCCAAAATATTGATCAGTACCAAAGTTTATTAAGATCGGTTGTGGTTTACTGGTTGTGGTCGGCCAATCAGAAATACGCTCACCTTTTGTATGTGAGATACGAACCTGGGCGTGGCACAGTAGTCCAGTAGCTTTTCGCAAAGTATTACCTAGTACCGAAATTCATTAAGAGCGGTTATGGTTTGCGAGAGATATCGTGTCGATCAACCGGTCATTCGTCCAATTTTTGTATGGTAGGTACCAGAATGAGTGTGATAAAGCCACTCAACTACTATAGGAGCGTGGTATTTGACTAACTATTGTCTAGTACACAATTTCAAACAGATTGTATCGATTTTGCCAAACGCCCAAACAACTTCTGTATGGGACGTACCCAAACGGGTGTGGCCCTGGCATTAATCGGAGAGTGCCGGTTAACAACGTGAAGCCTTTTACCTAATTTCATTAAAGTCGGAAGATTTTCACACTATTTATCGCATTGCAACGCGGACGAACAACTGATTTTGGAAGGGAGGTACCAAAATAGGTGTGGCAATCTTGCCCATTTTCTCCAGTTAAGTAGAAATGTACAGATTATTGATCTCTAAAGATTTATCGCTGATACCGTTTTCACGAGCCTGCCAGGCAGACAGACGGACATGATGCAACTATCTTAGAAATTTCTAAAACGAATTTCATTCAGAGACACTAAGGGTATAATATGGCTCCTTCCTGCGTTCCATTTTTTCCATATTAAATGATATATACACCTATCACTATGGGTACGGGTATTCAAATTAAATTAAAATTTTTATTTAAATTTTCGTTGGCATAAGAAATTTCATGAAGCGAAAATTTCGGTCACTTTTCATTTGCGAAACGAAAACTAAAGAGAAAATTATTACATAAGTGTTATTTTTTGTGAGATTCTCTAAATTCTACTACAAACACAACCTTTTGCTAAATATAAATCTTAGAATTCTTCTTTGGATCTTATTTTAAAAATAACTTTTTTAATGAGCATTTTAGTATGCAAGTAAATTGTAAGTATCAATTGACAAATTTTATAAAAAAATCCAGTAAGTGTTCGAACTCACGGGCGATGGGTTAACACCTTTTTGTTACACGGTACCTGAACAAATTCATTGCAGCAATGAAGCAAATTCCTTGCAAGAACGATACTTATTCATTGCAACAATGAAACAAATTCATTGCCGCAACGAAACAAATTCGTTGCAATAATGATTCAAATTCATTGCAGCAACAACCATACTTTCACCACAGTAAAGATAATTTGCAGTTGATGAACACATTTTCATAGCGGGAATGAAACTGTACGTTAGCTCACTTTTGATGACAAAAGTTGTTGGGGTTATGAACATTTTCATCCCTGTGACGATGCTTTTCCGTTCAGTGTACCCTGGGCTTGTTATATCCCAGAGACAACGTTGCATTTCGAAACAACGCAAAAATTCTTTTACGAAATCGTTCTCGGCGTACATCTTTTCACTTCAAATATAAAGCTTGACTGACACATTTTGCTACTAAAAACACTCAAAACCAAGTAGAGTCGCTGACTGTCGCTCAACCAAAAACATTTTTGTGGTTGATTTTTGGCTGCCGAAGATGAACGCAAGTAAGAGAAATATGATCGTACGAGAAATGTGATCGCTTTTTGTAGTGTTATTGTTATATTATTTTGAATTCATACTATTTACAAGTACTCAGATTAACTAAACTTTCCTCAATTTATTTCTATTTCTTTATTGGAAGAGCAAATGTACTACAATTGGGTAAGTTTTTTGAACTATACTTAAAGACGTGTTGAACTCGAATTTAGGAAATCTATTTGTCGATCTCTCCTTGAAATTTTAAATATGTCCCAAGTGCTCACGTGTGATTTTTTTGTGAACAATTTTGTGTATTTTATAATCGGTTTAAACCCACCTCAGTTCTCTGTTTAAGCTACTCAGCATCACTTTTTGGTGCAGGTGTCTATAATCGGATTTCGTTGGACATACAAATGGCCACAGTATTTATTGATCACTTGTTTGGCTAAACAGTTTCGAATTAAATTAAAATTCGGTCGGTTTTAAATTGAATATATATTTTAACTGACACGCACACGAAAGAAATACGTTGCCTCTTTTGGGGATGTGTTTTGCGGCACATAAGGCGTTTGGATTGGGGACCATCGTACTTTTTGTTTCGATTGTATTTAATTATACTATATTTCCTCTGTTTCGACGGAGCTGTAGTTTTTTTGATTAAACTCCACTAAACTGCATAATTACTGTGGAAAATTCCAAGTTTCGTATTTGCTCTATTAACCGAAATCATTTTATATAGACTCAGGTTTAATCCTGTTAAAACGTTCATGAATACCTGATTCTAATTGGAAGATATTTTATTCTTCATTCTTTTTATATAATATTAATTTCCTTCAAAGCCTATTGCCGTTATACTACGAAGGCGGGAATTAATGTTTTCTTTTGTATTTTGGTCAACAGCATTTAATCTGGCCATTACCAAATGCCTGGTGGCCATTGCAATGCATGAGTTGTTGCCATAATTTATTTTCTAACCATAATATTTTTTGTTCTCTAAAACAGCACAAACAACAAAAAGTAAACCCACCAACGAATTCACTCGACACGACTCGTAGTAATAATAATACAAGTCTTTCAATCCGTGGAGTGTGTGGAAGAAAAAACATAAAATCACGATATTTCAATTTAACGCTACTATGACCTTTACTGTTGGACACCGTGAGAAAAAATTTTATTTTGTGATTTATGCGAAAAATGCGAGTACAGCATTCTCAATAACGCCACCACAGGAACGGCAAGGACTCTTGGTTTTAATGCGTTTCCATTACACGAGAAAGGACTAGAAAAAAAAGTATTTATTTTATAGGTACACTGATTTCTTCTAGCTAACCCAGCGGCGGAAGTCATGACCTGGAAGGCCTGAAATCATGACCAAACAGGCCTTCTGTAAAATATGGAAGGCCTTCCTTACACTCTGCCTCCTCCTTTCTTTTTAACATTGCGTGAGATTGGGAGGGAGGGCCTTCCTTGCCCTTTTCCTGAAGAAGGCCTTGGAAGGCATGCAAAGAGGAAGGCCTTAGAAGGCATTATCTTTAATTTATTTTTGTTAAATAAAACTAAAATTAAAATAATATATTTTATCACAAAATCATTACCCCATTTATAAGTATATATGTATCTATCTTAGAAAGTTTTACCAGGCCCAACTTCAAATTGAAAATTTTAACAATACCCTGAAAAATATTTAAATAAACAATATAATTTTAAAATTTGTATGCAATTTTCCAATTAAATTACGGTTAAAAAGAATTGGAAAATAAATTTATTAAAATTGTAAAAATCTTCTTGTTGGTTATATCTGATGAAAACATTCATGCATTCCGCAGGCCTTATTTTAGGAAGGCAATACAATGGAACCATTCCGCATGCCTTATTTGTGGAAGGCCTTCCGACTTCCACCACTGGGAACCTTCTGTCTCCTGGCTTGCTATTTTTATACCGCTTGACGATAATACATAAGTCTTAGTTTTATATTTTTCATGACTGATACGATGAAGGCAAAGCGGGCACACTGCGCTGTTTTATTTCTGCGCTGTTCAATTTTTACATCTTATACGAGTTGTCAGAAATTGTACCTGGTACCTGAAACTTTACTCGTATCACAACCAACACACACTTTGCACGTAACTCTTAAAAAATCTCATTTGTCTTAAGATTTTAATGGTCTGGACAAATGCAAGTATGAATGAATGAATTTAGTTTTTAATGGGCTCAGAAGTAGCTACATTGGACGTACATAATTTGGTTGTTTATATACGAACCTCTCCCCAGCCGTGTTAGCTAAAGTAAAAATGTACTTGGACGCATCTCAAAATTCATCACCGTATCCGAAGATGCTATAACTATTGCAACTGGCGACCCCTGTCAGTTCTGCTTCTATCTTTGTGAAGTAAATATATACAGAATACACTTCGGATATCCCTGGAACACTATACTCTTCATTTCGCCGAATACTCGAAACTTCTTTTACTGAGTGATCTTTGTTCAACGGGAATTACGGCGCAGACTTCGGGGACGTTCTACGTCCACTGTTCCAACACTAAGGCGTTTAGTCGCACGCATCAAATAGACTGGAACAACATATTACGGGAGATGTTGCGGATGAACCGCAAACGTCTACCAGACGAAGTTCCATGCAATTGGCAATTACATGTTCATCTCTGTAACGCATATTGGGACAGTTCAATGCGTTTAAACTATGGTCAAACTTACGCTCTCCTGAACCCCAAAATTATAATGAGGAACGAGACCCATTTCCTTGTGCACCCATACGTAGACAATAACAATTTAATATTTTTGTACTTATTAGCAATCGCAAGTTGACGCTTTAGGTTGACTTTGGACATTAATGGTTTTCTACTTGGATCCCAGCCATAAAGTACATTACCATGTAGTGCTCTACGTATTGTAATGGTGGTGACGTCGGTTCCAGATGTTGATGAAATATCTACTGGTATGTTAACTTCACTTTCAGCTCGAGACTTCTTATAAATTTCGTATACTGTGTCGTATTTGGACTTCATTTAAAATTTTCCGTCTGCCAGAGATTGGACGATTTTCGAAACTTTCCAAGTTTTGTAACTTTTGATAAATATCAGTTATTTTGTAATAGTGTTGTGTTTTCTACTAATGTCAGAAACATTTTCACGCAGAGATTAATCTGCTTTGTGAACGCAAGTTCACGCGTATCCAGTGGTTTAATTAGTGACACAGATTTTATCCGATACCTAGTACAGATAGTCCATTATAGTCGTGTTATAGCAAGCAATGCAAGCAAATTTTATTCAAAAATAGGAAAAAGGGTTGAAAACGGTAAAAGATGTAAAAAAAATCCAATGAGTGTTCGAACTCACGGGCGATGTGTTAACACCTTTTTGGTTACACGGTACATGTTCGATTTCTATGAACACATTCGTAAATGTTACAGTGGAAAATAAAAAACAGCGTTCAATCATATGATGATGTTACAGTTAAATAATATTAATACTTAAAATTTTTTATTCTGTTGTTCGACCTTTTCTTTATCAATAAATAATCAATACTCTTCGAGCTTGAGGTCTGATTTGCTGTTGTTGTATTTATTTTCCTCGATATTTCGCTATCGAGGAAAATAAATACAACAACAGCAAATCAGACCTCAAGCTCGAAGAATATTGATTATCTATTAATACTTAAAATTATTTAAAGACCCAGTGCAAGCACATGTGTCATTATCTTCTTGCTTAATACATTTTGTTTTATTCCCACAAAAAACAAAGAGAATGCAAATCAACAGACACATATACATACACAAATTGTTATGTTCGTACATAGTTCACACAATTTTCGTTGCTCTCTTGCTATTTTGAGTGCTCCGCATCCACACATGACAACTATCCGCTGCCGCTACATCAGTGTGCGTTTTTTCGCAGTTTGGCAATCTGTGTTTCGCAGTCGGACAAATCTGTGTTCTATATACGGCTGGGTCACGCATAAAATTTAGGGGTATGAAAAATAGATGCTGGCCGATTCTGAGACCTATGCGATATGCACACAAAATTTCATACACATCGGTCCAGCCGTTTCGGAGGAGTTTAACACCAAACAATCTGTGATCGCAGTCAGACAAACAGTGTTTGGATGTGTTCACTTTGTGAGCTAAGGCCCTACCTGCGCCTATAAAGGGTTTTCCAACACAGACGCTACAAAAGTAAGTCGATAGGGACAGCAAACGACGCCATATTTTTTCCCATTCTTTTGACATCTCTCTTCAGTAAGGTTTGCCATTTCATCATGGACAGATATACGAGCCAAAAACGAGTCGAAATTATTAAAATTTACTACCGAAATTTGGAGTCAGTGCCTCAACTTTAAGAGCGATACGTCCAATTTATGGTCGTCATGATCGTCCTACCAGATCAACAATTGAGCGTCTAGTGGAAAAATTTGAATCCACAGGCACAATACAAAATGTTCCCGTGCCAGTGAGACAAAGAAGTGCCCGTAGTGTCGAGAAGATTGCTGCCGCTGAGGCTTCAGTTCAAGAAACCCCAAATGTGTCTCTCATACGTCGTTCTCAAGCGTTGGGCATCTCTGTGACGTCGCTGTGGCGAATTTTGCGAAAAGATCTTGGCCTACATCCTTATAAGATCAAATTGACGCGAGAACTGAAGCCGCTTGACCACCATAAGCGTCGTATGTTCGTGAATTGGGCTGAGCAACAACTTGCAAATGATTCGGATTTTCATCGGAAAATCATCTTCAGCGATGAGGCTCATTTCTGGCTGAATGGCTTCGTCAATAAGCAAAATATGCGTTATTGGAGAGACAGCAATCCACACGTAATCCATGAGTCATCATTGCATCCCGAAAAAATTACGGTTTGGTGCGGTTTATTGGCCGGCGGCGTCATTGGGCCGTACTTCTTCCATGATGATCAAGACCGGCACATTATTGTGAATGCGAATAGCTACCGTTCAATGATAACCGAATATTTTTGGCCCCAAATGGATAATATTGACTTTGAGCACACGTGGTTCCAGCAACACGGCACCACAAGCCACACAGCGAATGCTACAATCAATTTATTGGAAACAAAGTTTGGTGAACGTGTTATCTTGTCACGCTGCAGTACACCATGACAAATGATTCCCATCTCGATCCCTCACCACGAAGACATCGAGTTGGGCGCCATTAGATCACCATGCACTGGCCAGATTGCTGAGGTTTTTTTCCTAACGTCAATTTCCCTACTGTCGCACATCATTAAGCGGCTTGCTTGGTATGCCATGCTTAAGCCTGGGCTGGTAAACTCGCCAGACGGGGGGGATCTTTCCACTTAATGACATCGACACAATCTGACATGGCAAACATCAAGAATACATACCAAGGCTAAAAAAACACAAACGAACCGAAAGCACACAATATCCTACGACTTAATAAAAATAAAAAAACGGAGCCCGAAGGGATATATCATTAGATGAAAACGAAACAAATGCGATCATTAAACCGAATTAATTAGAAATTGTAATATCCAAAGAAAATGTTTTGCGAGTGTAGGGAAAATAACTTATTTGTCGATATTTTTGCTGACTGGTGTAGATGTCAGCGTAATATCCAAAGAAAATGTTTTGCGAGTGTAGAGAAAATAACTTATTTGTCGATATTTTTGCTGACTGGTGTAGCTGTCAGCGTTGCCCACCCTCACGAAGCCCCCACAGCTTCACCATGACTCTGTTTCTTCTCAGAGTCCCAAAATGTGTGTAGCCCAAAAGAAGCTTAACTCCACTTACCCCTTATCTTACCAAATTGGCCAACTACTCAGCCATACTAACGACGACCATAGTTCAGATTTTCAATACAAAATTTATTCAGCCTCGTATAAAGGCAACTATTAATCACAATTTCAAACTTAATGTTAATGATGCCTCTAGGGCGAAGTTAAAATAAATTTTCAATAAAATATCCAAGATGTGGGAGCACCTCTCAGTGGTGTCCTCAATAAAATTTAACATTATCAATATTCACATTCAGGGACTAAATACAGAACTTAATTATCTGAACCTTTTGCTATTTGAGAAGATAAACCCTCGTGGGAACGAACCTAATGTTCTCCGAGGAACCCCATTGTGGGTAATTGACAGAAGCCGATCACAATAAAAGTTATAGATAATGGCCCGAAAATTGCTCAGGCTACCCTCGTATAATGTACGTAAGCTGAAAATTAATTAAATATATCTAAATGTACCAAATATAAAATGAAATGGCCATTGCTTGTAAAAATACAATATAATAATAAAATCAAAATTGATGTTTTAGTATAAAAAAAAAAGTCAGAGGGTTAGTATGTCTGTCCGTAAAGCTTCATTATACTATTAGGATATTGGATTCCTAATCGGCGAAAACTTTACGTTTATTTTCTCACTTCGCCTTGGTTCTCACAAATTTTCCACAACTTATTCTAATTTAATGTAATTTTCTCTATCTCCTTTCATATTCCAGCCTCTATAAGGCTCAAGTTTACAATTTTCAATTCTTTTCAGTTGATTTTATTGCGAACAAAAACGTAATAGGTATTTAACTTCCGACGTCTCAAACTACGGGCAATGATTCTTTTATGCTTTTACTTTGGCCTTTAAAGTCTTTACTATTTGGCAGGGATTAAACGGAGGCCTTAGACCGAAAGATGCGTTGGATAAATTTAGACATTAAATGTCACCACAAAACACACGAAAACTAAATGTGGGGAAGAATCTAAAGCAACGTCTATTTTGCCGGAAAGTTAAATTGGACTCTACTCCGAAAGGTCTCAGATTATCGTTCAAGGAAGCTAATTTTACAACGGGTACACTTGTCGATTCTCGAAACAGAACTGTTCTTCTGAAATATCGATTCAAAAAGGCGACGTTCTTCACTTTCCGCACTATAATTTAGATTGCACGTTTTCCCTTTTCATTTGCCGGTTATTACGCTTTTCTTCCAATATCTTCACTTATAAATTTCGGTATAATTTTAAATGGGGATTTGCTAAATCGTTCATACAAATTTTCAAATTTTCAACTTTTCCAAATTTTCACATACTTTCTCTAAAATTGTTCTTATTTTTATGCATGCACTGATTCTAATTCTATTTCTTCATCTTTAAATTTTCAGCACTTAATCTAGGGGATGATAAATTTCATCATTGCCAGTAGTATACTTTTTTTTTCACTTTCCGGATACTTGAAACCTTTGCGGTGGCGTATTCGCCTTTAAATGTTGGCTTTTCAGCCTTATTATGACCTTTCTTTTGATTCCGCAGCGTTGTTATATGCATTTTGTTAACTTTCTTGATTCTAATCTTCTCGAGCTATAACCCTAACTCTGTCGAGGGGTACTTGCAAGTCCGGGGGTAATAAAGCATCGGACTTACCTTCTGTCCTTAATCAGGGTGGATGTTCTTACTTGAGGGGGAACCTTACTGCTGTTGAAAAGCGAGATGAACTGGAGGTTTAAAGATGCCCTTCACCAAAACGCCTGGGATATGGTTATGGCCAGTTTGGGAGGGTTAATTTTCTATGGGCCCGAAAGCCGTTGTTGCCGCAAAGCCGGATTCTGCGCCAGGCACTACGCTTCCCCTACGTTTCGTGGAAACTGATTGGTGTGGGGGAAACGCGTATCCTCGGTGGTTCTTAACCTTGGTCGCGGGAGGATATTGAGACTGCCTGGTGACGCAAAACTATTGGGTACTGTACCCACTACTATTGCCGGAATACCGAGCAATTAATGGCTAAACGTCGAGAAGGGGAAACACTTTTGTTAAAAAAAATCCTACTCCAGACCTTATCTTCACTCTTTTATCACTTACCTGGTGATAATTAAGTCGCCGTGGAATCCTTGTCTGATCTGGGGATAATTCTCGAGAGATTCCTCGTGGTACACTGAATCCTGTCAACTTCTACCGAATTACTTATCAAAGAATCGCGTTGCTGTACTTCACTTTTTATATATTTCCACAACTTTTCACTCACGTTCGTAACTAAACATCCAATCAGTTCGATGATGAAATTATCAATGAGCGATGCAATTGGATTTTGGTTTCAACGTGATGTTGCCGGCCGTTGTTCTGCATTCTTTTACGCATGTGTGTGTTAATTGCGTCGTAAATTTTCAAGCACGTAATTGTGAGTGACGTGCGCAACAGCAACCGTTGGTTGAGATAATTTGTAGTTTTGCGCACACATTCACACACACTAATGTTGTCGTGTATTACGCATGACATACTGCGTAGTAATTGATGTCATTGTCTTAGGTCAGTTTGTCAGAATGGTAAAGTGGTTGCCAGATGGTGTTGGCATGGCAATTTAGCGCCGGTATGGAGCCGCCACAATCTCACGAAATGGCCCAGTCGATTGGCCGCCTCGGTCGTGCGATTTGACGCTGTTAGATTATTTCCTGTGGGGCTACGTCAAGTCTATGGTCTATGCCAACAAGCCAGCGACGATTGATAAACTTCGTACGAATATCGAACGTGCAATTGCAGCAGTATCGGCCGATTTATGCCTGAAGACCGTCGAAAATTGGGTTCAGAGTCTGGACTTCTGCAAGCGTGGCCGTGGTGGCCATGCAAAAGAAATCGAGTTCCATACATGATGGCACCGAACGTACTTTCACAGGAATAAAGAATTTCATTGGTGTCTAAAACCGGTTTTGTTTTGTTAAAAAAAAAACTTTTGTAGCGCTCTTATTGAAAAACCCTTTACATGATATCACATCAAAAATGTGTTTAAACTTAGTGAAAATGATTCGCGTCGCTAAGTCCTCACTAAGTCTTTGCTAAGTCCATCATACAAAACAAGCGATTATTTAAGCAAACGGTGTAACCAAAACACGCAATAGAAACATGTAAGCAAAAAAATAAAACAATAGCTGTAAAACTAACTTTACGGGGCCATAAATACAACTTTCAGCAAATTGTACCCTTTTTGACGCGACAAATATGAAGTAATTTTTGTGTTAGCTATGTATTTTTTGTAGCTGTACGATTTTTGTTTTTATTTTTTTATAAATTTTAATTTTTTTAAATTTTATATTAATTTTTATATATATTTTTTTTTGATGTGGTAACATCTATAGCGGCGTATAGGGACTAAATATATCAAAGTCAGATTTTATGCTGCTGCTAAAACCAGATTTTATGCTGCTGCTAAAGCCAGATTTTATGCTGCTGCTAAAACGAGATTTTCTGCGACTGCGAAAGAGAATAATGACGTGTTAAACAAAAATGAGCGAGCAAGAGAGCAATGAAAGAGTGGTGTGGCAGGGGTGAGGCAAACGGAATTGTGTCTAGAGAGTATGTATTAACATAATAATGTATGTATGTACATGTGTCTGTCGGAGATATAAAGCATACGGAGATATCGACGGAGATATAAAGCATAGCCACGCTTGCGCAGTCGACGTTATGGAGACACACTAATACGTCAGCTACTTCGTACAAAGTATGTGTGATGTCGTGTGTTTGGCTGTTTCGTTGCTGTTGATATGGCAAACATGTGGTTATGTGACACACGTATATGTCAGCTACTTCGGACAAAGTATGTGTGATGTTGTGTGTTTGGTTGTTTTTAAATGAAACGTCATCATTTGATTGAACGGCTTTTTAAATTCTTTATATTAACTTCACCTGCCTGTAGGTATGTATGCCGAAAAAACTTTGGATTGATTTTTAATCCTTCTCCCGTAATCCAATCGAGCTGAAACTTCGCAGGCAAACTAACGGCGACGACATGTCGAAATATGGGCGGGATTGGACTAATGGGCGTGGTACCTCCCATACAAATCACAAATTAAAAATCCATTATTTCTGCTCCTGTTAACGGTATTTGAACAAAATCGGGTATGTTGGTTAGGTTTACATATTCTAAGAACTGGTGCAAATATGGGTGGGATTGGACAAAGGGCGCGGTCATATATAAAGAATTTATAGTCAAAAACTGTTTTTTTACGGGTTGATTTTTTATTATTGTCAAACGTAAGTCAAATAAAATGTGGGTGCGGAGCACTCTCAGAGCAAATAGAATAATGACGTATTATACGTGTATAAAAATGAGATAACAAGAGAGCAACGAGAATTTTTTGAACTTGAATAGCGTATGTGCGAACATAGCAATGTATGTATGAATGTTCATGTGTCTGTTGCTTTGCATTCTCTTTGTTGTTTCTGGTAATAAAACAAAAAGTTTTAAGCAAGAAAATAGTGACACATGTGCTTGCACTGGTCTTTAAATAATTTTAAATATTAATATTATTTAAATGTAATGTCATCATATTATTGAACGCTGTTTTTTATTTTCCCATGTAACATTCACACATGTGTTCATATAAATCGAACAATTACCGTGTAGCAAAAAGGAGTTAACACATCGCCCGTGTGTTCGAACACTCATTAGATTTTTTAAATAAATTGTTCGCGAGCATGGTTACCAGATATAAGGAGTTGAATTAATTATTAATTGTTAATATTCAAATAAATATGAAAGCATATTTATTAAATGTGTACACTTTCTTTAGGCGCTCACATTATATAAGTTACATAATCATTAGTTATTTGTTATTGTTACTCCTTTAAGTAATGTACTTATGTTTACACTGGATAGAATAGGTAGACACACGCCAGCTCATTTATTCACCCGGTGACATGTTATTTATTGCTCTCGAGTTTTTCGCGCCTTCACTGATAAACGCCTAATTAATTATCACTATACTTCCGCATCACTTGTTATGTACTTATTTTCACTTTGCTTTTAATGTAATTGATTTACACATGAACTTAGTCGCAGCAATAAAACCACAAATATCTTGAACATTTTATTTTATTCTTCAGCTGCGTCAGGCGGGACTCCGAACATTTTTACTGTGTGGCGTAGTACGTAAAGGTATGTCAGGATTTGCTTAGAACCTTGGAAGCAACGATATTAAAAATATTTACCTCTTTATTGTTGGCATTTGCCACATACTTTTACATGATACACTGTTGAATGCGAAACAGTCGGCAATATGCAGGAGTTTTGCAATGTGAGAAGTCAAGTCATATGTTAAGAAATGTTTTATAATATTTTATATATTGAGATTATTCAGAATCCAAAATATTTTATTGATTCGAGTTGGAAACCCTAAAGACTAAGTGGAAAAAGGAAAATATACAAACACCATTCACTCTAAATTGTTGCATACTGGGGCGTTCATAATCAATGTAATACACATGTAGGTTGATTGATGAACTTGTAACTTGAAAGATTAAATCAATATATGTATTAAGTTCCTCGTATGCAGCTGATAGGTTTCAGAAGTTGATTTTGGTGGCAGTCATAATCATGTTTGAGCAAAACGTTAAGCCACGTGTACACGGTTGTCAGATCTGACAATATTGTCAGACCTACCAATGTGCTGACAATGACCAGACAATGAAAAATGTTCACTTCAATGTAGATTTTCAGTTTACACGGTTGTTAGAGAATTGTCGGAAAAGATGGCGATCCACTGTAAGACAATTATCTGACAATGAATTTATCTGACAACGTTGTCAGGCAAACAATTTTAAGTTTACACGGTTGTCGGAATTGGTATGTAGCACAAATTGTCATGGATTATCAGAAAGCGATGCCGCTCGTAGTTAATTTAACGGCGTCAAACACCTTCATATAGTTAAAAACTAAATTTCTTTATGAATTGTAAATTGCGTAAACCAAAGTTTTGGGAATTTGTGGATATGGATATGGAAGAAAAAAAGGATTGGTATTATGACAATTGTAATGGCTTGCGCTTTGGAAAGTAGCGATGATGAAGATGATCCTCCAAAGAAACGCCGAAGAGATTGGGTAAATAATTGGGTGGTTCATCGCCAGCAGGAGGGATGTTACGCCGCTCGTAGTTAATTTAACGGCGACAACTACCTTCATATAGTGGTTGCCGCATGACGGCGATCAAACCTGGTATGATTCAAAATTTAGGAGAAAATGTAAACAATTTAAATTAAATTTTGCTGTTTCTGCCAAACAAATCAGAAAAGTAAAAAATTCCTCCGCTTCATCCTCCGCGAATAGTTGTAGCGGCAGATTGTGTTTTTTTGTTTGCTGTCAAATGCATTCACACCAATTTTCAATGACATTACTATACTATATTATATAGATTTTTTTATTTTGTTTTGATAAAAAGTATTATCAATGTTTAGCGCCATGTCTATTTTTTGGAACGAAGTTCCTTATCGCACGTTGCGGGATGGGTGCAAAATGAAAAAATTTTAAACAACTTTTTTTAAACTATTTTATTACAACCCATTATTATCAACAAAAAGTATCCAATACTTTTGGTTTGGTTTGGTTTGGTTGAAAGGGAAGTTTTCTAGGTGGAGCCTGTTTATTACATATTGTAGTTTTGAACCCAATAAAAAGTAAATTCAGAAAAGCCAAAGTGCAAGGCTGGCAATACATGAAATACAACCCTGAGCACTGAATTACATTTGGCAGCACACTTACTCTTACACTCGTACTTTTTGTTTGGTTTGTGTCTAGACTAACATATCGAGGGATATTTTTAGTTTAATGGGAAATTTTGTAGGTGGAGCCTGTTTATTACATATTGTAGATTGAACCGAATAAAAAAATCAAATGTTCTTAAGTAAGTGCGGTTTCTTAAAAGAAGTAAATTTTCTCAAAAAAATACCTATTGATATTTTTGAATAATCTACCTTTTTCTTAAAAAAATAACGTATCTTAAAGAAGTTCCCTTGCTTAAAAAAGTTAATTTTTCTTACATAAATGACCTTTTCTTAAAAAAAGTAATTTTTTAAATAAGTACCTTTTTTACAAAACTACATTATCATAAAAGAGTACCTTTTTTATTAAACAAAATAAATTTTTTTGAGATAAATATATGTCATAAATGTCATATGTATGAATATGACATGCCAAATATATATCATATGTTGAATAAATATACTCATAAAGTTGTACATGTTCTTTAAAAAAAAAGCTTTTTTTCAAAAAAAAATATGCCTTCTCTTAAAATACCTGTTCTTACAAAAATTTCTTTTCTTAAAAATAAAATAATACCTTTTCTTTTCTTGAGATAATTAGCCTTTCCGAAAATAAGTAAAGGTTCTGAAATAAAAAATCTTTCCTAAAAAGAGTACCACTTCATTAAAAAGTACCTGATCTTAAAAAAGGTACTTCTTTGTAAAAAAAATTCTTACTCTTAGGGTAATGTCATTACACTCAGCGTCAACGGAGAGCGCTACCGATCGGTGATAATCAATTTTGTTTAGATAAGTCTGCATGATATGGACGTCAATAACATATGGTTCCAACAGGTCAGGACTACACACAGAGAAGAGATTCGTTGTCACAACTATATTTACAGCCAACTAAAATTTGGCGGTTCACATTATTCAGCTGTGAGTGTTCAGCATCACCAAATGTTGTGCACATCAATTGATTTGTAATTCAGTTTTGGTTGCAAGAACTGAAATATTTAGTTGAATCCACAGCGACAATAAATAAATGTGATCTGTTGTGAATATTCTATTAGTTGGATGAAAGAAAAATGTAAAAACTAACTCAGTTGTACCAAATAATATATTGGTATGCTCAACTAATTATGTACTTGAATTTAATGGCTGTCACAACCATTTGGTGATGCTTTAACCCATTATGAATTTAATTGAAAAAAAAATATTTTTTATTAAAATTTTGTATTTTATATTTAAATATAAACAAAATTATTATTATTTATAACCAGGGTTCGTATTTCGTGCACATTTTTATCGAAAATATGAAAAAATTTCTATATGTCGTAAACCAAACGTCCAATCGAATAAATAACAAATTTTTACGAGTTTCTCACAAAGTGTTCCCATTCGCATGAAATATTTTTTTTTTAATCGCCAAAATAAGAAAATCGCTAATTTAAACAAAAAATTTTAGTTTTAGCAAAATTTTTTAAAAAAAAGTGATGCCATATTGAAGACATCCGTAGGTGAAAGCCTCCTAAGGAGGTAAACAATTTATTATTTTAACGATTTTCTTATTTGGCGACTTTTTGGGAAAAAAAAATATTTCATGCGAATTGGAACACTTTGTTGGAAGCCCTTTGGAACCCGTAAAAAGTTGTTATTTTCCCGATTGGATGCTTCGTTTTAAAGATACAGACACACGGTTTTTCTAAATTTTTCATATTTTCGACCAAAAATGAGGCTGGGTTACCCTGGGTATCATATGTATGTTTAAGTTAATTTGCGTCATCCAAAATAATAGTTCATCCAGCAAAGTATCCACAATTGTTTGCATGAATTTGCGAAGGCGTCAATAGTGGCATCATATTCAACGATTATATTTAAAAGTCTCACTTCACCTCAATTGATCATAATATATATTCTTCGCTGGCTGATATCTATAGGTATATATTTTATTGTTTGTTCACAACTTTATTTATCACTTTCTGTTTAAAATATTAGTATTTCTGTAAAGTCCTAGTGTAACATTCCAATATACGAAGTTTCCCTTTAACAACAAAGCGTCTTGTGAAAAATCGAATACATAGCTTTGTAACAAGTGTTTTTGTAACAGAAACTAAATTATGATTACAGTGACTAATATTTGAAAACGAATTCTAATGTTGTACTTTTTACTAGTTGTATCTTCCACTTAAGATGCATGAGGTTTTTGAAATACTCTAATTGGTTAATAAAACTAAAATTCGGTAGTAGCAACTTGTATTTCATAAGACCGATTTTTAATCTGTCAATAACATCGACAAATAATTTTGATGTTTTACAATTATGAATTCTGATCAACATATAGACTTTATCATGGAATTTCCAATGCCTGAATTGATTTCCAACTAATATTTTCCCTGTGTGGAAGTGTGACACCGCTGATGCCACAACGGGTAGTCTGCACAACCAATTTGATGGAATAGTTATATCACAAAGAGTCAACATGAACTGACCACCGAAATCGTGCGACTATACCCTGTTAGATTTTTAACTGTGGGTTTTTCGTAAATTGTAGATCTATTCCAATAAGCCACAAATGACCAGTGAGCTTAATATAAAAATAAGCCATGTCATCCCTCAAAATCAAGCTGTTATATGCGCTAGTCATATTAAATTGAGGCGTTACACCATACGATGCTGCTGCAGTCATGAGAAAGATGCGATAATCCTTTAATAACGCCATTTTTAAAAGGATTTGTTTATATTTCACCTGCAAGCTTATTTTATTTTATTTCAACGTATACTCGTACTCATCCCTATTGGAAAACCCATTTTCTTCTTCCAACTAGGATCTGGGATTCATAGTTAACCGATGTCAACGAAATTTGGCACCACAGCTTTCTTTACACTTCTTTTTATCAGTGGGTTTACTACTTTTTTCAGCCATGCCGGGTACCACCGATTTCAATATTATACTATTTCAAAATTGGCAACAAAGATTAAGGCATGAGATATCGCTTTAAAAAATTTGCAATATCGGAATACGTTTTGTTATAGCTGACCTAAAACGTGGCGGTCATTTTTAATACCTTAGGCTTGTACTTTAAACGGGTTATGGACTCGCAAGTGTTAAGGGTATTATACGATCGACATCGCTGAATTTTGCGTCAGTCCAGTTTTAACATTGCCCACTTGTTTATTATATTTTCAAGAGGTCAGAATTGCATTGTGTAATCGGTTTCGTTTCGCTTTGAAATACACCTTTCTGCATATTAAACAGAAAACCGGAATTGCTTTGTCATTTTATTACGCGGCAGGATTTTTTTCACTAGCCCACTTGTAATTATTGCAGTAGAAACTTGCATTTTAGAATTTACTAGAGCACATCAATATTTGTCCCACTGTCATTGAGTAGATACTAACTATGTTATTTTATTTTTATATTCGCGTCATTAATTTCAATTTGTTAGCATCATTATTGCTGAGCTGCACTAGTCAGCTACCACATAAAGTGGTAAAGTGTAACGCTGAGATGCACATATACTGCAGTAACGATTACCCATGTAAAATGCCATCAATTTCTTACCTCAAGAACAATTCTGAAACCACAGCACCCATTAATCACTATAAAATATTGAAGAGTTTAGTTCCAGATACTCTGTTGGGAATATGTGGTATATATGAGCGTAAGTGTGTGAAAACTTTAGTTAATAGCATTGTATAACGCGGTAATGTTTATGAAATTATAACCAACTTTTGCAGTATACGAGTGCTATCATAATGCTGTTACATGTGGAAAAACACATGAATTGTCTAGTTCAAAATATAAAAGTTTACCCATTTTAACTTTGTTTTTGGGAATGTGTCTGTCTTAAATTGCCAGAGTTTTGCGATTTTGACCTATTTCTGTTAAATTATATTTGTGTCCTTTTAAATGAAGCAAGTTATTGTGATCCTCATAAAAACTACTTTAAGACCAGGTTTTATATTAAAATATTTATTAAGTTGACCTACAAATTGTCAGCAATAGAAGCAAGACTATATCGCAAATGTTTAAAACCTTTACATTTTGACCTGAACATTTCACGCGTTTCTCCCCATATACTACGTTCAACTAGTTGCCAGTGGTTGTTTAATATGTACGACGAGAACTATTAGTTAATTTTTTTTTCTGTGTCGACGCAAAATGTTATAACGCGATAGTGTGGTTTTACGATATAGTCATCAATTTTAGGTTACTTCGAAAAATCGTTGTAAAATTCTGATTAAAATGTTGGGTTGATTTAAGTAGCACTGTATCTAGTTAATAGTGCGCGTTAAAAATTGGGGTTTTAATTTTGCTTCGAATTACAGATACGATTTTGATAGCAAATTTAAGAGATTTTATCTTATTATGCATAAGGTGTACACAATTTAAAGCAAGAACTAATATGACAAATAACGTGTAAATATGCGTGTTCGAAGAACAACATTCAAAATATCACCACATTTGATTGTAAGTAAGAAAGCATATTGTTTTATTTTAGTGTAATTATAGAATAATAAATTAATGCATAATTTAAAATAACAGAGCAATAGCAGTAATGGGGTTCAGCTCAAATTATAAGCAATAATAAGTGTGTTTTTTTTCACCCCGCTAAAATTAATTATAGCTTAATTTGTGCGGGTCAGCTAAGCGATATTAAGTGGCATTTCAATTTCTCACTAAAAATTCTGACTTGAGCAATGACAATGTTGCCACTTGTTCAATTCCAAGAAATGGCAACAAAAAGTTATCTTAGATAAAATTTGTTATCATTTCTTTCGAATGAAAATGTCATCAAGGAGAGACTCAAAAGCAGAAATTTACAAAATGTCTGACACATTTTAAATGCATTGAAATTATTTTATTTAATGGAAGACTACGTATACATATCGCACCTGTTCCACAAAAGTGTAACAACTCAAAATTTCAAAATTTTCAGTAGAGACGAAAAACTGTTTCCGTTAATATTGATGATATATTTCAAGAAAAAAATATGTTATTGTAAGAAATGATCATTAAAAAGAATAAAAGCGTTGTTTGCGTTAAAAATGTTACTCTTTATATGATAAAAAAACAAACCGATTTGCTTACACATTTAGAGACAACTAAAAATTTTACTCTTTAGTTGAGTCTAAAAAAGTTATTCTGAAAACAAAGAGAGAGTCATAACGGTTTTTTTGACGAAAGAGAAGACAAAATAATAGATGATTTGTATGACCACAGAGTGTTGTTTTCTTGCAAAAAACGAAAATTTAGAAATTTTGAGTTGTTACACTTTTGTGGAACAGGTGCGATATATGTCTTTAAATGTGAAGGATAGAATTTTATTTTCGATTGAAAACAAAATTGGAATTAATTATGTTATACATATTGATCATGTTAGAATTATATATCAGGTATTGTTGTTTAACAGGTGATGAAATTGTTGATGTGTTAACATCTATAGCGGCGTCTAGGGACTAAATCTATCAAAGTCAACTCTGGCAAACAACACACAGACTGGTTTTCTGCTGCTGCTAAAACCAGATTTTATGCTGCTGCTAAAACCAGATTTTGTGCTGCTGCTAAAACCAGATTTTCTGCGACTGCGAAAGAGAATAATGACGTGTTAAACAAAAATGAGCGAGCAAGAGACCAATAAAAGAGTGGTGTGGCAGGGGTGAGGCAAACGAAATTGTTTCTATAGCGTATGTATTAACATAAAAATGTATGTATGTACATGTGTCTGTTGCCACATAAACACTCCACGACACAGCAAGCACAAATAAATCACCAACCTATCATTAGTAGTAGTAGTAGTTGTTGTTGTTGGTGTTGTTGTTTTTATTTCTATTTATAATTGTTTTCACACACTTTTCGATCTTTGCATTCTCTTAACAGTGTTTCTTTTAGGTACACCCCGACCCCTCACACAAGTACTCATCGACTCCATAAGCAATGGAGTATATTTTAATATGTGTGGTTGTGATTTATTTTTCCAATGTAACATTTACTAATGTGTTCCTAGAAATCGAACAGGTACCGTGTAGCAAAAAGGTGTTAACACATCATCCGTGAGTTCGAACACTCATTGATTTTTTTCCATGTAATTTTTCGTTTCACTTGTCAAACCCATATGTATTTTGTTCTTTATACTTTTTGTATTGTTGGTATATATTTCTGTAGAGTTTGACAACTGTAGCGAATGAACGAAAATAAAATGTCTGTTGTTGCTGCTTACAACTATAACAACATCTGCAGCTACCATGTATTTCATGGCACTGGGTACAAACGTGTTACCGTCTCGCATTTTTTTTTTCACCCAATACAGGAAATGTTGCCACATTTTAATTTAATTTTAATTTAATTTAATTTATTCATTCAATAACCAAGCAGTAATGCCATTTATGGTTAAATGTGCTACAACAATTGAGCTACTACATAATAAAATATTTATAACATTAACAATTTAGAACTTATACTTAGAAAAAAATAAATTAAAACTCCCATATTTGAACTACTCCAAGATTTGACGCTAATTTAAAAATTATTTAAACAGTAATTTGGAAAATATATATATATTGCATTACAAATTTCAATAACAACTTAAATTTATACTTAGAACAAAAAATAAATTAAAAACTTCCATTTGTGTACTTCACCAAGATATGACGCTAATTTAAGTTATTTAAATTTTATTTGAAGTAAATAAAATAACGGAAAACTGCCATTTACGCACTACTCACAAAGTACTCGTAGTATTAAGTGTGGATCGTTTTATTTGGGAAGTCGTAAGTGGCGATAGCTTAATGGAGTAAAAAAACAGCCTCAATGTAACGTATAAGAAATGGCAAATTGTAGTAGTATCTAACATATGTACAGTCGCCAGCACCATTCGAAATGACGTCATACAAATAGCGGTCCTGTGGGTCTGAGTTCAACTTAAATCCGGGTGTCTTTTCACATTTCGTTCGACTTCGGTCGCCTCGTTTAGTGGTGGCGATACTATCGAATATTTAGCTATGGAAAGACTTTTCAAAATACCTTTCCGAACCGGGGTAAAACTGTAGGTCCCAATCAGTGATTGTACAAAGTATTAAGTGTACAGCTCACAGGATATGTGAAGCAATAAACCCTTTATGGGCTGTAGTGGTAATCCATTTTTTGTGTTTATTTATTATTTGATGTTTTATTATTAATATTACAGTGCAACAGCAAAAAAAAACCACTGACAGTATAGGGTTGATACTACTACCAAAGTGTATTAAAATCCTATACTCGGTTTGGCGACCAATTAGCTTTTATGGGCATCAAAAAATTCTGGAAATCAGTGGCCCTCCAAAGAAAGTGTCATCAGTTTTTGTCCAACAGCCAATTCAAACTTGGCGATACTGCTCAACTTTGAATGGCAATAATGCAACTATGAATCTGTTTAAGAAACCTTATTAACATTTAATGCCAAAAATTATTTTTTTCTCGACTTTTTTTTGAAAAAATATAGGAAAATTATTTTTGATGTGTCACATCTATAGCTGCGGGTAGGGACTTTACTCACAAAGTGAATATATTCCCACACTTTATCCGACTGCGATCACATACACAGTTTGTCGTTAAATTCCCCCGAAACGGCTGGACCGATTTGTATGAAATTTTGTGCGCATATCGGGTAGGTCTCAGAATAGGCCAACATCTATTTTTCATACCCCTAATTGATAAGGGTGACCCACCCGTATATAGAACACAGATTTGTCCGAGTGCGAAACACAGATTGTCAGACTGCGAAAAAACACACAGTGATGTAGCGACAGCGAATAGTTGTCTTGTGTGGGCACGGAGCACTCTCAGAGTAATGACGTGGTTATACGTTTATAAAAATGAGATATTAAGAGAGCAACGAAAATTGTCTGAACTTGTGTAACGTATGTACGATCATAACAATGTATGTATGACGTGTGTCTGTTTTTTGTGGGAATAAAACAAATGTACTAAGCAAGAAAATAATGACAATTGTCTTTAAATATTTTTAACAGCCTGTTTCTCTATCCCGAACGAAAGTTTAAGTTCGTGTTCTATACGAAAGAAGGTTGGGTTGGGTTTCACAATTTTCTCGTTGCAAGTCGAACGAAAACACGAAATTTTTCAGTACAAACTTTGGTTTCTCTATTTCGAATGTGCTGTTACTTAGGAACAAACATGAAGTCAGGCGAATGAAAATTTCGACTTAGATAAATCAAAATTGAGTCGAATGTGAGTGACTGATTTTCGTTTGCTTAGCTATTCGTTCGACACAGAGAAACAGGCTGTAAGTGTTATTAAGTATTAATATTATTTAAATGAAACGTCATCATATGATTGGACGCTCTTTTTTATTTTCCAATGTAACATTTAATAACGTATTCACACTCCTAACTTCTCACTAACAATATTCGGTAAAATTGTAGCCACAGTAAAGCTGAATAACTTTAGTGAGCATGTCAATAGAATCTGAGCGTGTCTAGGCACCCTAAATAGCTCATAAACAAAACTTTGTAGCTGAACATTTTTTAACTATTTACTATGTGTTGGTACTAAAAACGATTTTTTTTTGGAAAATGGAAATGGTATAATTATTAATATTTATGTGGTATATCTAAACTATTTTTAAGACTTTTAGTTTTCGTCAGAAGATTTCTATAAATACATAACTCTTCGCCATAATCGTATTTAGCATCGTCATCATCTGAATCCTCAAATAATGCTAGTTTATCGTGGTCTTGAACTCCCTGTTCTTCGCCATCTACTTCCATCTTCTTTGTACTTGTTTTAAAATCTGGGTCTTCAAAAATAATTTTTGCGCGCCAGAAACTTTCTGCCATTACGGCATCCGCAGACCCCTTTCCACTATATCTGAGGACAATTATCAGAAATTTAAATTATTTTATAAAGTATATCGTCGGCTTAACCTGCAAACATGCTAACTCCCATTCAGCATATTATATTTTATTATATATATTTGTGGAAAAGGCGGGTAGGTAGGCCGGCGCTAGTGACTTCCACGGGGATTTTGAATAAAATTCCACTTGTTTTATAAAAAAATTAATTTATTCAACAAATCAGAATTATATAGATATTAAAATTCCTATATAAAGAAAATAGGAATTAGAAATATTACAAAAATATTCAATATTAAGTGGCACCTACTTTTTGGTATGGAAACTTTTCACAAAATTAAATATTTCTCCTAAGCACCACGTTTGAGCCTACTTGCAAGTAATTCAGTATATAAAATGGCGAAGGCTCAGGGACGCTACTTGACATTTACTTAAGTTTCGTTAAAAATGTATATTAATTTAATACCACTTATACACTTAGAAAAAATAATTTTAATAAAATTTAGGAGTGTTGCCAGATCGTTACTAGAATCATGATTTTGGGAGCGGCGTGAACATTCCCCCCGCAGTATGGCAAGAAACTTCTTCGTTGCCAGACTCTCGTTGTGGAGATACATCCAAAATCGCCAGCTTCGTTACGGGCCGCTCCAGAATGCCACGTTGTGTAATGACTTGTGCACTGCGAACCTGTCCGTCACTTGCCAATCTCGTTTCAAGTACTTTTCCACGCAGCCAGACATTTCGGGGAAGAGAAGGGTCGACAATGATCACAAAATCCCCCTGACACAATGGTTTAGATTTTTCGTACCATTTCGACCTACAAGTTAACGACGGTAGATATTCAGCCAGCCACCTCTTCCAAAATATATTAGCATACTGTTGTGAAAGAAGCCAACTTTGCTTTAGTAATATGCCGCTGTCGCTGCAAACTGATATTGGTTTTAGTCCGCTAGAACTTCCCACCAGGAAGTGGTTTGGAGTCAAAGCCTCTGATGTTTCATCATCTATAGGAACATACGAAAGTGGTCTCGAGTTAATGATATTTTAAACTTCTATTAACATACTTAATAGGAGCTCATGACTAGGAGACCTTGATGGCATAATTCTGTAAAAAATTGTCTTAATTGAGCGTACAAGTCGCTCCCAAGAACCGCCCATGTGGGGTGAGGCAGGAGGATTGAACTTCCATTTGGTAGTGGTAGTAGTAAAAGTTTGCACTAGCTTGTCTTTATCCACATCAGTCACCGCTTCACGTAGCTCTCTCTCTGCGCCTACGAAGTTTGTCCCATTATCACTGTAGAATTCAAGTGGGATTCCTCTACGGGCCATAAAATTGCGAATGGCTAGAATACAGGAACTTGTTGTCAGAGAATGTGTAACCTCGATGTGAACTGCCCTAATGGTCAAACAAGTAAATAGACATCCGTAGCGTTTCTCCTTATGACGGTTGACGGTGACCAAGATTGGTCCAAAGAAGTCTATTCCCGTGAATGAAAATGGTGCCCTGAATGCCGCGAGACGTGCACGAGGCAATTTAGCCATTTGAGGATTTTGAGGAACAGCTTTTCTAATTTTACACATTTGGCAGGATCGAGTAATTGCTTTAAAGGTGACGCGAAGTTTCGAAATCGAAAATTTTGCCGGATTTCGTTTATGGCGGTTTCATGATTCATATGGTGAAACTTCTCGTGGTAATGTAATAATACTAATTTTGTTATTTATTTATTTATTTATTTATTACTCCGCTACAAAAATTTAATTTCAGCTGGAGGATTAATTTTTCAAATTGCACTTACGTACTATGTTACAAAACATCTCTTACAATGTATAAAAATTTTCAGTAAATTAGCGTTTGTAAAAAAAAAAAAAAAAAAATGTGGATTTGTGATATTACGTGGAAATATTGCTTAGAATTGTATTAAGAATGGTATTTAATAGATTAAAAAGGCGAAATTATGAAATTATTATTTAAATAATATTAAATATTTTCTAAAGTTTTAAAATCTATTGAAAACAACAGCCAGTGAATCATTAAATATCTATAACAAGTACAGATATGGGTATTTTTTTTTTTTTTTTAGGTTATTAAAAACAAGAAATTTGTGAATAAAGCCAGTCGGCAGTTAAATATGTGCAACAATAATACCATTTTCCAAAATCACATACGTTGGTGTTTTAAACTTAAAGTTAAAGTTTCTCCCATTACGCTAGTTCGTGCAGCAAAAAACTATGTGTTCTTACATCTAGAGATTTGCAAGTTATTATAATATTCTCTTAAAATCTATCTTATAACTATCTTATAACTATCTATTAACAATTAATAACATATAAAAATCAGTAGGCGGTGTACAATTGATGACGAAATCAGGGATAGGTATATATGTATATGATAGATGAAATAAGGAAACTGGAAGCATGATATGAAGAAGTGTACAGGATGCAGACTTAGACAAAGCAGGAACACAGGATCGGTAACTGAGCAACACATAAAATATTTCTGTTGACCAAATTCAAAGTATACAGGATGCAGACTTAGATGAAACAGGAACACAGGATCGGTAACTGAGCAACACGTAAAATTATTCTGTTGACCAAAGCGATGGGAGGATGAAAATACAGTGGACATCGTATACATTCAATAAAATATAGATATGTATCAGTGTGGCGAAGACAAATTTACAACAGCGATAATTGGGTGTTAAATATGTACATTGATGGTGGGAACTAAGTACTTTGATGATGACGACAACTGGCAACCATAGCATATGATAATTCATAAATAATGTATTCTTTCACTTTGTGCAGTGGTTCAAGAAATGGAAGATATACTGAAAGATCATTATAAAGACAGCAAAGTGCTCTAAATGGATTGTAAAAATCATAGTTTGATCGGGTAATGGACAATTTTAAAGGTCGAAAATTACGGGTAAAACGTGATGGTATATTTAAATTTAATCTGTTTAACAAAAATAAAGAATCAATTTGACCATTTAATAGTTTAATTATAAACATAGATTTAAGCATATATCGTCTTCGTTCAAGAGTTGCTAAGTCAATGAGTTTAAGTCGATTTTCATATGGTGGTAAGTTTTCAAATTGATTCCAGCCAAGGCCTCGCAATGCAAACAAAAGAAATTGCTTTTGGACAGATTCAATTCTATCTATGTGAGTGTTGTAATAGGGACTCCAGACGATACAGGAGTATTCAAGAATGGGCCTTACAAGACTTGCAAAGAGTGTTTTCGTTATGTATGGATCATTAAATTCCTTTGACCACCTTTTAATAAACCCCAACATTGAGTAAGCCTTATTGACAATACTTTCAATATGAAGATTAAAACGTAATTTCTGATCTAACAAGACGCCCAGATCCACAAACGATTTGACCTCTTCTAAATCGTACGAGTCAATAGTATATACCCATGACATTATCGGCTTCCTTGAGAAAGACAGTTTCTTACACTTCTTTAGGTTTAGGGACATTCCATTTACAGAGCACCAAAGTACTAAATTCGACAGGTCGGATTGTAAGCGACAAGTATCAATTGTGTCTTTATAAGATAAAAAAAGCTTAACGTCATCTGCGTACATTAAAATATTAGAAAACTTAATAGCCGAAGGTAGATCGTTTAAATAAAGCACAAATAATAATGGTCCCAAATGACTACCCTGGGGAACCCCAGAGGATACCACGATATTTTTAGATAAAACTCCACTAAACGTTACCTGTTGCGTTCTTTCCGTAAGATATGAAGAGATCCACTTAAGAAGCCCAGGGGGAAATCCAATCTTATCCAATTTGAAAATTAGAAGGTCATGAATTACTGTATCAAATGCTTTGCTGAAATCAGTATATATGACATCAGTTTGGCAGTTGTTCGAGAAGGCTTCGAAAATATGACACGTTAATTCCAACAAATTCGTATTTGTCGACCTATTCTTAACAAAACCATGTTGATAAGGGGAGACAATTGAACACACAGAACGAACAATCTTCTGTGTTACTATAAATTCAAATAATTTAGGAATAGCACTTAACTTAGCTATTCCCCTGTAGTTGTCAACGAGTCGTCTATCACCACTTTTATAGAGTGCTATAATATGACTTTTTCTCCAAAGTAATGGAAAATAACCCAAACTAAGAGACATATTAAAAATTTTCGTAAGTGGAATATACAACTCATCTGCACAAGCCTTTAGAATTGAGGAAGGAACACCATCACTTCCTGGAGAATATAGCATTCTTTTGGTAAAATAATGGGGCGTTTTTGTTCCCTAGGAACATCTGCTTCGTCGATTCTTCCATCTACTCTTAAAATACCATCTTCCAAATATGGTGATTTACGATAAATATCGCTATGTTTGGGTATAGTCGAGTTTGATTGAAGTTGAACAATTTCGTTACCATACTTTCCACATTGAGCTTGCATATATAAAATGAGTTCAGCTTTTATCAGCTCCTCTTGAGTCAATTCGCCGTTTTGTTTAGCAGCTTTATGGCAGTTATTAATAAAACGTAGAACATATGCCGGCGTTCTTAAAAGGCATGTCCATTTCGAAAATCGAAATACATTAAAAATCGGTTCTAATTTTGTAATCTTTAACGAATGGTGCACCCGTTCCTCTTCTGTTGGTTCAGGATGAACTACCTCTTTAAGCCAGTCTTCTTCAGGTGAATACAAAAATTTTGGACCGTTTAACCATCTGCTGGACGGCGAAATAGTAGGAAGCTTTGACCATTTTGTTGCATCATCGGCTACATTTTGCTTACTTGAGATCCATCTCCAGTCATTGATTGAGGATAGTTCCAAAATTTCTGTGATCCGATACGCCACAAATTGCTTGTATTTTCGGTGGTCGGAATTTATCCAACTTAACACTGTTTTCGAATCTGACCAGTAAAATTTGTTAGATATTTCAATGTCATGATTCTCGGTTACAAATTTAGCGAAACGTGCCCCTATTAGGGCAGCCATCAGCTCAAGACGTGGAACAGATGTAATCTTCATAGGTGCTACCCTGGTTTTTGACCCAACGATAGAGCAAACGATGGTGTCGTTTTTCTTCAACCTAAAGTAGCACACTGCTGCATACCCATCGTTACTTGCATCTACAAATGTATGCAGTTGGATATCTGTGTCAGCGTAGTTATTAAAAGATTGCAAATAGCAACGGGGAATCTTTATTTTTTGTATATCGGGTAACACTTTGACCCATTGGATCCATTTTGCTGTTAATTCAAGGGGAATGGTTTCGTCCCAGTCTATTTTAGAACGCCAAACTTCTTGCATAAGCACTTTCACATACATTATAATATGCCCGATAAGACCGAGTGGGTCATAAATTGACATAACCAATCTTAACATTTGCCTTTTAGTTGGAGAAGATTTGTGTGAAAAAATATCGCTTTCCATAAGCCATTTTGAAATGTTGAAAGTTATAACATCATCCTTATGTTCCCAAAAAACTCCCAAAACTTTTTCAATTTGCTGGTGTTCTTTTAAATTTAGGCATTTACCACCTTGCAAATCGGATGCCGGAAGAGACTCCATTACAACCTCGTTATTAGAAATCCAATTACGAATATTAAAACCAGCTTGCCGATGAATATATGACACGTCGGAAATTAATTGAATAGCCTGCTGCTCAGTATCGACGGAATCAAGAAGATCATCCACATAATGATTTTCCACTATTGACTTAGAAGCATTAGGATACTTCTTTTCAAATTGAACGGCATTAAGATTTTTTATGTACTGGGAAATACTAGGAGCGCATGTGGCGCCGAATATCATTACGTCCATTACGTAAATATCAGGAGCTTTATCTTGTATGCAATCACGCCAAAGAAATCGCTGTACGTCGCGATCTTCGGGCCTAATATAAACTTGGTGGAACATCTCCTCGATGTCTCCACATATAGCCACAGATTTCTGGCGAAAATTAAAAAGGATTGATGGCAATGAGGCCAAATAGTCAGGGCCTTTTAACAAAAATGAATTTAAGCAGAATCCATTTGACTTCGCTGCTGCGTCCCAGACTACTCGAGCTTTACCGGGTTTGTTTCTGTTAAAAACAGCGAAAATTGGCAAATACCAAACTTTTCCATCGGCTCGATAAATTTCGTCACTTTTGAGTTTCCGTATGTAGCCTTTGGATAGGTACTTCGCGATTATATCTTTAAATGTGTTAGATAGCTCGAAGTTATTATTTAATTTACGCTCTAAGCAAACAAGACGTTTTAGGGCCATGTCATAACTGTCAGGCAGTTCTACGTAATCATACTTCCATAACAATGGCACTTCGTAGTGACCATTGACATTTTGTCTGGTATGAGTTTTCAATAACTGTAACGCGCGCTGCTCATTTTCAGCAATAAGAGGGTCTTTCAAACTAATCCCCACACTGTCAAGCGTATAAAAGCTCCTAATTAACTTGTCTATTTCATTATCTTTTGCAGAACAATCACATATATGATAATTAAAGTGCTTACTTGTGGAATTATATTCTGCAACGGTACCGTAAATAAGCCATCCGAGTTTTGTACGCACAGCTACAGGTTCATGCGGAGATCCCTCATGGATCTTATTAGAAATTCCCAACTCGAAATGATTTAATCCTATTAATATCTTCGGCACAGCGTTCGTGTAGCTTTTTACAGGTAAATTTCGCAGGTGACGATAACTCTGCGACATTATTTTGTAATCCAGTGATTGTGTTGGCAAATTTAATGATTTGACTGTAAATACGTTCATAGCCAAGCGCCTTTCACTTCCACCTGAAATACCGATTGTTAATTTTTGTGAACTTTTTTCAGTTCTTTCCATACCTCCAGGCCATCGCAGACACAAGGGGTTAGATACGCCCTTCACATCTAATTGATCCAATAAAGACTCGTCCATGAGGCTTATTGACGATCCTTCGTCAATAAATGCATACGAATCTACAGATTTGTGCTTTCCGTATATTTTTACGGGAATTATTTTAAACAAAATACTATTTGTTTTAGTATTGTGAGCGTTATTAACAACTTCTTTAATGTGAATGTTGTTTACATTTGAGTTTGACATTTCATTGTCTTCATTCACAGGTTGTGAATTTCGATGTAATGAAGGGTGATGAAAGAATTCGCATCCCTCTCTACCGCACTTCTTCTTTCTACGGCAATCATCGTTGTGTTTACACAAACAAAACTTGCATAGTTTGTGTTTTCTTACCACATTCCATTTCTCACCACGATCGAGTGAGAGATATGTTTGGCAACTGGCTATTGCTTTGCAGTTGTTGCTGCATACAACACACTTACGTTCATCGCTATGAGTATGAACGTAGTCTCTTTGTACGTTGTTGTTGTTTTATCTTTGTTATTGGTCGATGTTTTATCTTTGTGGTTTGTTGATGTTTTTGTACAGTGATGGTCAACTGTTATACTACTTGCAGTGATACCAATGCTGAAAATCCAGTTGTCAAAGTCGGACAAATTTGGATTTTTGTTTTGGTTTATCAACTGTATTTTGTATGTTGCCCATTGCATTTGATACAAAGGAGGAAGTTTTTGTATCAAATCAAAAAGTAATGACGAATTGTTTATTTCATCACAGAGGTTACCTGCGGTGATGGTGGATGTTAGGTTTCGGACTTTTATGGCAAAAGAGGTAAGTGTTTTTAAATTATTTTCATCAACTACTGGTGATGTTTTATTTTTAATCGAATTCACAATTTTTTCAGGTTGGCCGTACAATAGACGAAGAACCTGAATGACTCCGGGGACGTTAGAGGGATGAACCAACATCTGCTGGACGTTTTGATGGGCCTCTCCCTTAAGAGACTTTTGAATGCGGACTAAGTTTTCCGCATTTGTGAAGCCGCAGGCGTCGGTGGACCATTCCAGGGTGGAAATGAATGTGGGCCATTCTTCTGGATTACCCGAAAATTATGGTAATTCTTTCGGCATGGGTTGCCTAGCATTTATGTGACGTGGTAGCAGCCTACGGTGATTTTCCGTATTTGTTGGCTGAATATTCATAGTGGATGAAATTGGTGCGTTTTGCATAAATGTTTGTGGAACAGAATTATCAATAAATGTTTGCTGATATGGATGACTATAACGCAAATTCAAGTTACTGTTTAAAGGAGGCTGGGGAAACGACCAGTTATTCGCATAATTTACTAAAGGCGGACCGACTGTTACACCAGGTAGATGTTGGGTGACATCATGATGTATGGACTGCATTCCCGGGTTGCAGGCACTAGTAGTGGCAGTGGCCATAGTGCAATTTGGTACTATCCTGGAACGTGTAGCAGCAGAGGTGACATTCGGCGGAAATAGTGCATTAGAATTTTGGCGATTATGAATTATATTGGTTGAATTGTTGTTATTTGTAACATTTTGGTTATCTATACGTGTCGTCATGTCACAATAAACAGTTTCATCGGGCAAGTAAGAAGCTTGCTGATTTGTGTTGGTGTTTTGCTCATTAGCAACAGGCAGTTGTCTAACGTCAGGGTGAGGTTCTGATGGATCTGCTTGGTTTGGCAATTCATTTAGCCAATTATGTACCGACTGGGATTTATTAGACGTAAAGTCATCTAGATCTTCGGCTTCTTCTAGAAGCTGATAGTTTTTGTTTAAATACTGACGGATGTAGTTGAGGTTAAAAGTTCGTTCTTCTTCTAACCGCTGAAGTTGTAATTGAACTCTACGCGACTGCGATAAGTGAGATCGATCTGAACCACGACTTTTGCTACTTGGTGCGGGTGAGTTTGACCTTACGGCAGAACACTGTGTGCACTTGTAGGTTATGTCATTAGAGACATTTTCGTCTGCGGAGTGAAATTTCTTATGGCATTCGGCGCAAGTTTTTATATTTTTGTCAGGGGGATTTAAACATAGTGAACTTTCGTGATCATTTTGTCGATTTTGATGTTGACCCTCTGAATTTGGTAACACCATTTTGTACTTACTGCGAGATTGGCAAGGTTGTTGTATACGCTGTAGGTGACCGAGGAGGAGACGATGTCCTAAACAAAAAGAATTTTAAAATGTTGAAAAGGCGGGTAGGTAGGCCGGCGCTAGTGACTTCCACGGGGATTTTGAATAAAATTCCACTTGTTTCATAAAAAAATTAATTTATTCAACAAATCAGAATTATGTATATAGATATTAAAATTCCTATATAAAGAAAATAGGAATTAGAAATATTACAAAAATATTCAATATTAAGTGGCACCTACTTTTTGGTATGGAAACCACTAGAACTTTTCACAAAATTAAATATTTCTCCTAAGCACCACGTTTGAGCCAACTTGCAAGTAATTCAGTATATAAAATGGCGAAGGCTCAGGGATGCTACATGACATTTACTTAAGTTTCGTTAAAAATGTATATTAATTTAATACCACATATACACTTAGAAAAAATAATTTTAATAAAATTTAGGAGTGTTGCCAGATCGTTACTAGAATCATGATTTTGGGAGCGGCGTGAACAATATTATTATATTATATTATTTATATGTTATATATATATTATACTAGCTGACCCGGCCGACTTCGTCCTGCCTACAAAAGTATTGCCTGTAACTGTATTGTACACCATTGCTTTGATTCTCTTGTTACGCCTTCTAGATACGATCGCAATGGTTCCGGTGGCGATGGCAATGTTGGCAATTTAACTTTTCCACTAAGGCAACACATTCCAGGTGTTTCTCCTGGAAATTTCAATGCATTGCAATGTGGACATACTACAACCATTGATCCAATTTGTACGGCAGGAAGAGATCGATAATCGAATGCACAATCATATCGGAAAGCTACTCGAAGCAAATTGACATTGCCAGCACTTCTTCTTTGTTGTCTATTTTCTGTGTTTATCCGTCGACTTTGCATCGATAAATGTACACATTGATTTACTCGACGACTTTGTTGTGCCAATCTACGGAAATCGATTACCGCCTGCTGTTGTTCTTCTGTTTGTTGCGCACGAATTTGGACGTGGTTTGCATTTCTTCGTTGTTGGGCAATGTTTCTATCTTCTTGACTCATATTCGCACGATGAGTCGACACTGCTCGTGCACCAGCTGAACGTCGGCTTAAATTAGATCTTCTCGTTGGTGGCATTATGAAGAACAACTGCAGTACAATGAAATCCCTAATATAAAATTTGAAAACAATGAAACAACAATAGAAACGTACCACTTCTTATAGACAAATCCCAATAGCTAACCAACAATGTAACACAGCACAAATTCACAAAATGCCTTAATCGCTCAATCGCCACTGTTCACATGAAATGAAAATAGTCCAATATGAATACACTCATTTGTATTCTTCTATATATTCTTGATATCAATTTTAATTCACAAAAACTCACCAAATCGCAATGAAGAAATCCGAATCTGTAATGCACAATGGCCGGCAAACGTTATTCAATCGAACAAAACACGAATTCGCAAAGTGCAATATGTACGCTGAAACAGCAAAGAATGAAGAAAGTACACAACTGAATCAAATGGCACAATAGAGATATGAATAAAATAGAATGGAAATGAAACGTCAAGTCCATGTAAAATTGACAACAACGTCAAGAGTTTTTGACGTGACAACGTCTTAAATTAGGTTGCGGCTGGGAGTCACTTATGAAAAAGTGTAACGCCCGGTAACGTTACGATGAGTCACCGAACACAAGTAAACGCAATGTGTTTACTTGTGTGCCAGAAACGATTTGCTTTGCTGGCTTCTAGTGGCTGTTGGTCGGTGGTGTGAGTGTTTTTGTTTTTTGGCACATCATATATATGACGACTGAGCAAGTATGTATGTGCGTATATATGTGCGCGTGTATGAATATTGATTTAGATCAGTCTGCATTGGATAAGGTATTATTTTTTGTTTTTTTTTGTTTTTTGGCTTTATGATATGTGTAGTGTATGTTTGTGTGTAGAAATTTTCATATGAATTAGGTAGCCAAAACGAAACAGAGAGCTGCGGTCGGCTTTAAAAACGATATGCGAATATGATGAATTGAAATACTTTTTGGTTAGTAAATTATTTTCTTTTGTTTTTAATAAAAGAAATGTTTATTTTTTATAATAAAAGAAATGTTTATATTTTATAATAAAGGATATGTTTATTGTTTATAATGTCACATTTGATAATGTGTTCATAGAAATCGCACAGGTACCTAGATGGTGTTGAAATTACTTCTATTTTCCTAAACCATAAGTTTCAATAAATGTTAAAACATCGCCCGTGAGTTCTAACACTCATTGGGCAAGTGAGTTCATTGCACTCCTATTGTGCAATTTAATTATATTCATATCAATAAATATTCTACCGAGAAAAAGACGTTGCCACGTAAAATCTTCGCCCGTAAAACCGACTTTACAGGCAACAATTTTTTTTAGTCAACGTCGACAGCGCCACCCCACATGAAACAAAATTGACTTCTCCATTGATCGATAACAGATGGCGTTACGTGGCGTGTCTATCTGATAGTTCAATTGTGATACGATATATTACATTCGAATTTTGGGATTACATCGCTTCGGATACTTTCTTTTATATATATAGATTAAAAAAAATCAAAAAAAAACCTATCGCAGCACGCTGGGTGGTAAAAATAAGACATTTTAAAATTTTTTTTTTTGACGTTTTTTTTCACTTTTTTTTAATTTACTGAGAAAATACCGTACTGAGAAAATACCTTTCCAACAAAGTACAAATCATCAAAATCGGTTCAGCCAATCTCGAGTTATGGGATTACATCGCTTCGGACACTTTCTTTTATATATATAGATATATTATCAAACCTTTTTACCCACTTCAAGATTCAAATTAAAGAAAAACTACATGCTGGTCAACATTAATTTCTCCATACTTAGAATTTCCCCTGTATGATTCAGATAGTGGTTTCCTTTATATCGGGAATTCCAATTGCATAGAAAGCACATATATTTTGTGTATCCAGCCTGTAGTTCGCGTAGCACCGTCACTACTTTAAGATTGCAACAAATAGGCGACTTATGGGCGTCGTATTTTATTACTTTCAAAATATGCTCCAATTTCTCATGTTTCCTTTGTATTGGTGCTATAGGCTGTTGGAACACATGGTCTCTTGTTTGTTTTATGTAAAAGCGCGGTTTCTAAACTCTGCTTTGAGCTGCGTATAAACAATCGACAATCATTGGGATTATATGCGATTGCCATATGTTCCATAAGTATTTCTTTTTCCTTACAGTATGAAAATGGTTTTACTTGAAACACCTTTGGAGACCTGACTGTCGTTTTATGTATCTGGTGAACTTAAATACAGACACTAACGTGTTCTGTTCCTCCAAAAACTTGGCAAGCTCTTCAGATTTTCGTTGCGATAGCTCCAATTTAGAAACAATGAACTCAAGCCTGTCTTGTGTGATCAAGATTGGGCGATGCAATGGCCCCGGATCATACTGAGAATGATTTTCCCATTCTTCGCCGTCGCAGCTGAAAACTGACGTAGTTTCATGACTAGTATCAAGGGGTTTATTCTGCAGAGATTTTTGTGGCATGGAATTGTCAGTTGAACTCATTTCTGGTACTTGGGCACTAGGAACGTACGGGTGTGTGACAGTTTTAGTTTTAATCAGCTCTTGAGCTGTAATTTTACCTGCATAACAATTCTTTGAATTGTTTCCTTCTCGGATTTGTCCAAATCATAGCGCCGTTAAAACGGAGAAACGCTCGCTTTCCTTTTTGCCAATCAAGAAGATCCCTATAATATGACAGGCATACTGACTTGGGTGCAAATTTCATACGTAGGACAAAAGCATACATGTTTACTGCATGCATACGTTATGTCCTTTTGGAAATAAACAATTTTAAAATATAGGTTGGACATTTAATTAGAACAAATATTTTTTGGGTACATTGGAAATAACTTTAGGGTGAACATATTTAAAGTCATATTTTAAAAAAATCCCCACACATTTTCGCAAGTTTTTTGATATAAATGGATTTACTACTCTAGCGCGCCATATTCGTACGTTGTACTGATGAAAAACATCATGAATTTCCGACCTGCAACACATTTCATTGGATAAATGTAAAACTTTACATCAATTGTTCTTCGTTCATCAATTGAATGTAAATGGTTGTTTCCATTAAGTTTATGTTAGGAATACGTTAGTAAAATGTATAAGTACTTGGTTGTTAAAATATATGAAATTATTTGATCAATATTATGCGCTATTGGCCGTGGGTGGTGCAATGGTTTGTGTGTGCGACTCTTGTACATGAATAACCTAAATAAAACTGTTAAGGGAATGCAAAGAGTGGAGAGTGGGAGTGTAAATTGTCATGGTGGAGGGTATATAAGCTTCGGTCCCGGCTGAACTTAACACCGTTTCTACTTGTGTTTGTATACACCGGACAATGCTGAACATCAAATGACCCGCTTTGTTTGGCCATAGCAACAACAACGAAACAACCAAACACACAACATCACACATATTTGTCCGAAGTAGCTGGCGTATACGTGTGGCACATAACCACATGTTTGCCATATCAACACTAACGAAACAGCCAAACACACAACATCACACATACTTTGAACGAAGTAGCTGACGTATTAGTATGTCACCATAACGTCGACTGCGCAAGCAGATGAAATTTTGCGTGGCTATGCTTTATATCTCCGTTCAAC
Source organism: Phaonia tiefii (assembly GCA_963931995.1). Classification (NCBI taxonomy): domain Eukaryota; kingdom Metazoa; phylum Arthropoda; class Insecta; order Diptera; family Muscidae; genus Phaonia; species Phaonia tiefii. The sequence goes on along the minus strand of OZ008368.1, from coordinate 223,113,557 downwards.
AACAGCAACAGACACTTGTACATACATACATTATTACGTTAATACATACGCTATAGACACAATTTCGTTTGCCTCACTCCTGCCACACCACTCTTTCATTGCTCTCTTGCTCGCTCATTTTTGTTTAACACGTCATTATTCTCTTTCGCAGTCGCAGAAAATCTGGTTTTAGCAGCAGCTTAAAATCCGGTTTTAGCATGAGCATAAAATCTGGTTTTAGCAGCAGCATAAAATCTGGTTTTAGCAGATTCTGACTTTGATAGATTTAGTCCCTATATGCCGCTATAGATGTTAACATATCAATATTGTATTAAAACTTGGTTTAAATAAAACCACAAATTTTAAAGTCGATAAACTTTATTGCATAATTTCTTTTTGTTTTCAAAAGATACCTAAAATTGTATTGCAGTGTTTAGATAAAGAGGTTATGTTCTTTCAAAAAAATTCTAAAAAATTTAAAATTTGTACCCACACTTAAAAAAAATTTACTGGAAAATGTGCTAATCATCAAAATTGCTAAGTAGCCCGTAGACTAATACAAAAAAAAAAAATCCAATGAGTGTTCGAACTCACGGGCGATGTGTTAACACCTTTTTGCTACACGGTACCTGTTCGATTTCTATGAACACATTCGTAAATGTTACATTGGATAATAAAAAACAGCGTTCAATCATATGATGACGTTACAGTTAAATAATATTAATACTTAAAATTATTTAAAGACCCAGTGCAAGCACATGTGTCATTATATTCTTGCTCAATACTTTTTTTTATTCCCACAAAAGTCAAAGAATGCAAAGCAACAGACACTTGTACATACATACATACATTGTTATATTCGTACGATATTACCGAAGATCAACATAAAATACTTTTTTAATATTACTCCAAATTAATACTCCAAATTAAAACACTTCAATCTCGGCTCGCCGATATCGGATCGCCTTAATTTTTGGCCTAAACTCTTCGTCGAAACCCGCACTAGCTTTTTAATCCAAAAATTAATAAAATCGGCTATGAATTTCCGGAGAAAATCGCGTGGGAAAATTATATGAAAATCGCCCAATAATCACTTTCAATACAGACTGCCAAGCAACGAACAAACAAACGATGATTTATTTACTCTTACAAACCTAACACTTGCGTATGTATTAAATTTATAGTTTACTGCCCTAGAGGCGCGCGTATAGATGTTAACACATCAAAAATATGTAACAAATAAGGCGTTAACAACTATTAATGGGTTTTTTTGTTTTCTGTTAATTTATTACTTTCTAAACACAGAAACAAATTTAAAAACGTGATTTGACCCTTCCACATATGCAATGCAATGGGTTCAAAAAGTAATTTTTTCAAAAAAGTCCAAAAAATTAGTGAATTTTAGTGGGTTGCTATTAAAAATATTTAAAATATACCTAAAATTTTTTTCGTGTTTATTAACCTATGGGTTGTTGCCTTTCAGACGGTGTACATTTTTTGAAAAACTTTTGCCCACAAGTTTAAAAAAATTAACTTTAAAAAAGTTTAATATTCACAAGTTATAGAGTGACAATGTTAAAGTAAGAATACAACCTGAATGAAATATCATACAAACGAACGATCTACACGACCATTGCAATTGCATTCACCGGCATATTGTTGTTGGTTTTAGCTTCGATATTTTTTCAAATTCCTTTTCAACTTATATTTGTTTACAATTTATTTGTATATTTTTCCCAACAAACATTTTAATGACAATTCTAGATTATAAGCTCATAAATTAAACATGTAGATATAGAAACAGCTTGAAAAAAGCTTAGCTGGATGTAATAATTGACATTTTGTTGTGCGTTAATTAGTAATAAATAAGATCAGTGCGAGTGACTATTTGATTACAATGTCTTTAAAAAATATAGACTTAATTGATTACTGGATTTCGGCACCATCTAATAACAAAGTGGCTAGTTGATGTGCTTTCGTGGAACAGACACTGGGAAACAAATGTTGTAACAAAAACGAAGTTGTAGGAAAAATACGCTTTTTTAACTCAAAAATGTCAAAATACTGGAGTGAGTGCAAAGGTAATAGAATTTATTTTAACAAAAAATACTCTAAGTGGCTAAATTGGAACGTTTTGGAGTTCCAATTTATTTAGTTATTTAGTTAATATAGTTTTATTAATAACATTTTGTACAGAACCCTGGCACGGGTAAAAACAGCTCAGCAGGAATGGATATATCACCAGATACCTCAGTCCTAATAACGACTCCAACTGCAAATGTCAGTGAATTTCTTTTGTCAACATTAAAAAAACGCGGAAGGCCAATGAAAACCTTTAAGGACGCTTCACATAAATCAAGGAATCGTAAAGTTTCTGACCTCATCGCAAAATAGTCATTGGCAGAGCTGGAACTTGCCGTCCAAAAAAAACGGAGATGCTCGAAAATCAAAAGTGCTTATCTAACTCCAAAGCGATAGCCTTATATTTGGACTTAGATCTTTCAGAAAGAAAGTATATTATATTGCGTTCAGTAATTAATGAATTGCACCCAAAATGTTTGCTTTCGTTATATACACTACGACACGAAAAACATAATGTACTTCCAATTGTGACAGCTACCGAAAATTCTACGGAAGTAAATTTGAAGTCCATAATGCGCAGAACAGCAGAGAGAGTGTTAAGACTTTGTGATATACAGCAAAACCTGCGTAAATTTCAGCTCTTTCAGCTCATATGCAAGTGGGGTATGGATGGAAGTTCTGGCCATAGCCGATATAAACAAAAATTTACAGATCAAGACCAACCGGATGAATTTATGTTTTTCATTGCTTTCGTACCTATCAAGTAAGTGTAATAAGAAGAAATAGGTGTGCTATATGCCTACAAATTTTCTATTTTCAGATTGGTGAATTTGTCATCAGGACAAGATGTATGGACAAATCAAATACCATCATCTACAAATTATTGCAGGCCAATAAAATTTTATTTTTCAACAGAAAATGCGCAACTAGTTCGAGATGAATATACAGAAATGACAGAGAAAATTAATAGCCTTGAGTGCGATGTTATTGAGTTGGACAAGAGGACTTTTGAAGTTTCTTACAAAATGTACTAGGGTTAATTCCAAAAGTAGTGTACATGAGCATTTTTTTTTTTTTTTTTTTAAGGTTGAGGAATTAATTCTCTGAAATTGTTTACTTGCATTAAGATTTGTGCAGATTGCGAAATTACTTTTAGTTTCTTTAAAAAAATTTGTTTTGCTTTTTTATTGCATTTTGGTGAAATATTTTCCGGAATGTCACTTTTTACAAAAATTTACAAAACTAAGAAATTAATGCAAAAATGTTAGAACAAAGCCTACTATCGCATTCGTTCACTTATTATTTACCAGCTTTGGATGTTTTTCTTAAAAAAAAACGGGTTAGTAATAGCAAAAAGTTATTTTTCGAAGAGATTCCAATTATTTTTTTTTCCTTTTATAATTCAAGAATTAAAAAAAAGTAATTTTTTTACAAAAATTTGTTTTTGTGCAGCTTACATTTAAAGTAACAAATTTGCTTCAAACAATTTGGAAGAAATTGTTGTATTTTGCTGGAAACTTGAAAAAATAAAAAGTGACAGTACGGAATTTTTTGTGACAGTAAAGAAAATCCAATTTAAATTTCAAGTGTAACGAAAACTTAAACATTTATTCATTATTTTGTTTTTGGTTACTGTTTGTTTTTTCTCTTTTATATAAAAAGGAAACAAAAAATACAAGTAATCCAATTATATTAACAAAAAATTCATGAACAAATCTATTCATCGGAATCTGTGAATATTTCGTATAGTCATTCAATAGTCATTCAAAGTAATATAACAAATTATCTTTACATCAAAAGAACTACAGTATTGAAATCAATCGGAATTTTCGAGAAATAAGCTTTTAAAATACAAAAAAACCTTTTTACTTAAAAGTGACAGTAAAGAAATTTGTGATATTTTTTTTGGTTTTTTCTTCTAAAAAGTTATTTCACGGAAAAAAAAACATGAAAAAGTGATCAAAACTTCGTAATATATTAATATACATTTTTATTTATTTTATTTTTTACGATTTTTTATTAAATAACTGTGTGACAGTACGGAAATTTTTAGCTGTACTTACCATCGTGCGATTATAAATTCACTTGAAAACACCAAATAATTGATTTTATTATTTTATTTTTTATCTTAATCAATTTATCACTTCTTGCACTTTTTAATAGCGATGCACATAAAGCAAACGAAACAGCTCAAGTAATGATTACGACTGAATTAAAAAAAATGTGACATTACGGAAAAAACGCAGAGACAAAGTAAAATTAGAACGTCAAAATGACATTGATAACATTTTTCAGGTAAAACCAGGAAAAAGCAATAAAAATAAATACAATCATTGAAAAACAGTTATATTTTTTATTATTGTTTTATTGTTTTCAACTCTTTTTCCATGTTGCTTAATGAATAACATGTGTGGAGACAGGTATATTTGTACGTAATAGGCATGATATACAGTTAAAGCACCATTTGCACAATTTACCAGAAAGTTTTACAATAATAACAACTACTTTTGTTTGTTGCTAATTATTTTAGAGCTTACTTGCCGTTTTTGTTTTTTTATTTTCTTTTACATGAAAGAAATAAAAAGCTTGAGACGAAAAAAAAGCATTGTGTTTGGAATTAACCCACTACACAATGATAGATGGGGCAGTTGCAAATATTCTTACAATGACAAATTCTTGTAGTAGGTGTTTGTTTTGCAATGCTAGACCAACTGAAAGGGACGACTTAAGCGTAAACAAAATTCCAAATGTATATAGCTATAAGCTTGGGCTATCAACGCTACATTGCTGGATAAAGTTTGTTGAATGTGTGTTACATATAGCATGTCGACTTCCGTTTAAAAATGGCGTGTAGGTAAGGAAAATGAAACAGAATTCTCCGAAAACAAAGCAAGAATACAGGATGAATTTCAAAGAAGAACTGGTTTGCTAATAGACAAGGTTAAGTGCGGAGCGGGCACTACAAACGATGGAAATACTGCTCGTCTGAAATTACCAGAATTGATCGAGAACTAATAGAAAATTTCGGAATAATACTTAGGGTGCTCTCTTGCGGAATAAAAATAAACCAACACACATTTCAGGATCACCTACGAATAACTAGGAACCATTATTTGATTCACTACGGATGGTAATACATGCCAAGCAGTGTACACAAAGTACTAATTCATGGTTGTGATGTTATAGATTTTTTTGATTTGCCAATAGGTATGTATTTACATATCTACCATAAAAATATACAAAAAGTTTAAAGTTTAAAAATAAAACTTCAATTGTAAATCTTTTGTAAATCAAAGTTGTAATTTATGAAAACTAATAAATTTCACTTATTAAAGGTTCTTTATCTGAAGAAGCATTGGAGGCTAGCCATAAAATTATTCGAAAAACTCGATTGAATCATACAAGGAAAATTTTTGGGGTAACTGCAACTTTGATTTAATGAATCACCTAATAATAATGTCGGATCCAGCCATATCGTCGAACAGACACAAAACACTTAACAATAAGAACACAAATGTTAAAACTATAGAGAAATATATAATAACTGTCAAAACCGAAGATAGTAGTGAGCTTGAAGTGGCCGAAGAAAGCACATGTGATGATTCATCTTCTGAGTAGTTGAAATAAAAGAAAATTAAAAAATTTTTCCACTACCAGTTCTGTTGAAATTATTGCACGAAAATGAATATGGTAAAAATATTACGATACTAAAAGTATGGTCATAATTAGAGCATCAAATAAGGGTTTGTATTGTGAATAAATGTCGAGCCCATGTTCTATTTGTATAAGAGGTACCAGCATCCTTGGTCCGATTTTTTTTTAAATTTGCCATATAGTTTTTAACAATAAAAAAATATGGTTTGGAAAGTTTGAAAGACATTAGACTGTCTCGTAGGGTCTTATGGCATGATTAATACCTTTGCACCTTTTGTATGGGAGGTACTAGAATCCTTGGTCCGAGTTGCCTTAAATTTGCCATAGAGTTTTTGACAATAAAAAAATTTTTTTTTTGAAACTTTGATTGAAATTAGACTTTCTGAGAGGGTGTTACGACATGATTAATATTTAAGACCCTTTGCACCTTTTGTATGGGAGGTACCAGAAGCATTGGTCCGATTTCTTCTAAATTTTACACAATGTTTTAGACTGTAGAAAAAAGTGAAGCTACAAAATTTGGTTGAAATCTGGTGGCCACAAAGGGTGTTATAGCGGGTTGAAATTTTATTATGACTTATATCCTTGTACGGGAGCTACAGAAGGCTTTGTCCGTTCGCAATCAAATGTTGTCCGTTCGCAATCAAATTTTGAATTTTTCTTGATTTACACCAAACACAACTTCATACCAAACTTCGTGAGCCGCTCCTTCTATTTTTGTCCCATCGATGTACTGGGACGACGAACTGTGCGACGGTCACCTCACTTAGTGCAAGAGGTTCTCAAACTACCGTTCGGAACCGCTGTAAAACTGTAGGTCCCAATCAGTGAGTGTAAAACGATAAAGCCCTTCATGGCATGTAATGGGAAATTATTTATTTATTTATTTATTATGGGTAATTTGCATTAAAAGTTTTCATCAAATTGATGATTTTTTACATTCAATTGATATAATGAAAGCATTTTATTGAATTCTAACATTGGTCCATTACTTATTTTCAAAATGTCACTCAACCCAAAGTATTACATTACAGTAATTTGAAGTTCAGGTTGTCTCAGTTGCACACCTCCATTTACATTTCAATAGCGAAGAGCATTGAGCATATCTAGTTTTTGAAATTTGAGAGGTGGTAGTACCACTTTTACATTGAAGTTCAATAATTTAGTTTAAAGATCACTATACAATAAAAAAGTGAAAAACTACATTTGGACTTGACAAGTTCCGTCCACAATGATATGAAATAATAAACGGAATTCACGACATCTGCTCTTTAGAACAACGAAAAAAGTGAGTGAAAAAATTCTTTTATAAAATTTGGACCAGACGTTATAAAGAAATAGGGGGCTAAATACCTAATTGTACAGAGTTCGAAAAAAATTATCATAGAGGTTTGAATTATAAGTTCACGAATTAAAGGCTATGCGCAGGTGGAACCCAAGTCAAAGAAGAGGTCTGAGGTGAACGGCATGGATGAATTCCAGACATAAGCTCTTTAGAACAACGAAAAAAGTGAGTGAAACAATTCTTTTATAAAATTTGGACCTGACGTTATAAAGAAATAGGGGGCTAAATACCTAATTGTACAGAGTTCGAAAAAAATTATCATAGAGGTTTGAATTATAAGTTCACGAATTAAAGGCTATGCGCAGGTGGAACCCAAGTCAAAGAAGAGGTCTGAGGTGAACGGCATGGATGAATTCCAGAGGATGACTGAGCTTTACGATATGTAGGAAAATGGGGTCCAATGGACGAGGCCTCGTCCACTTCTCATATCAAAAGTCCATGCACCCTGTTTTTACCACCGACCACACAGCTACATTCTGTGAAAATTTCAAAAATATCAGTCCAACCGTTTTCGAGTTTCGAGTACAAAAGAATGCAAACATACACAAACCCATTTCTATTCTATAGATATATGTATAGATAAATGTTGGTTACAGGCTCCACCTAGAAAATTTCCCATTAAACAAGAAATTTGCCACCATATGGTAGTCTAGACACAAACCAAACCAAAAGTACCCACTATAGTTGAATATATTGGGATGTAATAAAGTTGTTAAAAAAAATTATTTAATTTTTTCATTTAGCCTCCATCCCGCAACGTGCGATAAAGAACTTCGCTCCAAAACTTTATTTGACCTATTATTTGAAACAAATTTGACCTCCAAATTAAATTCTGGATAATTAGAATTTTCACGAACATTTTTTTCAAAATATTTAACGCATAGAAGGAGCCATGTTAGACCCTTAATATCTTTGGACGAAATGCGTTGTATGACTTTTGGAGACGATTGAATTATGTCCGTCTGGATGGATGGTGACTAAACACGATAATTGACGTACATCTTTACCGATCGTTAAATACGGACAAAATATAACGCAAAGAAGGAGCCATGTTTGACCCTTAGTATTTTTGGACGAAATTTCTTTTATGTCTATTTAAGACGATTGACCCATGCCAGTTTGTCTGCGTGGCTGGCAGGATGGTTAGTCAACACGATAACAGCAGTAATTCTTTATCAATTACACTGCTATTTTGCCGGTGATTCTTATTTACGCAAACTTAATTTTTGATTGAAATTAGTCATTGTCAGCACGCCTCTCCTGGTACCACCGAAACGAAATTTGTGGGGCCGGCTTGTAGGTCGACAAGATAACTCCCGTAACATTATCGCCGCCATATTGAATTGTATTATATTAAATCGGTTTCTGAAATTGGCAACACCGAAAATTTAGCCAGCTCTGTTTTTCAAATTTTGAAAATCTTGACCAGAAAATTTTAATTATCCAGAACTGAATTTGGATGTCAAATTTGTTTTTTTTTAACAACAAAAATTAAATTTTTGGAAAAAGTTGTGCGTCTGTCGGTTTCAATTTCTTTACTTTCGCGTATTTTCAACCATGCTCAGGATGGGCGTCAATGATCCGATTGACATTATGTCGCCCATGTGATCGGCAGGTAGTCGGTAAATGAAAATGTCGTTAATTTGGTCGTTTATGATTTTACGGATATTTGATGAAAAATTACGTTCATGGCTTGTCGTGCAGACATTGAAGATGTCTGGAAGACATTGCTAACTGGATTTCCAAGTGGAGCCATATCTGATTTATATCAGGAGATAGGTAAGTAGCGTTGTAAAAGTCAACATGCTGAAATCGTATACTCCTAACAATTGTGTTTTTTGACCGCGGCAATATATACAAAATGTATATATATTGTGGCCGTCGGTGGTGCAATGGTTAGTGTGCGCGCCTCTTGTACATGAGATGGTGGGTTCGATACCTGCTCTGACCACCTTTAATTTTCTTTCGGCGGCGGTCACCTTGCATAGTGACGGCGACTCTATCGAATATATAGCCATGAAAAAGCTTCTCAAAATACCGTTCGGAATCGGTGTAAAACTGTAGGTGCCAATCAGTGAGTGCAAATTGGAAAGCGCACAGCTCAGGGATTGTGAGAAGCTCTCCCATGTCCCTTCATGGGATGTAATGGGAAACCATTTATTTTTATTTTTTATTACATTGTTGAGAGTGCTTGAATATACTCTAAATTTATTTTAAAAACAATTTTCCCACCAATTTTTGGTATAAAACCATGCACAAGTATTTGTATTGCTACGTCCAGAGCAGCGGTTATAGCTATAACTATTTAATAATTGCTCCTTGTCACTGTCTTTTATCAGTTCGTCTTTCAGGTAGTGGCCATATCTTTCCTTTCATTGTTGAATCTTAGAATAAGCTATCATATCCATTGGACACCTTACACGCTGAAAAATCTGCCACTTTTTGTTGTTTGGATGCAAATATAGCATGTGTTTGGAGTTTGTCGCAAATATAATATACTTGTGCCCAAACGCATTGTGTTTGCTATTCAATATTACGTGTTTGAGACACAATGATTAATATGTTATAACATATGTGTTTGCGACCCAAATATATCTGTGTTTGTGATACAAGTACAGCTGTGTTTTTTGTACTGTTTATGCTCCTTCGAGAGCAAGAGAATAAAAGAGGGGCAACGAGTGTGTATATCATGTAAGTGTGTGTCTGTATTTTTCCATTGTTCTCTCAGTGAGTGATTCATAAATATTCCTGAATGTGCGTGATATATTGCGATTTAATTTCATGTATTCAGTCGTCAATGGTTCAACGGACAGATGATATGGATATGGTACACGTGAGAATTATGTAAGACGCCGGGTACTAATACGACTGTATTTATCGTGCATATTCTAGTACCACCCAT